>OU565287.1:16513512-16903512 GCA_913789915.3 Sphecodes monilicornis
ATTGCTTGACGTGACGTGCTCTTGTTATGCTGTATTTTCATACTGCGGGTTTTTATGCAAAATAAAATTTTCGTGTATCAATCGTAAAATACAAGCCAAGTAAAAATGCATTTTCCTTGTCAATCATTTTAACATGTTGAACAGCAATTGAATTCTCTTAACACCTATTGTCTAAATTAAAAAAGATAAATCTAAATTCATTTCGCTGACCCACGCGCGAAACCGCAACTAATCGCACGAGCCTTCAGCCATAAACACAGTGAAATAAGTCAAGAAAACACTTGCGAATAGCACTTCCCGCAAAATGTTCACGTGGTCGAGTGCACCGACGTCGCGCAAACATTCAAAATCGATTTCCGCGGGAATAAAGCTTTCTACGAATAAATTTGACTCTCCGCTTTTCGAGCGAAGACTTTTACCTGTAGAATGACATTCCACCGGTGCTTTATTACTGTTTCATAGGGGACACCCTGTATATTAGCGGAACAGCCCCGCGGCCGCGTAGTTCTCGGAAATATAATAATTTCGCGGGCGAATTGGCTCGGAAACGAACCGATAATGAAGCCGCGGTGCTTCCATCCGGAAATTCCGTTGAACGCGAACCTGGCGCCGAGGTCGACCGCTGCTTTTTACAACGCGTTTTACATCCTGATTATTCCCGACGAATGGGCAGCATCTGTTGTGGCCAATCGCGCCAATTCCCAACGATTATTCCCGTAGATGTATTGCGGCCAGTTGTGTGGATATGTTGGAGATGTATTACGGTAGTGCCTCGATAAAAGACGCTGGCATCTGACACGATTAGATTACAGAGGTAGCTTTTCTTTCGGATGATAGAGCTCTTGAAAATACTCTGTCGCGTGGTACTGATGTTACAGGTATAGCCCGCGCAACGAGGGTTGGCACAGAGAAACTTGTGGGTACCACGTGATGCTCCCACTACGCGCTACACGTCTTCCGCGATTGGCCGAATCGCTTGACGAAGACAGCAAACGAGCGTATTGAGTGGGACTATAACAGAGAGATGTGGTGACCATGAAGTAAGATGGTGGTGACGCTGAGCGCCTATGTCGACCGTTCCCGCCAAAACGTAAGCGTAAGAGTGGGATCCACTGATCAGTGGTGGGATCCGCAGCCTTGCGTCAAGAGTGGGGACTCGCCGTGCCCCCTGCACCCCACTGACGAGATTTTGTGCCAACTCTCGTTGCGCGGCAATACAGTGGCCCACGAAAATATTCGAACGCCCTTTAATACGTTCAGCGCCATGTCACCCATATCTGGGTGACGGAATTATTTATACAGAATTGAAAATTAATTTTTACGTTGGTAGATTGAGTGTACAAAATTTCCTTACGATCTGAAGAATAGAAGAGGTTTGAAACAGTAATTAATATCACAAAACTAAACTTCTTAGTTTTTGTTTTATTAAATATATTGCTTTGATTTTGTGTAATTTTTATGATTGTGGAGTGGGCGCTGAACGTGATAAATCTGAATAACTTTTTTCAAATTGATCTAAACGATTTGACTCTTTTCGTGCAATTAGAAACATTGATTTACTAACTGACGTGCGAAAAAGATTTTGTAAAAAAATTTATTGGAGTGCAACGATACCATGCGTCTTAGTGTAAGTACGTAGGTTTAAGGGGAGGTTTCTCCCAGAGACAGAAGGGCCCTGGAGAGGGCGTAAAGTTAGGACAGTCGCGTCAGTCCCGTCATAGTAGCTAGCCTGAGCGCATCTTACAAAGTAGTCTTTCACATACAGTTATACAGTCGAACTATATTCGCGGTTTTATTATATTATAAATTAAACATTAAATACAGAATACGTGGAAACATTGTTGTGGATTTATTCATATCCAACAAAATTGCAATTGAGAAAGGAGATTGGTTGACTTAGGAAGAAACCGCACACATTGAAAGATGTAAGAATCTGTGGATTTTAAGCAAAAGCTTGCCTAAAGTCGTGAAAAACTGCACAAACTTTCGACCGCTTTTAGCTTGTATGTACGTCAATCGATTTCGATGAAATTTTCAGCATTTGCGTGTACAATGAACTTAAACATTGCGTCTATTACCGAGGAATTCCAATAATGCGCAAGTAAACACGCTTCGCCGGTCTCGTTAACGCAAAGTTATGATAGAAAAGTGTGGTAAACGTGGATGAGCAAACGGTTGGATCGAATCGGTGAACGGAAATTGCCGGCCGAGAATTCCGTGAGTGGTAGATAAAAATAAAAATTCGGCTAACTCGTCGGCCTGGATAACGTGCCACCGGAAATGCACAAGATTAAATCGATCGGAGCTTCGGCCCCCGAAACGCGAAAATCGTCGAGAATCGCGAACCCAGACCAACCCCTTTCCTTCTTTCTTTCCTTTCTCTTCTGTTTCTCCGCTTTTCACCAATCGGAAAGAGAGATCTTTATCTCATCGTGCCTGGAAACCCGAAGCTAGGAAACGGATTCTCCTTAATTAGATTGCCACGGACGCCTCTCGAACGTCTGCGCAACGTTCCCCCGCTCGCACAGAAACTTCACCGACGTATAATTTAATGGCCGATGCTCTTTGCCTGGGTGCATTATGGCGGTTCGCTAATTTTACGCACCGATGTAAGCCGAAACGGAGCCAGAGTTCACGACACGTCGCCGCGAGTTCTTCCGCGAGCATAACTTTTACCGACGAAAGTTTTAATCCGTCGGCCGTGCTAATGCCTCCTGTGAAAACTGTCTTTGATATCTCGTGTCCGCGAAAATAGCGGTGACGGCGCCTGGTTCTTGCATGTAAAATGTCCGATTTTTAATAGTAATGTTAAATAAACACACTCATTTGACCAGAAATCTTCATTCTTCAATGAATGCACATTTTTGGGAGAAACACAACTACCAAAAAATGTGCGTACGAAACGTTTCATAAAAATGAAGTTTCCATTGCATTTTATGTTTGAAAATTATTATCATGCATTTAGCATGTCTCTAATACAGTCCAGTTGTTGGAATATGGCCAATAAATGCATGGACAAGTACCAGGTTGTCGCATATGAAATTTCGGATTTTTAACAGCAATATTAAATAAACATATAAGCTCAATCAATAATCTTCATTCTTGATTGATTGCATTTTTGTGGATATATGTCGATTCTACACATACGATTTCACCTTAACTGCCTGTGTACGTTACGTGCGAGTTATGAATTATATGTTTGTCAAAAGTGGATGCTAAACGTGGTCCAATTTGGTTCGCCATTTGAAAATCTTCGAATTTAATGAACGGTGGTGGGAAAAGATTAATATAATGAACAGGTCTGATAATACTTATTAATAATAAAAATTTACTGCGATAGCTCTCAGGTATAGAATTTTCAACACTATTGTGCTTCAACAGAGTAAAATGTTTGTTCACAGTCAACTATATGAACTCGTAACTGAGACACTATTATTCAAACGATAAATGGATAGCCTCGATTATCTGAACAATAAATAGAGAGCCTCTATTATTCGAATGTAAAATAGAGGATCTCTATTATCCAAACGACAAATGGAGAGCCTCTGTTATCCGAACAATAAATAGACAGTCTCCATTTCCTTCTTGTCTTCCGACAGGTTCGGATAAACGAGGTTCCACTGTAGCACTGTACCAAATCAATTATTCGGAACGTGTTTCGATCAGACAGACTATAAGTCTCGACGCTATTCCACTGGGGTCCACGAACTTTTCGAAAGCGCAGTGTATATACATCACGATTTCGTCTGGCCGACTGTAATCCAAAATTATCGGCAATGCAGCTCGCTTTTTCCTGCGCCGGAAGAACAGCAAGGTCCGGCAATCTCATAAATCCGGCGAGAAATTCTAGCAGGCCGTAAAACGCGTCATTTTTGGCGATCCTCTCTCGGAATACTTGTTGCGCAGTGTGTTCGTAGTTCTGCGCGACGCTTAATGCTGCGCTCGGTTGCAGCAGATGATAAACTTATCGGTTCGCGGATAAACCGGTCGTGGATTTATTGCAAGCAATTGTTTTGCAAGGCAATTTTTGTTATCTTTTCCAAAACCTCCATTACGCAGTCATCTACTGAACTATATCCTCTTAAGTCTTAGTCGTTCGGTCCATTTATGAAAAAGTTATTCTGATTTAAAGTGTGTTTGTGTGTGTATGATCAATTCGCCAGTCATTGTATGTGCATGATGTACCACCGAAAATCTTCCCTTGTTACCAACGGAAACACAAAACCACCCCCATGTTACATCTTCAAAAATTCTTTTTCAAGATAAAATTACACTTAAAACATAACCAAACACTGCCTGTACAGCAATTTAATATATGTGTATGGAGCACCATCGATTAATCGTGCCTTGTTACCAACGGAAACCAACCACATGCTATAGCTTAAAAAATTATTTTTCCAGATCAAAATTACACTTAAAACATTAGCAAACGAGACGTGTGCAGCAATCTAATATACAGATTGGAAATTATAAAGCGTTACAAAAATGTTTCAGATGAAAGTTGTCTAGTGCCGTGGGTGACATCATGTGGTGGAACTTCTATTTTTGCCGGTGGACACTCCAAGGTCAGGTGAAGGTCAACTTTCTTTTCTTAAATGGAATGAAATGTGTTTTTATCCACCATCAAACAGTGCGTTTTAAGATGAGTTCAATTACTTATGATTCAAGGTCATTCAAGGTCAAACTTGCAGGAAAATGCAGAAAAGCATAGATATTCGTGCCGGTCGATCGCTTGTTCGCGATAGCCGAATGTTCGTTGATAAATTACTATCGCGCAGCTGGCTGAAAATAGGTTTGACTTTCGGTGACTGATTTCAAATAGTTTTTGCTGATACTTCCTTGTATATTCCAAGAAAATGAAACGACAGTGATTAATTCTGCTGCGAACAAATTGACGGCAGACACTAAAAATTCTTGCTCAAACTCTGCAAGTTTGACCTTGAATAACCTTGAATCATAGGTAATTGAACTCATTTTAAAACTCACTATTCAATGGTGGATAAAAAACATACTATTCCATTTAAAAAAAGAAAGTTGACCTTCACCTCACCTTGGAGTGTCCACCGGGAAAATTAAAAGCCACATGATGTCCCCCTCGATACTGAACAACTTTCATCTGAAACATATAATCAATATTTTTGGCGATATTCATCTGTAACGCTTTATAATTTCCACCCGGTGTGTACATAATGCATCACAAAAAAAATCTTGCCCTGTTACCAACAGAAACACAAAACCAACCCCACGCTACAGCTTAAAAAATTGTTTTTCGAGATAAAATTATATTTAAAACATAAGCAAAGACTACCTGTTCAGCAATCTAATGTACCCAATGCACCACCGAAAAATCTTGTTACCACCAGGAACAAAAACCATCATCATCTCATCAAGAATCTCGCGCGTTGTCTCGTTGCTCGTTCATCGATGGACTTTCAGCACGAATACGCGTGGTCCGGATAGATTCTGCTCGACTCGTTTGTTCGGGAACAAGCGCGGAATCTTCGCAGCGTGAAATTGAATGGAAAAGCCTTTCTCGCGGGATCCACGGGGTGGACCATGGGTCCTTCGGCGTTCGAGATTCCGAGCGGTGAACGGCTCCAGCCCGCGCGGGAGAGTCGATACACGGAAGAGAAACGGATCACAGTGTATAGGCTGTTTTCGCGCTAACCTAATTTGACCCTCATCGAGGATACAAACCCGTTTAAGCCGGCCACCCCTCCGGCAACCCGCCGGGGACCTCTCCGGGGATGGTGACTCCATTTCCAGAGGCTGCCGCTCCTGCGACCGAGAGTGAATTATCGCGTACTACAAACCCGAGCTAACCCACGTTCCCACCCCCTCCCCCCGTACCTCCGACCCTCTGCCCTCTTTTTGCGAACCGGCCCGTCGTCTCCTTGCTCCGAGAGGAGAATCCTCCTGCCCCTGTTTCCCACCCCCCGCCCGCCCGTTTTCATTACGAGATTTCGGTGTATCGTGATGGAATGGAACCTCGTGACTCCATTGTCCTCCGAGAGGATATTAATCCTGGAACAACCAACAGCAGGCTACTCGAATACTCGTCAGATGGAATATGTCGAGCAAACGTCGTTTCTCTGGTTTGTAACATTTTACAAAGCGTTTTATTGTCCCTTGTGTCTTCGAGATTAACACTAGATTTACGGGACCCGTCACAATGACGGGTTCTGGATTTTTTAATTTATGATTACCGAGATTGTGAAAATGCATCTGTTAAGAATTATTCACTAAATTTATTTCAATATATGAGAACGTAGCTGCGGAATGTGTAAATGTGTGTGTGTGTTGGGTGAGTGAAATAAAGGAATGAGAGGTGAATGAATGTATCGACAAGAAAGGTACCGATCGATATCTGTCGGCCGTCGCGTCGTGGCCAGAGATATTGTACAGACGAGTTGTAATTTGTTCAAAACAATATATTTGATAATCATCAAGAGTTGCCCTTTCAATTGGGTTAGGTAGAGCTAAAATTAGGTACAGCTAAAAATCTGAATAAATACATTTCTGTTATTTTAGTGTCTCGCAAAGATAGTGTTAATGCCAAATTACTGCTTTGAAACGAATGGGGAAAAGAATTTTTGAAACTCTGCTAGTGCGACAGCATTGAAATTGCCAAGAGCCCAGTGATGGATGATCTGACAAACAAATGTTTCAGACAAAAGTTAATCAGCATTCAGCCTTCTCTAAATTACAATATAAAATATTTTTTAAAAAATTTGTTTTCATAAAAAATTCAAGATCATCTCAATTTTTTACATGCCATTATATATTTTTGATTTCGTCATGTGATACGTGATATCAAGATGAATTTAATTACCTACTATATCATGGTTTTAAGTTATGAAATAACGTTTAAACAATTTTGGCCACGAAATGCGGGTTTCTGGAGTCCAGAATCTAGACCACTATACATACGATGTTGTATAATGCAATACCACAGCGTGCGCTGTAATCTTCATGAATTGATTATTAATAGACTGCCGATTTCATGCAATTATTAAACGAATGTGGAGGTGCAACTCCAAACGATAAAGAGCCTGCTTAACAAGCCCGCTACAAAGAGAAATTAACTATTTGGTTCGTTCACCAATTACCGTAAACAATTTTTATTTGACGTAAAGTTCTTATTTAAGTTATTTAATAATATTAATTGATTAACAAATGAGCTGCATTATGGTTTACTTAAAAATAAAAAAAATTAAAAATTAATGTTTTTAATTGACGATTATTGAGTTTGTAAAAATGCATCGCATATATTATAAAAAGAACGGTTAAAAATATGAATAGATACATTCTTGTTATTTTTATAAATTAACATAAAATAGTCACTTTTAGAGTTTCGTAAACCTAGTGTTTATACGATTTCAGAATACCACCACCACTCTTGCAACTTAACAAGCCTACTAAAAAGAGAAATGAACTCTTATTTGGTTTCTATGTCCACCAGTTAACATAAACAATTTTTATTCTGCACAAACTTCCGCAGTCTAATTATTAAGACACGAGCTGCGTAATGGACACAGAATATTCACTATTAGACAACACATGTGCTCTAGTATTTTGTGATGTTAAAACAATTTAAAAATATTAACACATCTCTTGTAACTTAACAAGCCTACTAAAAAGAGAAATGAACTCTTATTTGGTTTCTGTGTCCATAAATTAACATAAACAATTTTTATTGTGCACAAACTTCTTCAGTCTAATTATTAAGACACGAGCTGCGTAATGGACACAAACTATTCACTATTAGACAACAAATGTGCTCTAGCATTTTGTGATGATAAAACAATTTAAAAATATTAACACATCTCTTGTAACTTAACAAGCCTAATAAAAAGAGAAATGAACTCTTATTTAGTTTCTGTGTCCACCAATGAACGTAAACAATTTTTACTTTGCATAACGTTTCGCAGTCTGATTATTAAGAAACGACCTCCGTTACGAATACACACTTCTAACCATTAGACAGCCAACGTGTTCTAGTATTTTATAATGTTAAACAGACGATTATACTTGGAGTTACCACTCCAACAGCTCCGGGTGCGAACTGTCAAAACCGGAAGACATCGGTTCATTTTCGCGGCGATTTTATACAGTGGCGATCTTGGCCGATCTCGCAAGGGCGTGTGCACGTGTTCAATGGAAATAGGTCACGCGAAGAGGAAAGAGCCGTCAAAAACAGTCGAGCACCTGTCCGGCGGTTCAACGAATTGCCCACCCCTCGCTGTTGTCAAACACGGCGCACGCAAACAGCCGCGCTCGAGCCGCGTTGAATGTGCGATGACGAGTTTTGGAAATACCTGGGTAACAGCGTCGCTGACAAGACAAAGTGGGAGGCAGATGAGGGAGAGAGACCGGGCAGAGGACGAGAGAGAAAAACACACAGAGAGAGAGAGAGAGAGAGAGAGAGCACGCGTTTCTCTCCGACGAGAGAATATTTCGCGTTTTGTGTTCTGATAAACGACCCCTGGAGAATTAAATCCGCCGCCGCCCTCCGGACGGGGTCACGCCTTCTCCCATTTTTGTCCTGCCACGCGTCACCCTTTTTCACGTTTTCAAGCCGGACCAGACCCAACACTCCCTTTCCATTCCCTTTTTTCGCCCCTGTATATCTCGGCCATGAGCCACGTCCAGAGCGTAACACAGATTAATTTGTTTGTTGATCCTATTCCCCCCGAACGTTTTTCCTTCCGCCTTTATGCACGCCCTTGTCGCTCTGTTCCTCTTCTCTCACCCGTTTCTACGGTTTTTCCGCCGCGTCGCGAGATTTTCCGTTTCGCCACCGTCCAGATGCAGCCCCAGGATTTCCTCGCCTCTTCGCGAGCTACCATTCACCCCCGCCGAGTTTTATCATACCTACATCACGCTCTGATGCCAGCCGCCGCTCACTATACCCAAGCTGCTTTTTTCCACTAGTTCCGCGAATTCTTATTTTTGCTCGTTCTCCGCGCTCTCGCCCACAACGCTCTTCGTTTATGCGCGAGTCGATCGGCCGACGGGGGTTGCACTCTTCTGCGCGGTTGCGCGTGCTATGATTTCCCGCTATAATAGCGGTGGAGGTGTGTAGTATATTGTGGGGTGGCTTCCGAATGTGGGGCGATCTGAAGTCTATGCGAAATAGTGTGCCCTCTGACCACAAATGTTATAATTAGATATCGCTGGGTTTTGTTCTTGTAGGCAAAAAGAAGTTCGCATAAAATTACGAATACACTAGCAGGCAGAGATGGGCACATTTTTTTTTATTGTAGAGTTGTAAGATCCGATGAGAGGTTATTCTGTAGTCTGTATTACATACATAATATTACAATAATCTTATTCTAAAGGGGTAGGTAATGTAATAAATACATAATTATATATGCAATCCACAATCTTTCAGGAAGGAACGTAAGATTTTACATAAAATGGTTGTAGATCTGTGGAGTAGAACATTGCATGACATGGGAAGAAAAAAAACCCTGTGATCTCAAATTATATATAAATTTCAATCTGAGATGGGCACGTTTAATTTGAAATAAGATAACAAATAATCATTTGAAATAATGAATTAATTAAAATACTTTATCATTTTACAAATAAGATAAAAATTTTATTTTCATGTTGCATTTAAATCAAATCAATTATTTCAAATAATATTTTTCTATTATCGCCTGATACATAATTTAGAAGGAATAAATGAGGAATTTCAAAATTTTCTTCTACTTAAGGTGACTTTTTTATAACTTTTTATAACTTTTATAACAATTTTAAATAACTTTATTAAAATTGCATCGAACGACTTCAATTATTTTGAGATGTCAGACGCATAAGTTTACTAGGTAGCGTATAAATAAATTATTTCTAAACATTGCTATTGGTCGGAATTGCGACGAAAATATTAATCACAATTTTTAACTTTTTTTATCTGTGCCTGTAATAAAAATTTCAAACACACATTTTATAGGTATATCTAAGTTATGTACGTGTACAAAGTTTCATCGAGGTCGGTTAACGTTGTTATGAGATACAAACATTTAAATGTGATTACATAAGGACAAAATTCCTTGAAAAGACCGAAAATCTGCGACTTTCACCCTTAAACTTTAATCTTGTAATGTTTTTAGCTCATAGCAACATTAAACGACTTCGATGAAACTTTGTGCATGTATATAACTTACGTAGATCTACGAAAGACGTATTTTAAATTTTCATTGTAGGCAATGATAAAGAAGTTAAAAATTGAGACCTTTACTTTTTTCTTCACAATTCCGAAGTATTTTAAATTTTCATTGCAGGCAAAGATAAGGAAGTTAAAAATTGAGACCTTTACTTTTTTCTTCGCAATTCCGAAATATTTTAAATTTTCATTGTAGGCAATGATAAAGAAGTTAAAAATTGAGACCTTTACTTTTTTATTCACAATTCCGAAATATTTTAAATTTTCATTGTATGCAATGATAAAGAAGTTAAAAATTGAGACCTTTACTTTTTTATTCACAATTCCGAAATATTTTAAATTATCATTGTAGGCAATGATAAAGAAGTTAAAAATTGAGACCTTTACTTTTTTCTTCACAATTCCGAAATATTTTAAATTTTCATTGTAGGCAATGATAAAGAAGTTAAAAATTGAGACCTTTACTTTTTTCTTCACAATTCCGAAAAATATTTTAAATTTTCATTGTAGGCAATGATAAAGAAGTTAAAAATTGAGACCTTTACTTTTTTCTTCACAATTCCGATCAATAGGAATTTTTAGAAAAAATTATTTACTCAATAACTAGTAAACTAATCCTTTTAACATCTCAGAAGAACTGAAGTCGTTTGGTCTGATTTTAAAAGAGTTACTTGATTTTTAAAGGTGTACGAATACTTTTCACACCCACTGTATGTAGAATCGATGATTAACTAAAAAAATTTAACCCTTTTTCGACTAATAATCTTTAATAGTCTTATGCTAAAATTTGAGGATGATGTAATAATGATATGACAGTTGGTGAACATTTCTAGTGAAGCAGAATCACCGTGCGGTAATTGGTAATAATTAGATTGCGGATTTCGTGATACTGATGCGATGTATTGGTTCGGGTTTTGTGTGAAACGAAATGCAATACTGTAATTGGTAATAACTAGACCATGGACCTTTGCGTAGGATACAAAATTTGACAGATTCAGGTGAATTGATATTTCTTTCTTTAGTTATTTGTTCGATTCTATTGTGTTCAGTTGGACCTCTAACCATTTTTGTCTTAAATGCATTAGATCTGCAGTCTAGTAGAAAGACGTGTATAATTCTATTTTATTTTAATATACATATTATCATATTAGAATATTAGAATCTTGAATATGAATTCTTTATGAATTCCTCTTCAGTATCATAAATTTGGATGGGTATTGTTCGTTTAATTTTAATCTTTCAGTCGACACTAAAATAGTTAAGTGTTCATTCTTAGGAACGGCCACTCTAATCTACCACCACCGGTAGGCGACCGGTCCAAGATTTTTCATTTTACAATTATTGAAATTATAAAGAAGCTTTTGTGGCAAATGAATAAGTAAATATATTTATTAAAGCATACATTATAATACGAACCGCACAAAGTCCAAATGAATTCAATCTTGTCATTTTTATAAGGCAACATATACCAATCACTTTTAAGGTAGGTTTAGTGTTAAATAAAGAAGTCGAAGCAGTCATTTCCTATGGAAACGTTTTTATAATGTTAATAATCGTGAAATAGAAAACCGGTCATTTGACCGTCATAGGTTCAGTGTTAAAGAGTGCAGGCGCCGGAATAAATTCGCCTTGGGAATATAGTGCAGTACGCAGTGCAGTTGCATCGGGACGCAGTTGCACGGCGGTGTAGTCACGTCGTCTTCAAGTCACTTTGCACGTTCTTTTCCAGCGGCGATTATACTTATTATTTCCGCGCTCGGAGCGCTCGCCGTGAAAGGAGCATCGCTAATTTTATGCAGCTTCTTAGAAACAACCCTCGGTGAAAGGGTCTGGTTCTTTCTCTCCCTCTCTCTCCTGTGCTTTTTCTGGCTCATTAAGTAGCACCGATAGACGAACTTTTGATCTTAATTGCACCGGACCTCATCCTCTCTCTTCGTTCTCCCGGCGCCGCGTTCAGCTCCCTTCCGCTCCGCTCTGCTCTGCTCTGCTCTGCTCGTGGGAAAACGATCAATTTTTCTCATAGCCTGTACCAAACGTACCCGAAGCTCTGCGCCTTTGTTCTTCCCGCGGGTCATCGACGTTCACGGGAAAATAGAAAATAAAGCAGACCCTTCCAACTCTTTTCGACGCCCCGGAACCCTCTTCCATCCCCTCGACCTCCGATCCACCCTCCGACGTTTCATTACGGACGGCGCTCCATTAAGCGTTTCTGCCGATCAAGCCGAAATTTCGCCTACTTCGGTTTCCCTGTTTCCCTCCCGCCCCTTCTTCTACTATTTTTCACCCCCGTCTTTCCACGCCGCTCCCGAGAACAAAAGAACGGCGCGAGGCAAAGCGCCACCTCCGATATAAATCTGCACTCTTAAAACCTGAAGCTGAGAACCGATTTTTAACTCGTTTCTGATGTACGTTCTAACTTTTTCATTATTTTAGCACTTGGAATATCGAACTGAAATGACCTCCTGATTTTTGGCAATTATTGAATTTATAGAAATGGTTCTTTGAGAAGTTAAGAACTTTATTCGATCACATATGTATTGTAAGAATTCATTCTCATGATTTTGTGGCGACTACTTCTTATGCTCGTCAACAGAGCGACACTAAGACAACACCTTTCCCTAAGGTGGCTACTACCTGAATCTTCGTCTGTTTGCACATATACCGTCCTAAACCTCTGCTTTTTCAATAAAATTTCAATAACGGTAAAATATAAAATATGAAATCGGTCGTTTAACTCGGTTCTCTATACATGGTGAGGTTTCATTGTTTTATTACTGAGAGTACCGGATAACTCAAAATTATCTTCTGATTTTTTCTTGGACAATTATTGCTCACATTTTACATTGTGATTTGCTAACGTATTTTACGTTCTTTATATTCCAATGAATATTTTCAGCGGACCATGTACAGGATTTTCTAGAATTGCGTACTATTCAACTGTCTGACGAATTTTAATGAATCCTTTATTTTCAATTGATCTTCCGGAATTGCACGATGCATCGATGCACCATGCATTGATTCACGACACGAGGAATGATACATGTTACAGTGTAGTTCAGGATCGGGATATTCGTGCCGGTCGATCGCTCGTTCGCGATAGCCGAATGCTCGTTGATAAATTACTATCGCGCAGCTGGCTGTAAATAGGTTTGACGTTCGGTGACTGATTTCAAACAGTTTTTGCTGATACTTCCTTGTGTATTCCAAGCAAATGAAACAACAGTGATTAATTACTGCTGCGAACAAATTGACGGCAAATACTGAAAATTCTTGCATCCTACAATTGTTGTCTCAGTGTCAAAATATTCGTTATTCGATCACATCTTTTTTGCATTACCCTGCACGTTTGACCTTGAATGACCTTGAGTCATAAGTAATTGAACTCATTTTAAAACTCACTATTCAATGGTGGATAAAAAACATCATTCCATTTAAAAAAAGAAAGTTCACCTTCCTCTCACCTTGGAGTGTCCACCGGGAAAATTAAAAGCCACATGATGTACCCCTCGATACTGAACAACTTTCATCTGAAATATTTTTGTGTATAATCCATATTTTCGTCTGTAACGCTTTATAATTTCCACCTTGTATGTTTACTCTTTCACTCATATAAGAAGAACACACAACAATCACATTGGTTGCATATGTGCAACAACCACCATACAGGGTGGGACACTATAAATAGATCACATGAATAACTCGCTTGCTTTTGAAGATAGAAGAGAAAGCATCAGAACAAACTGTCTTGATATCAAGGCGTTCGAAATTTGATGTCATTAATTTTTTTATAGGTGGAGACTTCAAGGAGATATGAAGGTCAACTCTGTTTTTTTCAAATGGAACGGTATGGTTTTTTATTTGCATTCTGATGATGTTTCAAGACGAATACAATGACCTATTATGAAAGTCATTCAAGGTCACGCAAGGTCAACTGCAATACAAAATAGTGTCTCAAAACACTCTACGAACACTACGGCGATTTACATGTAACATGTTATTTACGTATTCACTGCTACTTCAAGTGTTCAAAATGACGACCTTATCCACATTTCCAGTTTCTCGAAACTTTTTTATAATGTTTGCAAAGACAGAAAGTGAAGGACTATTACGATCGACAAATCTTTCATCATACACGGGTACCGCTTTCCTCATAATTCTATGACATCCACCATACGTGATAACCATTTCCACTTTTTCTGCTATTGTGTAACGCATTCTTGAAAATTGGATACTCAGATTGAATATTACGAAGCTGTACTCTAGTCGACAGTCCAACTACTAATAACATTTATGGATACAGGTAAGCAGACAATGGGATTGTATGTTTATTTATGTTCTGTGACCCTTATCAATATTTACAACAGCGGTATGCCAACAATCAGAGAAGACACAAAAGTATTTGAAGAGTGCTTTGAGACAATATATTTTCTCTTGCAGTTGACCTTGCGTGTCCTTGACTGAACTTCATAATAGGTCATTGTATTCGTCTTGAAACACAGTATCAGAATGTAAATAAAAAACCATACCGTTCTATTAAAAAAAACAGAGTTAACCTTCATATCTCCTTGACTTCTCCACCTATAAAAAAATTAATGACATCAGATTACGAGCGCCTCGATATCAAGTAAGTTTGATCTCATGCATTTTCTTCTATCTTCAAAAACAAGCGAGTTATTCAGGTGACCTGTTTATAGTGCCCCACCCTGTATATTTATAGACGTACAGTTGAAGCTAGTTCAAAAGAGATTTTCTCCGATCTAACACTCTCACACTCTCGTAAATGAATTCCATGATCTCCGGATACTGATTGCTCGCAAACAACCGCGATACACGTTCCCGTATAACCTCTAAATATTCAGGAAGGCAAGTTTATGTGCGTTTCACGGCATTTGACCGAGCCCCAAGCTGTTATTCTTGCATCCCACGCGCCACGGCGCACAAAAGCCGGGAAAAATCTATGTCAAGCCCGTCGAAGCGTCGAGATTGCTTCTTGTTCGGATTCCCTGGCGAGACGCAGATGCTGCGAGAGAAAAATATTTCGCGCGCAAAGCCCGGTATTAAAATATCGCGGGGTTTTTAACGCGAGAAGGGAATCGATGCGCCGCGACAACGCGCGAGGACGAAAATCCTTTGGTCGACGTTTTCTTGGCTGCAAACCGGGGAGAACATACAAATGTATATTGCGCGGAGGATCAAACGACGGGGGCGGTGGCGGGGGTTGGCGTTGCACTTTGTGGTAAAGACCGTCGATAAGTCACGCCGCCTCCTATGACGTCTCCATCGCCGCCGCCGTCGTCGTCGTGGTCGTCGCGAACTTACTTTCCTTTCTGCCGATCCTTCCGTCTTGAATAATTTTTTTCCACCTTCCGTTCCGCCCCCCTCGAGAGACGGTTCAACGGCGAGTACATACCCCCGCACGCCACCCCTGTTGGCAACTAATGCGGCTTTTATTACCCTCGATGGAGCGACAAAAGGTTCCACTCGTCCTGCCGCAATTAATTCCGCTCCTCGAGAGGAGACTCGCATTATGGAAATCAAATACAGGGAATAATTTATAACCGCGACCCCCAGACTCCACGATCGAGGATCTTCACTCGCGTTTCTTTTATTGTACCCATGTAGGATCACGGTATCTACACAACCCGAGTGATCTGGACGTCTATCAAATATTCAGCATAAAATAGGTGACATGTATTTCTTTATCAGCAACTGTTCAAATTTAAGGGATAAACCACCCCTCAATGCAAGGGTTCGGAAAGCCATCACATTTAATAATGGCAGACATAGACTCGAAACGTAACAGGCAGAAACAAAAATGGTGAGAGTAAAAATGACTTATGTTTTTATAAGAAACATTTTAACTTCACGACGTACAAATACGTTTGGGACACGCGTTTGTTAGGTCTAGACCGCAGTTTCTTATGCAAAATAAAAATTGTCTGCATCAATTACAACTATTAATAATTTTAGGAGGTTGCAAATGATGTACCTGCAATATTCAATTTATTTGATGTTTCCTCTATTATTTTGTGTTTCACCTACTTTTGACATAAATTGACTTAAAATAAAATATGGTTTAATATGAACCGCACATATTACTAGCAACATATCTATTACTACCCCAGGAACATGTCTGTTTTGAATTTATACAAAAATTCAATGTTGAGCTTATGAGAAGTTAAATAATAAATAGTAGCTTTGGTTACATCGAATTTCATTTAATTCGTACGTGAGGAAAATGAACAACTTTATAAAAATACGAGTGTGTTCGTCCATTCAGATTTTGAGCGATTAATATCATAATGCATGTAATAAATAAATTTATGGAATGAATTCCTCTACGCTCTGAATAATCGTAGACTAAAAAATTCCAAAGCCATTAAACAATGGCACTATAGTTAAAAAATAATATGTTTTATATTACTGTCATTAAAATAACAAGAATGCATTCATTCAGACCTTGAGCAATTTTAATCATAATATATGTTGAATGAAATAAATTTATTCAACAAATTCTCCATAACCGCACCTGTAATTCGGAAGCCACTATTCCAACGTGTATAACAAACCACTAAGGAAATTAAATTGCATCATTACGCTATCCTCGTATCTTTAATAACAATAATTTTGTGGTTCAGTGTTTCGCTTTCCTTCTTATTTTCTTTCGATTTTTCTTGGCAGTGATCGCGATGGCGGTAATGGTTATCCGGTTTCGTTTCCGTTCGTCGTACGCGTTCATGCCTTTCGAGCCATGTTCCACCGTTCTCTCTCTCTCTCTCTCTCTCTCTCTCCCTCTCGCTCCCTGTTTTTCCACCCCAAGCTTTTTCGAGTCAATGCACATTTTCAAGACCTCCTCGATAACGATCCGATTCGTCCCCACGAGCGCGTGTACTTTTCAGTGTCAACCGTTGCTTTCTCGTCGCGCGACATCCGGCTCTGGTCATTCATCGTCGGCAAGCTGAAACGCGCGAGTCTGTTTTCTACCCCCGTTTTACGCCCCTCTCGGCGCATTGTTTTCCCCCGATCAATCGTCGAGTGACAACGACGACGAGAAGATTATTCTACACCCCGTTGCCTGTTGTCACTTTCACGACGGTCTTGGCGATTCTTCGGATCCATCGAACTCTTTCAAACGGGACGATCGAATTATTTTCTCGTTGATCGACTGCGTTTCTGTGCTCTCGTGCTCATAGAAAAATATTTCACCAAGAAAAATCTCAGATAATACGTCCTCCACGATCTGAAGAAAACGGTATTTAATTGAGAAACAAAATTTTGAGCAGTCAAATAATTTTGTTCGAACCATTAAATTATTAACACGACCAATCGAACTCTTTCAAACGGGATGATCGAATTATTTTCTCATTGATCGACTGCGTTCCTGTGCACTTGTGCTCATAGAAAAATATTTCAGCAGGAAATATCTGAGATAATACGTCCTCCACGATCTGAAGAAAACGGTATTTTAAATGAGAAACAAAATTTTGTGCAGTCAAATCGTTTCGTTTGAACCATTAAATTATTAACACGACCAATCGAACTCTTTCAAACGGGACGATCGAATTATTGTGTCGTCGTACAAAATTTGGAGCAGTCAAATCATTTTGTTCGACCATTAAATTATTAACACGACGAATCGAACTCTTTCTGACGGAACGATCGAATTATTGTCTCGTCGTACGGCTGCGTTCCTGTGCACTTGTGCTCATAGAAAAACAACTCAATCTGAGATAATACATCGTCCACGATCTCACGAAAATAGTATTTCAAACGAAAAGCAAAATATTGAGGAGTCAAATCATTTTGTTCTAACCATGAAATTATTGATACATATCCAACTGGAATTTATTCTCTGTTCACCTTTCTGTTCTCTTTTATATGTATAATCTAATAGATTGTGACTTGACTTCGGATGTAATGTATTTATAGCAAAAATGAGTAGATCAAACGCAAAACAGTACCAGTAAACTTAAAAGTGTTACACTTCAGATTATTCAAGTAGAATGTTTCAATATTAAAAATCAGCTTATTAAAAATGAAATAGCCTCGTTCCAATAAAAAAATCATTCAATTAAATACCACATTATTTTACTTGATCCATCAGCGTATTAAAATAAAATTCAAATAGTTCAATTGAAACCACGAGACCATTGAATTAAAACCAAAACGCTCGAATTTTAACCATCGGACTATTAAAATAAAATGTTTATCTCAATATAAAACCGACAGTATTTGTCTGAATAATTCGAAGTACAGGGAACATATTACAGTTACGTAAACACGAATGCCAAGCATGTTCTCCATCGGGAAGCATAACGTTACGATCGCCGATCGTTGCATAAATGTACAAGGATTCGCCGATTCCGTGAAAGTTGATATAGGTGGCTAGTTAGCTCTTGGTACTATATTCGAGTGAATCGACTCGTAATTGATGTATCGTGTTTCCAGGTTCCTCTTTCCGCGGATGGAGCAGTCTTGGGTCGTTCGACGCACCTCGGCCACACATTATGCGCGCGGCCTCGTGAATAATGTATCCTGTTCCCGCAATCGAGTCCGGAATAAATAAATAAAACAATCGGTTGGCTGTTATTGTGTTCGATGCCTTGCTTGGTGGTCCATATCGATAAATGTCACGTAAGGAGACTCGCGTTGCTCGTCACTGTCGTCGTTCTTCGAGCCGCATTTAATAATTCACGATATCGGCTCGGAGGCCGCATCTTCCGTGCGACTTTTCCGCATCGTTCCTCGTGACGTTTACTCCTTCGTCTGGTTTTTGTTTGCCACAATCTATCCCCGGCTATCGAACTGTTTTCTTTTTCATTCGCGATCTTCGATCCGTCTGATCCGGCTCTCGTCGCTGCTCGACGCATACTCTGTCTTCTAATTTATATTCCGCGGTTTCGCCTTTTCTCAAATGGATCGGCGTTTGTTATCTACGCGAGACATAGACGCTTGTACCTCGACGGTGCAATATTTATTGCGACGAAACCGTCGTCAAATAATTAACTAAACTTTTGTAAAAGTGAGAACGTCCGTCAAGTTTTTATTTAAAAATAGAGAAACTTTTGATACGAGGTTCATACTTACTTGCTTGGAATTATTAAGATTTATAGAATTCATTATCGTAATTGCAGTAAAACGAACGTCAGTATTCAAAAGTTTTCTTTCTTAAGCAAATAAGGAATGACCGACAAGTAGAATGTGTCAACCACTGATCAGCCCGACGCAAGGATTCAAAATGAAAATATATTTAAACATGGCTATAAAAACATGTTACAATACGAAACAGTGGAGTTTCAATCGAAAATGGAGTGTTATTCATTTAGCAAATGAAAAATGTATCGACTGACAAGTAGAATTTGTCGACCAGTGGTTAGCCTGGAGCAAGGATTCAGAGAGAAAATATTTAAAAAAGAGGAAAAAAAATGTTACAGTACTAAAACATTAAAATTGCACTCTTATTTGGTTAGCAAATGAAAAATGTAATGACCGGCAAGTAGAATGTGTCAACCACTGCTCAGTATGGAACAAGGATTCAAAGTGGTGACACAAATGTTGCAATACAAAACCATCAAAAGTGGAGCGTTATTCATCTAGCAAATGAAAAATGTATCGCCAGACAAGTAGAATTTGTTGACCAGTGGTCAGCCTGGAGCAAGTATTCAGAGAGAGAATATTTAAAAAAGAGGAATAAAAATGTTACAGTACTAAAACATTGAAATTGCACTCTTATTTGTTTAGCATATAAAGAATGTAATAACAGGCAAGTAGAATGTATCAACCATTGGTCAGCCTGGAGCAAGGATTCACAGTGAATATATGTATGTTTCAAAATGGGAACAATAATGTTCTAATACAAAACAATAGATATTGGAGTCTCGTTCGTTTAGCAATTGAAAATTGTAATGACAGGAAAGTAGAATGTGTCAACCAATGGTCAGGCGGAATCAAAGCCAGTCACATATTCTGAATACGAGGCTATGTTTTCTAAATTGTTTGCGTGTAAGTATTAATGTCCGCAAGATTAATTGTTACGATTACTATCATTACAGTAGAACCTAGATTATCTGAACTAAACAGAGAAACAAAACAGTTAGAATATTATATTAGTTACCGAGTTATAATGCTAGATTCAATTCAATTTAATTCTTATAATACATCGCATGTGGATTGCACATAATGTACAATTGTATATTGATCGCCATGGGAAGTTTGTATAATCGAGGTTCTTCTGTATTGTGTGTAAAGATAATTATCGTTGTTGTAATGCAGTTATCATTTTTCAAGCGATATTGAATCCGTTTTGATCCTCTCGTCGACGCAAACTCTGTCTTCTAATTTATATTCCGCAACCGCGATTTTTGCGACCGGATCGGATCAGAATTTGTTCCCACAAGTCGTACACGCTTGCACGTCAACGATACACTGCCGATACAATATTTATGGCGATGCGACCGTCGTCAAATAATTGCCACCGTGCGACGCCTTTGTGCGGGCCGCCGTTGCGGAAACCGGCGCCTATTGTTCCCTGCGAATATATTCCGCTCGATCTGGCCGTGTACCGGCTCGCAAAAGCGCCGATTAAAATGCGACGGAACGCACGCGGGCTACAAAAGAGCCACGGAAAAATTACACCGGCCAACACATATTTGGATTTGTAACTTTCAGCGAATGTTTTTAATAGCTCCCCGCGGGCCGCATACAAATCTGCGAAATTTTTTAAATTCTGATTGTCGAGAAAATTTTGAAAAAAAATTTGTGAATTTGTAGATCTGCCCGAGGGGATCTATCAGGAATGCTTTCGCGCGAAATTGTGAATTTAAATATCTGTTGGACAGTGTACCTTGTGAAGTTTGCCTGTTCCGTGTTCTCGTGTGTAGTTGAAGAGGAAATTATTTCGGAAATAAAAGCGTGCTTTATAGGCACCAGATTTTATGCATTTATGACAGAAATGTGTAATTTAAAACAGTAAAAACAGTAGAAGGATGTAAAAATATTGTTACATTATTTTCAACCTATTAAACATATCAGGAAAGAAAATAAATTTCTTTTTCATTCCAGTTCGTCGCAATTCAGGTAGAAAATGTTTATTTTGCATAAAGATCCGCTGTCTAGTAATGTAATAACGCTTGGAGACGGCTTGCGCTTGCATAGGTGGTAGTGATAGTGTTCCAATTTTAGTTACAGCGTTCTGTGGACTGAAGCAAAACTTTTGAAATAGCATAGCAACCCACAGAAAAAAGAAAGCAAATCTCATACTAACTGCATAGTCGAGGATCTCACAAAAAATCTAGGAGAAAAATATTTAGTCCATGCCATCACGAGCAGTTTCTTTCACCAAAAAATCAATTTCCAAATACAGAAAAAAAATTGCAAACAAATTCTTGTTTTATGTTCGCCCGGAGTGTGAACCACTTCAAAATTCAGAACAATAGGCCGTTGTTTCCGTGTAACCCGCAGCTAAGGCTGTGGCAGGGAACGACGGAAAATCAAGCCGATCGTTTAATGTAAAGAATAATGGCCGGGAAAAGTGCGCAGTTGACAGAGTAAAAAATTGTTCAGAAAACCGAAAATCGAGTTTCCCGGGGGCCAATAGTTTCGCCGTCGCGTCGCGTCGGTTCGAGCAGGAAGCCGGGGCGAGCGATGAAAAATTAGTCGACGTCGACGTTTTCCCCGGGAAATCTCTCCGTTCCGAATGCATTCCCGTTCGAGTCACCGATTCGTTTGCCGGGTCATTAGTAACCCTCTTTGTTTCCCTCTGCCAACCCCCGCGAGCGCGTATCAGACCGCTGGCTGCGAGCGTCACTGTCGAAAGAAGACATCCCCGGCACCCAGCCCTCCGCCACAGCTCTTGTTTTCAACTTCGACGCATCCACCGGATGATATATGTTCCCGCTGCGCCGAGCCGGTCGAAAACGATCATCGATTTTTCCGCCGGGCATATCCGGCCGTTCCTTTTAACGAGCTTCGCGTTTTAGGACAGCTCCCGGGGTCTTGGGACCCTGCCCTCGGCCAGACATCGATCCACCGACCCCATATCTCACCAGAAACCATCGGTTTTAACCCCTAATTTGTTCCGCACGGTGCCCGAAATATTTAACACGCTGGCAGCGAAGTTGGAGGCAATACACAATCGGCTGGAAACTCGATATATGCGGTTACAATTATTTTAGTGAGCTCCATTTTATTTGAAATTTTTTATACTGACATTTGTAGAAAAATGAATACCGATCAACTTTTGTTCGAAAAATTTTTGTTGTCAGACCGTGAAAATGTATGAAAAATTGGGCTAACTGTGCCGAATGCTCTGAAAAGTGATTATTTTTTGTATTCAAAATTAAAAATGTTATTAATGTTACTAACATAAATACGGTAAAAAAATATCCAACACAAAATGATAATTGCATGTTGAAGAAATACTGCTCTAGTAGATACTTCGGGCATCAGTTTCTTAACACTAGATTTACGGGCCCCGTCAAAATGACGGATTCAAAAATTTTTAATTTACGATTATTAAGAGTGTAAGGAGGCATTCGTGAGGAATTATTAAATAGATTTATTTTTTATAAAAATTATATATATATATTAAAATATATAAAAATCGCTAGAGATCTAAGTAAATAGAATTTTATTACTTTTATAAAGCAATGTAAAATAATAAATTTTAGTGCTCCGTAAACCTAGTATTAAAATTCGCATAACTTAAACAGTTGTAGGTAAACACTTGAAATTTGCGTGCTGTTCTTTATAATTTTCTGCAAGCTTTCACATGAAACAAGTTTCATGTCTGGCACTTCCAATAATTCTTTCAAGACCCTCCTCGAGGTTTAAATTGATACAAGCATTGCAGGATTTATAAAATTTATTTTTTCCTTTAGTAGGTTTTGTAAGTTGATGAGAACACGTCGATTCTCTAAAATCTCTTTCATCATTCTATTGTTGCATGTTTTGCGTACTCATTTCTGCCAAAAATGCATAAAATTCGCAGTCTAATCATCACTAGACAAAATAAAAATTGTGTGCATTGATTATGAAGAGCCAGAGTGGAACAGAAATTGTTTCCTCACTTTAATGGTTTTTATACGCTGAACAAATACATTGAAGTTCTTAAATTCTTTTAGTCTGTCTACTGCATAAAATTGCACACACTCATTGTAATTCCGAGACTGCGGATTTTTATACAAAATAAAAATTTTCTGCGAAAATTAAAAAGTTCTTGTATCAAATATAAATTTGTTCCAGCCACCAATAATTTTTATGAGTTGATATTAATATTATTAAGTTCCTTTTATCTCTCTAATGTTTTATGTTCCATCTACTCATTTTGATCATAAATGCATAAAATCCGCAGTCTAGTCATCGCTTCGTTGGTTTCAAATTTATTTACAACCTAAGTGCAGACTAAATTCTATTGAAATTTAGTGCACTCGTCTGAAATATAAATGAAAGACTAAAACACAATTGGTCAAATTAGAGTACAGCAGCGAACCAGATGAACATAGACGAAAAATTACGTGAAGCCATGTTCTGCAACAATTTCCATCGAGCGTACGATGCTTGCACGCTGCAATCGTCTAAACGACATCAGTATAATGGTAGCCAGTTGCTCCGTAACGAAGGGGTTAAATTCCACTACTCCGTGAAAACAGCGCAGCGCCGACGTGACTGTCGTAGACGGCAATATCCGACGTCGAAGGTGCGAGTTCTCCGTTCCTAGAAACGAGTCGGTTGATTCGGGAAAAAGCGGAGAATGCGAGTGGGAATAAAGTGTCGGGAACGAATCCGGGGACCACAGAACCAAGACGAGAAGGCTGCGGACTCGGTTCGAGAAGCCCACGCTCTGTTATATCGATTATTTTGCTTTCGCGTCGCATCGGGAAGATTTTCTATTACTTCGCGCGAGGATCTCTCGCTGAGGAAATTAAATTTTACTCGGACGCGCTGGGAATTCTCCCAAGACGATTGACTCTGCCTCTCTCTCTCTCTCTCTCTCTCTCTCTGCTCTCGTAAAGAATCGGAGAGCGTATTTGTTCACCCGCCGATATATAATTGCCTTGGCTGACAAGAGGTTCGTTGTGGGACGTCGATCGTGTTAACGTCTTGACGGCCAGTGCACAATTCAGCAAAATGGTTCTCGAAATTAATTATTTGTGAAATTTTATGATTTGCTTTATCGTTTGCATGAGAAGAGATTCTGTTCATACGTCTCTAAAGGTTTGAATTTTTAACACATTATTTGAGAAGTTAGTTGAAAAGGGATTCTAAAGAGCCACATTTAATTCATAGAATGTGGAACCTAAAATTTGAATAATTTAAGGACGTCGAATAATTTTTTCATGAGAAATGAACAGGTTCTGATAACGAGGTTATGTTTGCTAAGTTTGCTTACCTGGAAGCTTTAAGATTCACAGAATTCATTTTCATGATAATATTAAACGAAATATCAGTATTGAAGCCTCTTGATAGAAGAACGGAACAACAGACAAGTAGAATGTGTCAATCAGTCGGTCAGACTGAGACTCAATGATTCCGAATAAAAATATACTTAAAAACAGGGACAAAAATGTTGCAATAACATAAAAATTGGAGTGTTATTCATTCAGCAAATGAAGAATGTAATGTTTACACTGCGGATCTTTATTGAAAATAAAAATTGTCCAAGTCAATTGTAAGAAAAGAATGGTTGTAGAAAGGTAAGTAGAAATTGTCAACCAATTTTCAGGGAAAATCCTGTTTTAAATTTATATCTATATAATTTCATATTCTGGTCGCATCAAGTTAATTTTATTTTTGTGTTTCACTAAAATAATTTTATGGAGAGGTTCCGGTGATTGAATTTTACCTTTTAGATTCATTCGATTAATTTAATGTTTGAGGCACATACATAACGTTTATTTTAAGTAGTAAATGCACGATCAGCAACAAAATTTAAAAAATCTTCTCTCAGATCATTTTCCCAGTGGTTTCGAGTTCCACAGATTTTTGTAATCGCTTTTCAGAATGTCGGAATCGCTGAACACCATAACTCGAAGATTATACGATGCAAATACGAGAGTTCGAGGGTTTTTTCCTTGGGCGAAAAGGGTGAGGTGGGGTTACGAAGGATTTCATTTGGCCATAATCTCCTCGGGGAGCTCGGCGAACGAAAAAAGTGGCTGGATGACCGGGATCCGGAAAACGCAATAAGAAAACGATTACCCCGGCGGAAGTCGCGAGTAATTTGCAATTAAAACCTGTCGCCGAGAAAGTTACAGCGGGATGCGGATCATATTTGGTTAGCTGTTCATGGTGTGGCGAAGCACATTCCTGGGATTTCTCGATGTGGGTGCAGAAGTGGCTTGTCGCTTCGTAATTATCGCATGGATGTGCTCGTTGGTATCCATTTAGCTTTAAAGTTTATTTAACCTTTGCATGGGGGCGACCGAAATATATGAACTAGCTTACCGCTTGTATATCTGACAGTTTTTATACGATTTTTGTTCCGAAATCACAAGGTACTCAAAATGATAAGAGCGGTAATATTTCCACTAACGTATAGGGGAAATATAACGTAACACGATCTCTTTGGATTACTGTTTTTATGTGCAGTGGCTACAAATTAGAGGAACCAGTTTGAACTGGTTTGCCGCTTGGATATTTGAAAATTTTTATACGATTTTCATTCCGAAATCACAAGGTACTCAAAATGTTTAGAGCAGTAATATTTTCACTAAAGCATAATATGCAGGGTGTTCGGTAACTGGTGGTACAAGCGAGAAGGGGACCATTCTATATGAAAAAATAAGTCGAAAATATACAATAAAATTTTTTCATGCGAGGCTTCGTTTTCGAGGAAATGGAATTTTTTTATGCAGTCCTATAGATTTCAACTAGAAAACACCGAAAATGAAAGTCTTATTGTCAGGACTTCACTGGTTCAGAAGTCATACGCGTATAAAGTTGAGCACTATTAAGCCTTTTTGACAGGTTAAAGTGCAGTGTAGTACCGAGCAGATCTGTTAGATGGCAGCACAAGCACGTACGTAATAATAACATATGTACGAAATCAAAATGCGGAACACTGTAAGTGTGGTCGGGCCGGCCATTGGGCCGGTCAGCTTCCGCGACGACCTAACCCCAAACCAACTATACCTTCTTTTTGAGATCCTACCACCCAGCGAAAATACTAATGTAACGACAGTGTAATTTGTGAAAAACACTTGAAATTGCTTATGTTTACACGCGTATAACTTCTAAATCAGTGAATTTCCATCTAGCGCATGCGCTCACTACTTAGCCGATGCACTGAACACCCACCATCTATCCAGTGCATGCGCTCAACAGTCCTACCTATACCACCCAACGAATATCCAATATGGCGACGCTCTAACCTGTCAAAAACGCTTAAAATTGCTCATGTTTACACGCGTATTATTTATAAACCAGTGAATTCCTAACAATAATGCTTACATTTTCGTAATGATCTCATCGATATGTACAAGATTACATAAAAAAATGTTAAAAAAGAGTTCAAGAAAGTTAAAAATATCTGGTCCTTCAAAAGAAAGAACAGCCGAGTAAAATATAACGTAACATGATCTTTCTGGATGACTATTTTGATGTGTACAGTGGCTCCAAAAATTCATGTGCATATATTCTAACTATAAACAGCGCAGGAATGGTGTCCAACACATTTTTCTTAATTTTAATATTGCTCGAAAAACCGCGCGTAACTTGGTCAAATAAATTCGACTGCTCCTCAAGTTCAAGTATGCGAGTCCGTATTTGTGGGAGTGAAACCTAGAACAATGGCGACTTCAAAATCATTCGCATTGTAAGCCTTATTTTCCAGGTTCTAATGCTAGGTATAAATTTAAGGTGACGGTGAAGAGCGTTCACTGCGGCGAAAAATCGAAGAATTAACGTCGCGTTGTATTACTCGAGACGCTATTAACCCTTACACCGAGGTCAATATAACCCAGTAAAGAATATCCAATTTTCAGATCCTCCGCTCCGCGTGAGCTTTTAACGCGTTCACTATCGCGTTATTCATAAATCAATGACGCAATTATTTGTGTCGCTGCGAAAATGAATTTAGGAAATGCAAGAAGACAAGAATAATGTTTAGATTAAAACACGAAGTTCAATATAATGCCTAAAAAACGAGAAGATAAAACGACGCTTAAGATTTTAATAATCTGAGGAATTGAAAATATTATTTATGGCAAATTGTGGTCAAATAATTCGTTCATTGCTCGTTGATTACACAAATGAAACAAATTCGTTCTCGAGTGATCATTAATTGTAAAATGCGACAATAAATGGCTCGTGTGCTACAGCGCTCAATTTACATAAGTGGAATGCACTTGTCAATCCTTATACTGGAGCGGTGCTAGCAAATAATTATGAAACGCTGAGGTACAATAGAAGTGCATTGGTAAATTTATAGAGATGAATGTGAAGCTGTAGCAAGTTTATGTAATGTGAAAGTAGAATATACCAACGATTGGTGATAAAGGAGAGACGATGTTGTTGTAGCAAGTTTATGTAATTAGAAAGTAGAATGTGTCAACCAACGGTAAGTCTGGAGCAAAGATTCAGAGAATAAATATACTAAGAAATAAAAATGAAGGTATTACGACAGAGAAGCATAAAAATTAATGTCTTCTTCTCTGAGTATGTGGTGAATATAATAGCAGGCAAGTAGAATACGTCAACTAATGCTCAGGCTAGAGTAATGACTTGGAGTGGAAATTTATTTTTAAAAAATAAGGACAAAGCTGTTACGATACAAAAGCATAAAAAGTAATGTTTTTCTCTTTTAGTAAGTGAGAGATATAATAACCAGCAAGTAGAATAAGTCAATCAATGGTCAAACTGGAGTAAGGAGTCAGATTAAATATATACTACGAAATAAGAACGAAGGTATTACGAAAGAAAAGCATAAAAATTAATGTCTTCATCTCTTAGTAAGTGGTGGATATAATAACAGGCAAGTAGAATACGGCAACCAATGGTCAGGCTGGATCACAGGCTTGGAGTGGAAATATATTTAAAAATAAGAACAAAGGTATTATGGTACAAAAGCATAAAAATTAATGTCTTCTTCTCTTAGTAAGTGGTGGATATAATAACGGGCAAGTAGAATACGTCAACCAATGGTCAGGCTGGAACAAAGACTTGGAGTGGAAATATATTTATAAATAAGAACAAAGATGTTACGATACAAAAGCATAAAAATGAATGCCTTCTCTTCTTAGCAAACGAAGGAGGTAATAATAGATAAGTGGAACGTGTGAACCAGTGGTCAGACCGAATTCAAAAAGCTTGAACACGGCTGACAGAGAGGCATTAAGCTCGCAAATAATTCACTTTACAATTAGACACGCGCTAGCTCTACACCTGAGGAATAATTAACGCACCGGGGATATTGTACATTTATAACAAAAGTGAATAGTTAAAATACTTAACAATAACGTTAATACTCGGAGATACAAAATTTTTTAGAGAATCCCACGATCTCGCCAGTGCACTGGAGGCTTGAGGGAAAATTTGGAACTATATTTACAATTTGCACCAACAAACACTGCTGTCTGGTACAAGTAGGTAAGTCACTGACAACCGGACTTTGAAGGAATCTTAGTATTGGTAGCAATCAAGTCTGCAATAGTGTGTTCTAGTGGTGGTGGTGACTCTGTGTCCGTAGAGGCGGCGGGTTTACCCCCTTTTCTACTTTATTTGCTTTGCAGTCGCGCGCGGAGAAATGTGGGCAGAGGTGTGAGAGAAGGAGAGCGAGAAAAAGCAAGGATAAGAGAGGGCGAAAGAGGAGGAGGAGAGAAAGAGAGAGAGAGGGATGAAAGAGGGTAGGGTGAGGAACGACATTTTTCACAGAGCCGTGTGCTTTCAACTGTTATTTCAACGAAAATTCGCCAACGGCTCGCCATTGTCCCCGTGCTGCAGCAACACAGGGGCCCAGATATTGCTGCGATTTTTTTCCTCGACGCGACAACGAGAAACGTATGTGCACTACCGTTCCCGTGCACGCTCGCCTGTGTTGCTTCCCCCGGCAATGCGTGTGCCGTGCGCGCGAAATGCAAATGACGCCGGACTCGGTGGTGCACATGGGCTGGGCGAGTTTGAAAAGATTCGATGCACCTGTCTGCGCGAGTATTGCGCCGAGAAGAATGCTTGTTCCGCCCGCGAATAATGCCACGCACCTCGGGCGACGCGTAATAAAATGGAGGAGCACCCCCTCTGACAACCCCGCTGCCGCACACCACTCTGCCGACAACCCGCTCGTTGTAATCTATTAACTCGTGTATCGTGTTCATCTCGCGCATACATAGCAACACTACCTTTCCGGTCTCGCCCACTTTTTCAATGTTTTTCTTTCGGATTTTGTATTTTCGTCGCTGAAACAGTCTCTGTTGCTAAAATTTCCGAGTTTCAATTTTTAATTTACAGCAGCTCCATTAACACTACACCCACCACCGCCGGTCAAATTATCGGTTTCGCATGTTTTCGTTCTGCAGTTACTGAAATTATAAACATGCATACCCTGGATATGATTGTACAGGATGTAAAGAAATGTTTGGTCTTGGCTGCCATAGGCGTATTCTGTATCTTCGGATCGATGAAGATCTGTAAAAGAAAGTTGCCGCAAAATTTTTCTTGACCTTGAATGTCGAGGTCAACTTTTTTTTATTGCATTGTACTCTACGCGTCATGGTAATAAAAGATATTAAAGGAACTATGTGTCAAAACACAATAGTTCTCACAAAAAATAATAGCAAGGTCTCATAATATTATTGGAACTACTTATTATCATAAAAATTGTTTACATTTCTAATAAAGCAAGCAGTTAGTGTTGTTGTTTATGTGCTGTTTATCAGAAGTCTTACATAATCAATCATAATCAATATTACCTTCTCAGTCTTGAAAAATTTTCATCTCCACTTTCTTCTTCTATGCCAAAGATCCGATCCATTTTTCCTAATAGTTCTTAATAGAAGATGATCATCTTTAAAGACTTACAATTATAAGGGAATATTGATTATGATTGATTATGTTAGACTCGTGACAAACAGCATATAAACAACAGCACTAAATACTTGCTTTATTAGAAATGTAAACAATTTTTAAGAATATAAGTAGTACTAATAATGATACTTCTCTATTGTTTTTTATGAGAACTATTGAGTTTTGACACATGGTTCCTGTGACACCTTTTATTCCCATGACGTGTAGAATACAATGCAATAAAAAAAAACTTGACCTTGAAATTCAAGGTCAAGGACAATTTTGCGGCAACTTTCTTTTACAGATCTTCATCGATCCGAAGATGTAGACTACGCCTATGGCAGCCAAGACCAAACATTTCTTTACACCCTGTACACGTTTCTTCAGTCAAGCATGCATTATAATAAAAATCGCACAAGGTCAATATAAATTCAACTGTGTTAGTTTTACGAAGCAATCTGTATCAGACTCTTTTAATTATCGATAGTTTTAGTGTTAACACTTTAACTGTCGAAAGATCACCACAAAAAATCTCACAAGATCAGAGTAATTTAGTTGTTGTATTAAGATCATGCCATAGTTTACTTCCAAAGAAGAAATTCACGAATTTCATAATCTCTTTACAGTATTATTACTTTATCATAATATCAGTTTGACAGTAAGGAACCAACTGTATTAAAAGGATTAAATAATTGTAAGTTCAGAAAATGAAGTACAAGAAGGAATAAATTTTTGAATCAAAACAAAAATCTCGCGGGCTATCCAATATGAACCCAAAGTCCCTAGAGTACATTTTTCAGTGGTAAACGAAAATCGATGGAAAATCCTCGCAATAATGGGACAGAACCAAAGTGGTTTTGCATGTAGCAAGAAAGTGTACCCGGTTATTGACACAAGAGTTAATAGTGAACCACCACTCGACTGGCAGCGGTATCAGTGTCTCACTCGACCCGACTCTACTGCAGCGTTAGCGAAACGTTGGCATAATTTTTCCAAAAGGAGACGGCTTACGGCCACGAAATGCCGAGGCTTGAAGAACTGAACAATGCCGGGCCTGGAATCCACGATACAAGATGTACTATTCAGCGCTAGAAAACAGGCACCTGAGAAGAATGCTGGTGTGGGTTAGGCACACATATTTTTGATTAATTATCAGGCAGACATAATTGTGCTGTTGGTCATATTGAGAAGGGACATTTTGCCCTTATTGAGGTGTCTGTCTTCTCTCTCGCAGCAAACAGTATTATTAGGAATTGTCGTAATCTGTGATTAATCCCAAAAATATTAAGAACAATCTTTGAGCATAGATATACAGGGTGAGGCATTTATCCTGGCCACCTGGAATATCTCAGAAACTAAATTTCGAAGAAAAAAAACGTTTCAAATAAATGTTATTTTTTCCAAGTCGTAGATTAAGAATCTATAATGAAAAATATATGTTTCCATTTGAAAAAATAAAGTTGACCTTGGAATGACCTTGAACGCATGATTAAAATTACAAATGGGTATGACTGCTGTATCAGCCCCTCCTTAACTTAAACTTTTTATTTGAAACATTTTTTTCTCCGAAATTTAGTTTTCGAGATATTCCAGGTAGCCAGGATAAATGCCTCACCCTGTATAGTAGGAAGCCATCCTCTTTCCTTCATTAGCTAAATGGTCTCACAGATTAGTCACTATTTGGCAAAGAAATGTAAGGACTACCTCTGAATTAAATTTTTATGGACGTTCATAGTTGACAAAGATTGTGATTGACCCCAAAAATGTTATGGACAATTTTAGTATACAGATACACAGCAGAAAGCTACCCTTATTTCTCTTATTGGATAAATGGTCACACATTTCCACCAAGTGACAAAGGAAACTAAGAACTGCCTCTGAACTAACTTTTAGGTATGTTGGGAGTTCACGTACACTCTGTGCTTGGTCCCAAAAATATTAACAACGACCTTGCTACACAGATATATAGTAAGAAGCCACACTCATTTTCCTTATTGTATAAATGGTCCCACACATGGGCCACTATTTGTAAGAGAAAGCTAAGGAATGCCTCTGAACTGAATTTTTAGGAACGTTGGGAGTTCACATACAGTCTATGCTTGGTCCCAAAAATGTTAACAACGACCTTCGTACACAGATATATAGTAAGAAGCCACCCTCATTTTCCTTATTGTATAAATGGTCCCACACATGGGCCACTATTTGTAAGAGAAAGCTAAGGAATGCCTCTGAACTGAATTTTTAGGAACGTTGGGAGTTCACATACAGTCTATGCTTGGTCCCAAAAATGTTAACAACGACCTTCGTACACAGATATATAGTAAGAAGCCACCCTCATTTTCCTTATTGTATAAATGGTCCCACACATGGGCCACTATTTGTAAGAGAAAGGTAAGGACTGCCTCTGAACTGAATTTTTAGGAACGTTGGGAGTTCACATACAGTCTATGCTTGGTCCCAAAAGTATTAACAACGATCTTGGTACACAGACAAACAGTAAGAAGCCACGCTAAACGAAGAAACGCTTCAGGATTGAGATTTCGAAGACAGATAATTTGGGACATAGGTTTAGTTTCTATATTTTACCTGTCCAGTGCCGATACTTGTGATTCTAACGATAGTACTGGTACAATGGGGAAATTCGGATCGAGGAAGCTCTTTTTCGCGGCGCTCTTCTTGCTCATTGATTGTAAATAAGGCGCGTGGGCGTAAATCGGCAATCGTAAATCTCGGTTCGGCATGATTTAACGGGCCCGCGAATTTCCAACGGATGTCGCGCCCGCCTGCGGAAAAAGACGAGTCGAACAGGCTCCGTGTGGTCGAACCGTCGATGAGAAACGAGGATCGGGGGTGGAGGAGGATACTGGACGGTTGCACTTCGATACCAAGTCGAATAGAATTTATTAGAGATCCTTTTGTCCGATATAGCCACCGAACCGGAGAAATTTCCTCCCATGTAGGGACACAATTGCGCGTGGATCACACACGCGTATTTTTGTTTCAGCAGGCTATCTCTTGACCTGTTACTAGTCGTAACAAATCAGTCCAATCTGTTATCTTCAAGCAGAATATGTAAACCGCTACTTGTGCCTCTTCTCAATTATTAGGTCATCCTATAATAGAGGGTGTTTCAAGCAACTGTTTCAGGCTCTAACTTCGTTACAAGTAGAGTTACAGAAAAACATCAAAGAAACAGGACGACTGGTTTGAAAAGCACTACATTCGTAGGTCCTTACTTTTGAAGTGAAACTTCTTTAGGCGCGTTAGGCGGAAAACCTCGACGCGGTAGGCGTAAAACCGATCTGGCGATGAAACGATGAAACGATGAAACGAAATTCTATTCTATTAGCATATACGGTTGAAGGTTCGGCATTACTTAATAAAGATTATGATAAAATTCCAATGATGCTAAGGGGAGTTTAGGTATTGCAAAGAGAAACCGCAATTTACGACGATCATTTCTCGATGCTGTGTCTTCGGGGTCGCGATCGTGATTCAGCTGTGATCAATTGCCTGGCCATCTCTGCCCCGCGGGACTGTCAACATCCCGTTCATCGCGAATCGCGGTTTTGCTAATAGCGAAATATTGCGTTAGACACGTTCATTGTCGGACAATTACTCCAATAATGCGTAAAATCGAAGTATATTTTTGAAGTGGAACTTCTTTAGGCGCGTTAGGCACAAAACCTCGACGCGGTAGGCGTAAAACTTCGACGCGGTAAGAATAAAACCGATCTGGCGATGAAACGATGAAACGATGAAACGAATTCTATTCTATTAGCCTATACGGTTGAAGGTTCGGCATTACTTAATAAAGATTATGATAAAATTCCGATGATGCTAAGTGGAGATTTCAACGTGAACTTTGCATCGGAACAATCAAAATTCTTAATACAATTTTTTAGAAGTAAATTAAGATTGGAAATGGTAAATAATCTTAATGAAGCGACAACAAGATCAGGAACAACTCTCGATGCAGTATTTGCAAGACATCTAGACAAAATTGAATGAAGAATATTTATATCATATGTTAGCTATCACAAGCCAATTGTTTCAATAATAGCATCATAGAAAATTAAATGTCATAAAGTGTTAATAAAAATTCGAAAAAAAATTAAAGAAGTTTCACTTCAACCATGTGGTCTAATTTTAAAAGTGCAATGGTGCATGTGCAATAAAGAATTTCATTAGTTTTCTAAATGGAAATGCATACTTAATTTACATAGATAGACTCCTCTCGTCATTCTACGTGAAATAGTATGGGGATAGAATAGCAAAAAAGTGATTAGATATCGAGACATTTCTAAGAAATATCTGTAATGAAGAAGCGTTGTCTGAAGTGTATTCAATGTAACAGAGAAGCGTTTAAGCATCTTATTCTCTTGAGCATCTTGTAAAAAAAGTATTTGTGTAAAAAAAATCTGTGTAAAAAAAGTATGCATTTCTATTTTAAAAATATATTGCAATTGCTGATTGCACCATTGCACTTTAGAAAAAATAAGGTCCTACGGATGTATTGCTCTTCAAACAATTCATTCCTTTCCTTTGATGTTTTTCCGCAACTATTATAGCCCGAAACAATTGCATGCAACATCCTGTGTAGTATTATAACGAGTCGGACTCGTGACGAAGATTATAAGCAAGGACTAACAACTATTAATGTTATGTCTATCGTTTTAGACGAAATAAAATTTTATTCTTCTGTAATGAATATCTCAGCATTGAAGTAATTGGTAATTTTCCTTTCTCTTCTGTGACATTGTTCGAGATAAAGACGTTCCAATCACGGTGACCGCAAAGAAAATGGTACCTCATGGGGTTCATAACGCTAACAGCTTCTGTGAACGAAATAAACGAAACTCGTGTGAAGCACACAACATTCGGCGCGGCATTCGACGTGTTAATTAAATCCGTGTAATCTCAACAGAGTTAATAGACATGACAGCACGCAACGAGAAAACGGGTGGGACCAACACAGCGTCTGTTTCAGCGGAAGAATTTCGAAACGGGCTGTGAACGAAGCAATTGCGACACTGTTCCTGGACAGCTGGTTTTTCGGGGGGCGGGAGGGAGGAGAAGGAGGGATTGCAAGAGCGGTAGAGACACGGGAAATGGGAATATTCGATCTTTGTCCGAGTCACAAAGGACCTCCCACAGCCGGAAGCTGGAAGCTGGAAGGGCCAGATACGAAACGAGGACGAGAAGAGTAGTTGCGGTCTCCACCTCCGTAGTCGTCCCTCCGGACCAGAGGCGTCCACCCCCGGAGATTCGTGGTCGCGACCCCGTGATCCGGCGTCGGGGGGTGCTAGCTCTGTACGTGACGAAGCTCGACAATGCTAGCTGTGATTCCGGCCGCGCGCGTGTCCTACGGTTTGTCTCCTAAATCAGGCCTGATATACGAAGGACGCCGGGAATGCCGGGAATCGGCGGTACACATTTTTAGCCGAGCCCGTGCAACACGCGTTTGCGGAACCCACGGCACGTACACCGTCCGCCCGTTTTTATTTTGCCCTGTGTAGATGCGAACGCTATAGCGCCGTTTGTCACTGAATCATCCGCTCCGTGTTCACCGTCGGACGAAACTGCTCGTAAACGCGACCCCCAAGCCGCCGCAGCCGTCCTCGTCCTTTTTTAATATCGCGGGGAAGTTCGCGCGCAGATCCCACCGTCGTCGATAACCCCGCCAGGCATAACCGAGTTTCATGCCGAGGATAATGCTCGCGGCTTATCCGCCGCGCTCGGATTCGCCGTACGCGTTTACGCCGCTAAAATGGGCAATAGTTCTTTTGTTCGCCAGGCAACCCGGGGAAAAACGGCCAAGCGCGATCGGAATTCGAAGAAACACACGCACAGTCGTGGAACTGTTTTACTGTCGGGTAATAAGCAACGGAGTCGCGTAATGTCCGTTTTTCATTAGACTCACGGCGCTTTGTGAGAGCGAAAGATTATTTATGGCGATTGCAGGAGTGAAATGGTTGGCGTACGCGAAAGTTCTTGTGTTCGTCGGCTGAACGTTAAAAATGCATGTCTTATGATAAGACTGCGGGTTTTATGGATTTATGACAAAAGATTTGTGTTTAATCGTCAAAGATAAAGGATTTTGAGAGTATCGAGACGTTATTTGCAACTTGTTGGAACTGTTAAAGAGAATAATGAATTCCTGTTTGTAATTATGATTTATTTTATAAATCATGGTAGGATAAACTAGTACATGCACTTGGTGTATGCATGTGAGTTCTAGTACAGTTTAGTATAATCTTGTGCACTATAGTGTATTCTAGTTTATTCTAGTATATGCTAGTATGGCATGGAATATGTTCTTGAATATTGTAGTACGTATATTATAATATGTCTGCGTATGTTCCAGTATATGTATTTCAGTGTATTCAAGTATATTCCAGTATATTTTAGTGTATTCTTGTATTTTCTAATATATTCTAGTCTATTTAGCTATATTCGAGTATATTCTAGAGTATTTTTGTATTTTCTAGTATATTCTAGTCAATTTTGCTATATTCGATTATATTCTAGTGTATTCTTGCATTTTCTAGTAAATTCTAGTCTGTTTTGCTATGTTCGAGTATGTTCTAGTGTATTCTTGTATTTTCTAGTATATTCTAGTCTATTTTGCTAGACTCGAGTATATTCTAGTGTATTCTTGTATTTTCTAGTATATTCTAGTCTATTTTGCTATATTCGAGTATATTCTAGTGTATTCTAGTAAGGAATATCACATCCTGATATATTCTAGTATGTTTTACTACATTCAGGTGTATTCTAGTATATTCTTGTATTAGTAGCAGGTTTAGCGTTAAAGAAGAAAACGCGGCTACTGTGTCTTGAACTTAATGACGATCATTTTTATTTTGCATAATGATCCGCAGTCTAATGACCACGTTGTTTGCATACGCTCCTGGTATTCAACAATATAAACGATACGGGATACGAAAGAAACTTTCGGGACAACCCAATACAAAACGATGCGTCTCCTCGATCGTATTCAAATAAAAGAATGTGTCGCGAGATACGGGGCTCGCCGCAAACTTTTCCGCTCGCGGGATCGGGATTTCGCGTGTCTGCCGCGTCTTGCAAAGTTTAGTTTTATGGAGCGACGTTAATCAGACCGCCGGTCATATTTATTGGGCCGATGTCGGAGTCGCCGAAATTTATTGTAGAAACGCGTTTAACTGCACACATATATACGCGGCCGCACTTCCGGTTGTCGTTCGTCTCTAAGCGGTAATACTGTCAAGGTTTAATGACGATATAGGTCCGCGGCGGATGTAAACGGATGCAAACGGATCGCGCCTGTGCACTCGCTGCAACCGGGAAGCGCGAATGCAACCGGCTCACCGGCCGCTCCCCGAGCTAATTAATATTAAGTATCGGAGCGGAGCTGTCCGGAGACTGCGGGACACCGTTCAGTCGGCGTTGCGTGTGATTCGATCGTGGTTTGTACGCACACGTATCTGTACTCTAATAATTTCCACTTTTCTTCGCGAAAAATTCCTTCTGTCAGGTTCTATAATCCTTCCACAGAGTCCGTGCGCAAGCCACGTGGCTGTTGTTTTTGCATTTTAATTTATTCTGAAAAATAAACGTTTGTTGTCTATGTGTTTCGTGCATAAGATAACCGTTCTACAGGGTTCTTGCGTAAGCCATGTGCTCGTTGTTCTTGCATTTAATTATAGATAACTACACTGTGGATCATTATGCAGCATAAAAAAATGTTTGCATTGATTGCAAGACGTACGAGCCAAATCAAAATTTGTTTCTTCTTTTTTAGTTGTCTTGTTAAGCTGACATTAATGCACTGTTGTTCTTAAATCTTTTTCGTATGTCCACTGTTCTAACATTAAACCTACCAGCGTCGGTCAAATTGACCAATCCCAGATTATTTATTTTAGAATTGGTCAAATGATGATGATGATGATTATTATTATTTATTTATTTAGACCAAATAAGGTTTATGTAGCATATCCAAAGATGAACAACTTGGATACAGTAAACAATACAATATATGAATATGTTAATATTACAAAGATACTTTCATAGGAAATTGCTGAATACATTTCTTAAATGAACCTTATACTATCATAAAAATAGCGAAACTTAATCTTGTCAGTTTTATAAAGCAATATGTACCAGTTACTTTTAATACTCGATTGGCTTAGTGTTAAATTGTACGTAACCGTTTTTGCCATAAATGGATAAAATCCGCAGTGTAATTGTAACATTCTATTAATCCTTTCGGTTTGAAGAACGCATATAGACTGCCTCAGTTTTAAATGATCGAACATCACCTATGTCCGGACAACGGAATAATTCATACTATATTACGATCTGCGAAATGGAAGAGTTATGAAACATTAATCAAATATAACAAAGTATAAAATTCTCAGTTTTTGTTTCGTTAAATAAATTGTTTTTATTTTGTGTAATTTTTGTAATTGTCGAGTGGTTGATCAACGATTTAACACGTTCCATTCCGAGCCATTTTTGCTCAAACTTTCATTCAGGCGATTTAATGTTTCGATTAAATACTCATGCATTATTATAAAGTATTTCGGTAACAAAACAAGCGTGTACACATGAGTTTTCACATCGTGTATCATCTTTTTTGATTTGGTGCTGATATACAGCCTTATGTTTGTTACAAAATTATATGTTTTGAACGCGAGCACCATCGCGGTGGCATACGTGGCACGGAACGAGTTAAATAAAATTTCATTCGAGTAACATTCACCACGGGATGATAGCGGCAGGTTTTATGAGAAACGAGTGTTCGCAAGAGCGTCGTATACGATCAATATTTCGTAGATCGATGCGTTTGATCGTTTCTGCCATCGGTTTGGTCGGTGAACGAGGTAGGATCGTCGTGGTACTGTTGACAAGCCGTTGCGCACAGGCAAATAAGGTCTCTCCGAAGAGAGACGAGAGACGAGAGAGCGATTGGTTACGTCCGCGGTGTCCGGATGTTCGGATGTTCGCCGGATCGAACGGGTCATCCGGCGATGGGCGTGCACGGGCCGCCGGCAGCCGATCTATAGATTATTCGTGTACACAAGTCGGTACACACGCGGGTTCCGGCTTAACGATCTGGTCACGCGCTCCGATATTAATTCCGTTAAATCGCACGGATAAGCCGGTGACGACGAACGGAGGGAAAAACTGTGGAAAATGAAAAACGGGGCCGATGTGTTTCGCGGTCGGCCAGCCGATATTTTAACCGCGGACGAGCCTGGAATTTATCCGCGGCTCTCCGTTTCCATCCAGCTGCTGCAACCCCCGAGAAATATCGGCATCGTTTGTCCCACGGTTTCTTTACCATATCGGTACGCTGCTTCGCTAGCTATATCGTCCTGCAAAATAAACCGTTCAAGACGTCTGCAGCAACCTAATCCTTCGCGGACCAAAACTTCTTCACCCTTTGCAGCCGAAGCTGTTTTAACTCTGAAACAAAGACATTTCTTCCAACCTAAAATTTGTATATTTTACAGTGTCACAAAATTATATGTCGCGACTATCATAGCATAACTCCACACCCCCGGTTTGGTGGAAACTGATGTAAAATAGGTGCAGCAGAATTAACTTTGTTCTTGAATTTCAAGGTCAAGAGGTCAACAATTTTTAAGTGAAACTTCTTTAGGCGCGGTAGGCGCAAAACCTCGACGCGGTAGGCGTAAAACCTCGACGCGGTAGGAGTAAAACCGATCTGGCGAAACAATGAAATGATGAAATGATGAAACGATGAAACGATGAAAAGATGAAAAGATGAAACGATGGAACGATGAAACCATGAAGCGATGAAACGATGAAACGAAATTCTATTCTATTAGCAAACAAATTTGCAAGACATTTAGACAAAATTGAATCGGGAATATTTATATCATATTTTAGCTATTACAAGCCAATTGTTTCAGTAATAGAATCATAGAAAATTAAATGCCATAAAGTGTTAATAAAAATTCGAAAAAAAATTAAAGAAAGAAGTTTCACTTCAGCCATGTGGTCTAAGCACACACCAATTTTTTTGTATTGCATCGTATTCTACTCGTCACAAGGATAGAAAGTAGGATAGCAACTGGGGTTCAAAACTCGATCGTACTCTTAGGAAATTATGGTACAGTTTTTTCATTATCAAACTGATTTCATTTATATTATATTTTCGATGTATTTCACGTGGCACATAATAATGTCTAACGGCTTCGCCAATATCACGTTATGGAAATTTCATTTGATTGAGGAATCAAAATGTAATAATATTATATTGTGGTGGAATATTCCAAAATTGATTACACGGGGTCAGGTTATTAGATGGACACAATGATCTGTGTTTCAGTTCTACAAGAGACTCCAGGATAATACTTCCTCCATTTTCAGTATATCGTTTAAATCAACAATTTTTAGACCATCAAGTTTCTCTTATTATTTCACAATTTAAAGAAGAACATCTTACAACGCAAGCAGTAACAATTCAAACATTTTACAGCAGGATCTTTCACTCTGGAGAATGTTAAGGGTTGATCGTATATTGTAATCGCAAAGATCGATCAATTCTAGTGAGAAATTTCTGGAACACTGTTCAGTATGTGTACATTAACCACAAGAAACAATATATTGAATTACTTGCATCGTTTGCTTAAAAAACATTCCGAAAGTTTTTACTGGCTGAAATTATTTACTGGCTGATTATAGATTGATCTAGACTACTGAAAAATGACACAACTTTCGATATTTTTTTTCAATGTCAATAAGGAAAGCAACAATTGCAATTCCTTCCCTGCTTATTATTATTATTATTATTATTAAGCCCTGCTTATTATATTATTACACTCGAGAAGAGTACAACAAAATATTTTCATTAACTTTGAGCGAGTCTTTCGGACACATTCGTACTTAATTGCATATATGAATGTAGATAGCTCTTTCCCTAGAATGCAGCTGTAAGATGCACATGTAACTCCCGAAATAATCAGAAGTTTACCACAGAAATTTAACAGTGCCCTCTCGAACGTCTCTACTTTCTATAAAAATTCGATTTTCCGAGAGCATCAAACCGGAAAGACACTCCTGCCAAGGATCATCTCCTCGTGGTGTGAGGATCCTTTTCGAGGGCCACGCGACCGTGGGCTATCGGGCGCGACGTAGGACAGAGGCGAGAGCGAAGATCATCGGCATCGACGGGATGCTTTTAGAAAACCATTAAACCGACGACGGTCCTCTCCCCGATCGTCGTCATTCAACCCTTCTTTGTTCACCTCGATTTCAGTTCTCTCGGAGACGGGAAAAATCTCCGGGCAAGCATGTTCGGGTCCGCTGGCGGGCGGGCGCGAGCAAGCGAGTCGTTGAATATTTATTCAAGCCGCGTTCCCAGCCCCTACGGCTCGAAATAGATGGAAGTGCATACGACCGCCCTGTACGTTCAGCGGGGTCGCAGTCGGAATGCAAAATAAAAACGCACCACGTTAACACACCGCGTGCACCGTGCCGTCGGCTTTTAGCGTTCTGTCCTTCGCTCGCGCGCGCGCATCAGGTTGTATCCTTCTTCACTACGAAGAGAAAACTCTGTTCTTTTGCTCGTGTCTTCCCACACACGGAGTCCCGACGATTCCGTTATCCCTGCTCGTCCTTTTCAACGGAGCGAAACTAAACGCGAGGATTGTTCGCGGACGCGCATCGCGATTCCGCGAGAAATGGGGCCGAACGCGTTGCAAAAGCTTCGTAGGCGGACGTGTTCTGCGGGAGAAATTGCAAGGACCGAATAATTGATCTGCAGGCGAGGACTTCTTTTTTTTAAATAAACCCGGAAAAATGAAGCAGGGGAAGGAGTGGTAATGCGGCTCCCCAGATTTATACTTCTGTAAAGAATCTGATGCACAACTTAACCCGGCCTTGGTAAGGTGGAAAAATGTATCGATACTGGTAAGGTGGGGTCTCACAGGCCCACCGAAATAATATATTTTATTATAGAAATAAATACATTTTTCATGAATATAAAATTTGGTATTGCTTAAGTCTTGTAATTTTTCAGAGTAAAAACACAGATCCACGGAATTAAATTTTTATTATTCAAAAATACTCAACTAATGAAACATCTTTATTTTTCAACGAAAATAGACTCCTAACTTTAACAATGAACGAACTATATAAATCAGTATTTGTTAGGCACTTTGGTAGTGGTTTACAGATGGGACATATAAATTATAAGTAGCTAATACGATAATAAACATTTAGTTTTCAGATTCCGAGTTTTCATTTTCTGTAATCGCACAGTCGGACCCCAATACACGTATGCACACTAAATGTGCTTGCGCAGAACAACCTGTCATCAATGACGTCGAGCAGCAGATTAAGGAAGTGGAAGGTACACTCAGGCCCGACTCGCTGTCACGCGTTGTTACAATGTTACAATAAATCTAAAATCTCTGGGGTCTGTAAGACCCCACCTAACTAACGCCGGGTTAAATTTGTATGAATTTTTGCTGAAAATGTAGGCAAACAAATAAGGTTATATATGAAAAATGGCGGAAATAAAGGAAACATAATTTCATTGAATTTAATATGTAGACTGTTGATTTTTATGCGAGATAAAAATTTTCTGCCTCGATTACAGGAAGCTGGAGTTAAATGAAAATGCATTTCTTCTTTTAATAGTGTTAATAAATGGAGAATTCATAAATAAACTTCACTATTCGATGTCCCATTTATCGATCTTTGCATAAATGCATAAAGATCCACAGTCTATTAATATGTATCGAGGGTAATGTGCCCCCCTAACAGAAATCGTGTAAAATCGTTGTTTTTTTTTGGTAACCTTTTGACATCAACAAGAAATAAACGAAACAAATTCTTTTGTTTATGTGCAAAAATCGCAAGCGTATTCTTCTATTCTGTTTGCACTCACAATGTGCCCATCATTTACAAATGAGTAAACTTTGTTTTTTCAAATGGAAACCTATATTTTTTATTATGGGATCTTATTGTACATAAAAATACTAGTAATTATCGTAGGATACTTTTTTTTATTCGCGCACTAGTTTCGGAGATATTTAAAGAGAAGTAGAGCGGGTCATACTTATACTGCGAGAAAGTTTGTAATTTCTTTATAACCATAATAATACAATAGCTCTGCATTCCTGTACAAACGCTCTACTTCTCTTTAAATATATCCGAAACTAGTGCGCGGATAAAAAAAAGTATCTTACGAAAATTGCTGGTCTTTTTACGTACAATATGATCCCAAAATAAAAAATATAGGTTTCCATTTGAAAAAATAAAGTTGACCTTCAAATGACCTTGAATACGCCGCACAAATAAAAAACTGATACTGCCCCCCGTTCCCCCTCGAAATCCTTGGACACGTGTTTTGCACTTTTTTAATATCTTTCATACTTTTCGAGATATTCGGCTAGAAAGTTTTCAAATGAACTCCCTGTATACATATAGCGCCGCTATGTCTTGCAATTACCGCAGAGAATTTTAATTTTGCACGAAAATCCGCAGTTCAGCAACGCGTTGAGATGAGTAGCATGATCCTGTAGCAGGCTCCATAACATTTAATTAAAATCAATTGTTGCCGCCGTTCCAGCTCGATCAAACCTATCGGGTCAATTTTGCGAGTAGCGCGGCGCGGAATTTCTTGTGACTGTGGAACCGCGGAATTTCATATCCGGCGGGGAAGTCTTATTTTATGAATCCCCAGCGGGAGCGAGCGGATCGACGAGCCGGTTAATGAATTAATATTTTCCCTGAGCAGGAAATACGGGGGTAGGAGGGATTTTCAAACAGTCTTGCTGAAAACGCGTGCGCGCACGCGAGACCGGTCTCTGCGGCGATATTTTTTTGTTCGTCTGGTCTTCTATCGGCATCGAAATGATCAGTGGAATTTATACGTTTCTGAAGCGTCCTTCTGCCATTCGACCCTTCGCGATGCGCTCGCGAGAGCGTTTTCCCGACGAGCGGAGCCGAAATGGAGCGGAACGAGTATTCCCAATAAGCGGCTTTCCCCGTTGCACGCCACGATTTTATTATCGGCTCCGAGTCTCTTCGCGGATCGAGTGCCTCGCGGATCGAATGATTGCCAAACGGACCAAATCTCGATCCCATTTCCTACCCTAAACGCGCGCATAAATGCGTCAATCGCCGGCGACCCGCAAAACCGAACCGTTTGCATCCTGTAACGCGACGTGTTGCGTCGCCAGTTCCAACTTCAGTTTGGGATTACGCTACCGCCGATTTAGGTGTTGTCATTGTTTTTTTAGAAAATCTCCTAGCGCTTCTTTAACGAATTTATTGCTTTACGACCCGGGTACGTCTGGAAAGTGTCGGCGGATTTCCGTGAGAAACCAACTCGGCTATCCCGCTCGGCTGTTGTAACAATTAATAGATGAAAAGCATTATCACCTGGCTGCTTCTCTAGCTCGCAGAGGTATCATCAATGATCCAAAATGCAGACACAAGGTAGAGGATGAGACTCTGAACCATGTTTTATGGTAGTGCAATTAATATACAGGGTGAGTCACCTAACGTTTGCACATCAAATATCTTTGTTGTTTCTAAAGATACCTAAAATATCATTTTTTTAGAGATATCAAGGTTACCTTGACTTTTTTAAACGGAACCACCCTTTTTTAAACACCTATAATGATAGTCCCTTTCATTACGAATTCAGTGACCATAATTACTCAAGGTCATTCAAGGTCGCGGACAGAGATAACGTATAAGATTTAATATCGATACATGCCTGTAAACGGGCTTTGAAGAAATGTTGAACTCTGTCCGTGACATTGAATGACCTTGAGTAATTATAGTCACTGAATTAGTAATGAAAGAGACTATCATTGTACGTGTTTAAAAAAAGGGTGGTTCCACTTAAAAAATGAAGGTGACCTTGAAAATCTCTAACAAAATGACATAAAAACAAAAATTTTCTTGGTATCGTGTGAGCCCCACTGAACCATTCAACTTTGTCCTTCAGACATCTTTAAAGACAACAAAGATATTTGAGGTGGCAATAGTTAGTGCCTCACCCTACAATGATAGTCACTTTTATTACGAATTCAGTGACTATAATTACTCAAGGTCATTCAAGGTCACGGACAGAGTTCAACATTCCTTCAAAGCCCGTTTACAGCCATGTATCGATGTTAAATCTTATACGTTATCTCTGTCCGCGACCTTGAATGACCTTGAGTAATTGTAGTCACTGAATTCGTAATGAAAGGGTCTATCATTGTAGATGTTTAAAAAAGGGTGGATCCATTTAAAAAAGTCAAGGTGACTTGATATCTCTAAAAAAATGACATGAAAACAAAATTCTTTTGGCATCGTGTCAGCCCCATTGTATCATTCAACTTTGTCCTCACCATATTTTACGTATCTTTAGAAACAACAAAGATATTTGTGGTGCAAACGTTAGGTGACACCCAGTAGACCTACAAAACGTGTATTTTTGAAATGTTCAATATAGGTCCACATAAAGAAATTGTAACACCAACTTTTAGTATTTTCTCTGCAAATCCGACCAATCGCAAATATTTCCAAATTTTATTTTGACGTCATGTAGTAAACGAATTGTTCTAACTTCTCAAAAAAGTTACAATCGTGGAATGTGATATTAAAAAAGTTATCGTCTCTACAAAAGTGGCCGAATATTACTGTGAGCCACTGTAGAAACTACAATGGAACGACCAATTTTTGCAAATGTAGTCAACGACGTACCGTGTTCGGCACTAAAAGGATTAAAATGAAGTTACCGCTGATTAATGATGAGGGCCACGAACTAATTTTTGCAGCAGTCACAGAGAGTCATTGAAGTGAACAATAAATTGAACGAACTATTCTCTTCATATACGGCTGGAGGGATTTAGAAGGATCGAAACGCTATCAAACTGCGCATTTCAGTTACAGGAAAAATGCACATCAATTGTTCCGCAACAAAAAAATTTAGGCGACTCATTCAGCTTTCATATTACAAAAGCAGTGACCGTTCACCGGTTTTTCATCAGCCGGCGGAATTTATTTTTGCGTTGAACGAACAAATAGATAGACTATTCACGTACCTGGTAGGTCGTGACGCGCGTGTGCCTGTCCGCTCGTATTCTTTCGCAATTTCTGATATAAAATCCGCGTATCTGCGCCGTGTGCGTTAGCCAATTCCCTTTGACAAACCGTGGCGACGCGTTATTGATCGTTTGTAAATAATCCATATATTCACGGAGAGTCGTGAACTAATTTCGGCAGTTAAATGTGCATTTGCATGAACTACCAATCTACTTACAATCTCATGTGCATATTAGTAACTTTTAGTGCTTGACAACGTTTCCAGTACGAAGTTGCCGACTTCCATTCAATTACTGTGCTTTACAATCTCCACATTCGTGAACGCTCTTTTTATATATTCGCAGCAGCCGTGACCATTTTATTTATTCGTTCAATCCAGTTTATTGCACAGGAAAATAGATTCCACCGAAGAAAAGGGAACGCGGTGTGCTTTGAAATCTGAAAATTGAATGAATCACCTAACTTTGTTACTTTTGATTACTTGGGAAACAGTTCTGAAAAGAATAACACAGAGCTTCTGTTAAAAATAAAGCCGAGCGTTACTCTCGAGAAAATTGCTGTTAAAGAGTTTCTCACAAAATGTGGAGCACGGAACGTTTCAGCAAAGTAGTCGTGCGCTTTTTAATACATTCTCGGTTCACCTCCAACCGTCGACTACATTGCTGCAGGCTGTCGCAACTTATGGAAAGTAAAGTGTGGTGTTCATGGAAGATATACGGTTCATTCCATATAGAAATACCAATTCATTCCATAGAAATATAGAAAGCGTTTCATCGAAAGTGGATCACTGATATTCGTAGCCGATATTTTATCGCTGATTGCTCTTTCCAAAATATTGAGAAATTCTAACGGTGACTTGGACCTAACTGAAGTAGGCCGAAAATGTTCCAAGTTCTAGCTGCGGTTAAACTTCACGTGAATGGGGACTAAAAATTTGCAACTTTCCTGAATGTAATACTACACATTTTGACGAGAAGATGATAGAACGGTAAGTTCTATTGCGCGGAGATCACTGATTTAAAAGATATACGTTAGTAAAGTTGTTCGATTTCAAGCGCGTTTGATAGGTTAGAACGCCGCCATATTGGTTTGTATTAGGTTGTCCCATAAGTTCGTGCAGCGGATTGGAAAGTATTTTAATGAAAAACCACAGAAATTTTATAGTGACGGTATAATATCTTTACCAAAAAAGTGGGAAGAGGTTGTAGAGAAGGTGGTTATATTTTTTCGTTGACTTTGAAAGTACGTTTCAAATATTAATTTAAATAGTAAAACAGTAAACGGCACGAACTTATGGGACGACCTAATACTTACATGTTATCCAATCAGCAGAGCTGCTAAGTCACACCACAAGCACATACAAGCAGCCATTTTACAGTGGCAATTAATTAATTTCAGAAAAACCAGCAATTAATTAAGCTCACGAGCACGGATCACTTGAATTCCGCGCATTAAATCTTACAGTTCTATCATCCTTTCGTCAAAATGTATAATATAACATTCAGAAAAGTTGAAAATTTTTGGTCCCCTAAGATGAAGTTTCAGCAAAGATTCTAATGTTTTGAAAATGTCTTTCAAGTGTCACTTTCAAGAATACGTAATCAAAAATATAGGACTCCACTCAAAATATCAATTGTAATCTGTACAGAACTTTTCAAGGTTACTGCAATGTCAAAAAGATGCAATCACCATGTACTCTTTTTCATATCTCACAATTTCCGTCTGATACGTTATTTCGTATCACCTATAATTTTCGAGTAATGGTATTTTGTCCAAGAAACGGGGTTTTCAACGCACTTTATTTCTTTTCGTCGTTTTTGTTGTGATTGTTACGAGCCAGGGCCGCGAGCAGCACGAGTGGCCGGCGAAGGATTGTTATCCTACGGAAATGGTCTCAATTTGTTAGTTACGGTACGCGGACGAACCCAATGCGAAATTGAGGAGCCGCTAGGATTATAGACAGCGAGGACGAAACCGATGCGTAATCGGGGAACCTCTAGGATCGGAATCAAGCGCAGACGAACCTGATGCGTAATCAGGGAGCTGCTAGGATGGTGAGACTTCGTGAACGAACCCAATACGAAATTGGGGAGTCACTAGGAGCGACGCGCAGACGAACCTGATGCGTAATCGGGGAGCTGCTAGGATGCGGACGAACCTGATGCGAAATCAGGGAGCCGCTAGGGCGGTGTAGTGAGCCTCGTAACTATAGTATAATTTAATTGATACAATCCGAGCGGTTAGATTGTATCGTGTGGGGACGTTCACTTATTTGGTTAAGGATTTTAGGATAATTATGGGTTTAGTGATCTGCACGAATTTACCAATTAACACAAATATATTCTAATATTTACAGTGTGTAGTACAATTGGAATTGTCGTGAACAAATCATGGAATTTGAAAGAAGATTATATTACCTATGGATGCACAATGTTGACGCACAGGCAGTGCGGGGTCTCGGAGTAACTTTCGAGAATGCCAGATAGATAGATACCGAACTACGCGGAATTCTATGAGGTTTTTACTTTGATCCGAAGGGGAACTTTAGCCCGATCTCACTAAGTCGACTCTACGAGATGCAGCACGACGTTATACAATTCGTAACTACGTTAGTACTAGCCCGCGAGAGTAAAAATGTAAGAGTTTATATACCCCAAAACTGAGTGGGGGTGGCCTGTTTATTACGTGGAAATGCGTTAGCCAGAATCTTATTTTTGGTCACTTTCTTAGTAAAATCGGGTCAGAGTTCATTCATCGTTAAAAAGGTTAATTATGATATGAAAGGCTATCTAGAATGCTTCCTGCCAGAGACGATATTGAAGGGATTCTTGTGAGAAAGTTGAACGGAATTCGTTCTCTAACCGTAACATGATCAACAACAATGGTGAACAATCCCAAAGAAAATGTCTAGATACCTTGCAGCTTCAAGGGCTCAACTTGGACCACAATTTTGGCCCGCAACCGCTCGAGACTATCAAAACGTTGGGCTAAAGATATTCACAGGGATGAGGTCGGTGCCGATGGAGCACCGAATAAATAGCGAGTCCCTTGCATATGCATAACGAATTCAGCGTTGCGGGGCCGTGATGGGTCGGAAGGCGGGGAAATCGGGAGAGATCGTCTACTCGTGGCAGCCGGGAGCCGCTCGCATCACAGGTACGATGGATGCCCGATGGCTCAACTCGATACACACGCGTATAGATACCCTGGCGCATTAAGCTTTGAATTACGTGACTCATCACGCGGAGTGGAGCTTAATGCCTGAGCTTGTTAATTACATGCAGCCGCCCCGCGGTACGGCACGGCCTCCCCAGGACCCAGGACCTAACCCCGTCGCATCGGCATACTATTCTCTTCTGCCCCTTGTCAGCCGTACGTTGCCCTCGCGGTCAAAATCCGACGATGCGTGTCGGCCTGACAGGCCCGTGTCTCGCGCCAGAAGTCAGCAAGTCCGGCGGCTATCGCGATCCCCGGTCAAATTAGCGAATCGGTTAATGCCGACGAATCCCTCTGAATTCTGATAAACCAATTCTTCGAACACCAGCCGGCCAGCTGGCTGCCAGCTTCTGGAATATAGCTTCTCATGCATCGGAACGACTGCATTCAACGTTTTGGGATTTGGAACTGAATAAGAAGTAGTTCCATTAACCCAATGCAGTCGGTACTATTTCAGGTGTAAAACCAAACATTTCTTCTGACCTACAATATTACAATTGCATATTATTTTTTGCTGTATATTTGTTGTAATAATGTCTACTTCTTCTGTTGTACCATTGTCTGTCTCGCTCAAAGCGTAAAAATAAATAGTACAACCATAAGCCTGGACTCATTTTAAAGCTTGAAACCTCTACTTTCGCAAAACAGTGTTCATTTTCCTCAAAGATATTTTTACATAATGTAGCAGCTTGGAAAACTGAAGGTTCTTTTTTCCTAAAAAATGCTGCAAATTCAAACGTCTCTTGAAACTGTCAAAAATGTTGCTCGTCAATGAAACCACCTTAGACACTTAGAAACCACTTTAGACACCTTAGAAACCACATACACTTGTAAATTAAAGCCTCCTCTTTACAACGACTCCTTATAAATTGATGTAGGATTTTTTTCGCTGTTTTACGGAACACAAATGAGGAGAAAATTCGGCCCCTCATGGCGTAACTTATACTACTCTACAGTTGGTGGTACATCTCTCATTCAATAGTCGATAAAACGACCAAAAGAATGGTACATCAACAATCTTTAAGGTGTCGTTGTAAAATGAAAGCTTCAATCTTTAAATCGATTGTGGTTTCAGTCCCGACAAAAAAATTTCCAAAATTTTCTACAGACGCTTGAATGTATATAATGCCTTTATTGTTCCCCTTAGGGTTACAATTCCATACACAGTTACCGCTCCTCTTACACTGTCTCTTCACCTCCGTCTCTCTTATCCTAACCTTATTTTAACTTAAGACTAACTTATTACGCTAACGCATTAATCCTACTCAAACTTGAACTTAAAAAACTGTACCTAACCCATGCCCATTTTCCAATACACATACCCCCCTTCCCTAATCGTGGATCCCCTCTTCCGATCGCTCATCATTGACCCCAATCCTTACCGCATCACTTCCTCTCGTTCTCCCCTGTTGTCTCCTTCCCTCCTCATCCTCTCCCCATTCCTCCATCTTCCTCAGCCACTCCTCCCCTCTCCCCTCATCATTTAACACCTCCCTCACAATCTCCTGCCATTTAACGTTTGAATGTATAACATTTTCAAAAAAATAAAAAAACAGACGCGTCTTTAGTTTTCTGCGTGCTATTATATTATATTATATTTTATTTATGTAATTATATATCTATCGTATCACAATTCACACCTAGCTACATCGGTAGTGGTGGGGAGATCGCGTGAATCATTGGCCGCCCGATAACTGACCGCGCCCCGCCCCAGCCCCTCCGCAAAGCGTCGAGATATCAAAAACATACGGCATCCTATGGGAGCTGCGCGGCGGCAGCGAAATAGAACCGCGAGGAATTTTAATTATTTCAGCACCGAGGTCAGCTGTCCTTTTCACCGGGAGCTTGCTAATATTTCAACCGAATTTCCGTGCGCTCGGGGAACGCGCTGCTCGGCGATCAAAATTTTTGCGCTGGCCTCTCGCAGACTTCGTATGTAGAATTCGTGTTGCTCGGTTCCGCAAATTTTCGACAGACACTCGGCGTCAGCAGTGACGCGGCGCACAGTGCGTTGTTATGGGACATGCAAAATGTAAAAAATGTAAAATGTTATGCGATAATATAAAAAATTATTCATGATTTAGCTGCCCCTACATGCCCCATAATTTTTCACTATTTTTTTACTGCGTTGTCATGGGACAAAAATGAAAAAATTAAACTTCATATTGATATTTAAAACCTCCATAGACGATTTCCGAGATATCTATTAGAAACTGAAGGAATGATATTAAAATCAATAAACAGGTATTAATTAAGCTTGCATACTTCACCTGCAAGTTCGTTTAATAAAAGTGAAAACTTTTCATTATCTCCACATAGAATGTGTTACCGGTGGTATGCACATGTTGTTCTGACGTTAGTTTGTTTGTGCCTTCCACTTTCTTGAAATCAAATTAACAATGTAGATTTAAACGCTACCGAGAACTTTGATTAAGATATTAAAACATACTCCTCCAAACTCCTTCGTGATTTCTGGCAGAAATATGGGTAGATGTATGCTGTAAATAATTATGCAAGATTTAGCTGCCCCTACCTGCCCCTTAATTTTTAACCATTTTTTTATGTCAGCGACGACGTATTAAAACTAAATCTTCGACATATGGTTTCCAAACAATGCAAAAAAAAAACTCGAAAATTCTTTGAAATCTTGTACTTTCGTTAACTGTTTAAAGAAGCAAGTTACAACGCATACATGGCAATAGCGTCGTGCAAAATCCGATTCTATAATTTCACGATGTACATTGCATAATGCTAAAATGTCGACGCACTAACTTTGGACGCCTATAACTCGATAATAGTGTATGCAAAAACAAAAGCATTCGAATGTTTTGAAAACGTCTTTGTGTCACCTTCAAGAATACGTAATCAATAATACAGGTGTCCACAGAAAATTTCAATTGTAATCTCTACAGAGCTTGCCAAGGTCACGTCAATGTCAAACAAATACAAATCATTATGTCTTTTGTACCCTACAACTTCCGTGTGAAACATTTTTTCGTATCACCTATAATTTTCGAGTAGTGAAATTTTGCCGGAGAAACAGGCTTTTGATCGTACTGTGTAACGTTCTCGCCCGCGGTCGCGAAAAACGAGCTCTCTCAGAGTCCTTGCGCAAATCGTCCGCCGGTATTTTCATCAAACCGGCCAACCGCGCACGCGACGCAGCCGAATACGCACAATAAAATCAAGTGAAACGCCAATCACGTGCGACCCAGTTTTTCCAGTCGAATCGGCCGAACACCAGCCGCAGAGAGATGAGAGAGAGAGAGAGAGAGAGAGGGAGGGAGAAAGAGAGAGAGAGAGAAAGAGACGTAAATAGGTTGCCGTTGTCGCGGAAAAGGCTTCGATCGGAGCCGGTCGCATTTTCGGTTGGCCTGGCACTCGGACCTCGTTGGGAACATTTTTTCCGTTTAATGTTTTCGGCCTTTCACAGCCAATGCGCCCGTTCACCGTCGTCCCCGGGCGTGAACTTTGACTGCGCCCGAAACTCCCACTATGCCGTGCCGTCCCCCCCCCCCCCCCCACCCAGAACCGCTACAGCTGACTCCGATTTAACACCAAGTCGCGAATCGCATCAATTTCCTGATGCGAAATCCAGCTAGCTGTCGCATCAGGCCGACCGAACACTCGGAACCGTGTAACGTTCGTGATTATGGTAACCCCGGACCACACGATTTCGGAGCTCGGTTCGTCGGGACATTATTCGGAGCTGCCGGGAGAATTTGTGTTATCAGATCGCAGGAATTTAGTACTGGAACTGATTCCGATCATATTTGATTAGATACTACGGATGTTCATCGATTGAAGCGTTGGCAAATTGTGAGCAATCGTGAGCGATTTGTTACGGTTTTGTAGAAGGGCTGAACCTAACCCAGACATTGTGGGAGTTTATGCTGACATACATTTTTATGAGGAATTGTGGGCGGTGACGTTATATGTGCTGTGTCGTGTCAGTCCTCAAACAGCGATTAGTGAGGCGTTGAGATACACGCCTGAAAGAGAGGTAATAAATAAATAAAGAGAATAATCGGGTTTTCGGATAATTGTACAACTTTAATAAAATGGGTGTGAAGAATGGTATAAAACAGAATATAAAGTAGAGGTTGACTATGTATACCGGGTGTTCATTTGAACAATTTCCAGCCGAATATCTCGAAAAGTATGAAAGATATTAAAAAAGTGTAAAACACGTGTCCAAGGATTTCGAGGGGGAAAGAGAGGGGCAGTATCAGTTTTTTATTTGGATGGCGTTTTCGAGGTCATTTGAAGGTCAACTTTCTTTTGTCAAATGGAAACATATATTTTTTATTATGGGATCTTATTGTGCGTAAAAAGACCAGTAATTGTCGTAGAATACTTCTTTTTATCCGCGCACTAGTTTCGGAGATATTTAAAGAGAAGTAGAGCGTCTGTACAGAATTGCAGAGCTATTTCAACAGATACCTTAAAAAAGGTTCGTTCAGAATTTGAGAATCGTCTGTATCATCGTTTATAAAACAACGGAGAACATTTTGAAAATTTGTTATAGTTATAAAGAAATTACAAACTTTCTCGCGGTATAAGTATGGCTCACTCTACTTCTCCTTAAATATCTCCGAAACTAGTGCGCAGATAAAAAAAAGTATCCTACGAAAATTGCTGGTCTTTTTACATACAATAAGATACCATAATAAAAAATATAGGTTTCTATTTGAAAAAACAAAGTTGACCTTCAAATCACCTTGAAAACGCGACCTAAATAAAAAACTGATACTGCCACCCTCTTTCCCCTCGAAATCCTTGGACACGTGTTTTAAACTTTTTTAATATCATGAAACAATAAATTCGTCAACACTAGAAAGATTCTTCGAAAATGGCACTGTCCAAAATCGGCCGTTGCGTAGATCCAAACCGAAATTCGAGCCGGCTATACAATAAGCACGTTTCAGCAATAGACTATTCAATTTTCTTTGTGAATGCCTTCGAGAGGTTCAATGAACTGTGAGATGGAAGTACAATCTCTAGTCTGCGGATCTTTATGCAAAATAAACATGTTCTGTGTGAACTGCAAGAGACAGTAGCCAGATATACGTTTCCTTCTTTCTCGAATAGGTTTGGGGTGCAGGACGTGGGAATGATATAGAAAATTGTTTTTCTCTTTAATAGGTTTATTAAGTTGTAGGAGATGCATTGATCTTCTTAAATTCTTTTAATCTTTATACTGTTTTAAATTGCACTCATTTTTGGCATGTATAACTGCATGAAATCCGCAGTCAAATGATGAAACTGCTCATATTATTGGCTGTACAGATGCATTCGTAGCATTTTCTTTGTGAATTTGTTCATTATTTACAACCGTAAAATTACATTCTGTTGAGAATAATCTGTAATTTAATTAGTAACGTGTAAACTGCAAATTCTACTGTATTAAATTTTATTTTACCTTTATCGTAAAATCCGCTGTCTGATGCATTTATCATGCTCGAGTTGCTCGATATTGATGTTATTAATAAATTAAATTCATGCATCAACGCGGAAATTGCCTGCGATGTATTCCGAGTGGTTTTACGATGTTTCGGAAGAACATGATAAATTGCTAATATAATAAATATTATAAATGTGTAACTGGATAGGACAACACGTACAAGGGAGTCAACTTTTTTAGTGAATCTTGTTTACGCTGTTAATTTCGGAAACACGATAATCGAGTTCCATTTTTTAGATAAACCGAGTATATGTTTTTAAGATCGTATAACGGTTCGACGGATCGTGTGACTACGCAGAGCTCCATTTAAAAAACGAAACGTGATCCTTAGATTTATTTTGTGTTCGGAAACCTATTTTTGTTCAGTAACAATCGTTCACGTTCGTTGCAGTAGGATCATGTTAAAGCTCCGTGTAGTACAGAAATCTTGGAAATAAATTAATTTACCATGTGAAAATGAAAGTCACAAACTGTTAGGGTCGCAAACACTCCATCTAAATTCTAATTTTCTAGTAACCAGTTCAAATCGTTCAAATCCAACTTTCAATATTTATTACAACTATAATATTGTCACGACGTGAAGTCGTCACAATCGATGCAGTGTTACGACATGTAGTCGTAATGAAGACTCCATGATTGATATTGCAGTTACCGGCCAACGGAGTTGTTGACAGAAAAATGCAGAAGACAGATTGAAGCAAGACGCCAAACCATAAAGACGCGTCACGAAATCGATTGTATAATTACTAATAAATTAGAGTTTTGTTAGAAGTTACGAGTTATTACCAGATTATAAATAATGGACACACCGTCGGGACGCATTCTGCGGAACGGTCGCAACAATATTTATTAAAATGTATTAATTTCTTCATTTTCGAGGGCTATGGACATTTGGGAAGTTCGTCGATTAGATATCGATACGAGAAAGTTCGTTTTTTGGCCAAAAAGTCACTGAATTTCTCAATCCGGACCACTGTGCTCCGCCGAGCCCAAACAGCAGACTGCCAATTCCCATCGAGCCTCGATTTTCCATTTTCTTTTCACATGCGTGTTCCAGCGCCCTTTTCATCAGCGTGCACGATTTATCTCCTAGATTCAATATCCTGATTCCGGGGAGCACGACTTCCTAGCATTGACGGGGTCCGTTGCGCACTACAAACCATTCGTGTTCACCGTGTGCGCAAAAATCACGAAATACAATCGGGAGCGGGTCGCACAATGCGACCGCTTTATCGTCGCGCGGGCCGTGTGACCTTTTCCTTCGGCCATGTAACGTGGACTACGGGCACATATTTCACGGTAATGGTAACGATAAATCGTAAAACCTGACCATCGACTCTTTGCAGCGCCGTGCAGCGCCGTGCAGCTCCATGCAGCGCCGTGCATCGATCCGAAGCGCGTTGCACGGCAGCGGTGAAGCGCCGGAATTCGGCCCCGCTCGATGGAATTCGGTCTATGCGATCGAGGATGAAGTCTTTCCCGGTCTTCGTTCCCTTCATTCGAGTTAATGGACCGGCCCTGCAGAAAGATGGCGCGGAAAGTTGCTCGCCAGCGGTGAAATCTTTCAGGAATATTGAAGAACCGCGGCCCGCCGGAATTCCTGATTGAAATCGGAAAAGTTTCCTCGGCCTGAAACAACTGCCAAGTTGCGACCACTGGTTTGAGCACCGTTCCTGTTAGAGCCGAGATGTGAGGAGTTAGGCTCGCGATATGAAAAGAGCTCTCGCTGCGATTGAGAGCAGTCAGTTCGCAGGAGAAGATTTTTAGCAAATTATCGCGGAAAATTGAACTTAGAGCTGGGAAAGTTTTTGATATTTATTTGAATTTGATTCATTTATTATTGCCTCTATATTATTCAGTTTGGCAGTAATAAATTCCTCAAACGACCTCTCGTTTCGATTGAAAGTATGCTTGCGTCAATTCGTAGAAATAGTGAGGAGTTTTTGAGAATTAATCTCGGGAAAATTAAAAGATGTAGTGTCGGAAAGGTTTTCGGTATCTGTTCGAATTTGATTTAATAGTGTAGAGTTTGATTGCATACTGTGTTTAGTGATACTTGCTACTGTCTATATATCATCTAGCTCGGCAGTAATAAATTCCTAAAACGGGCCACATTTCAATTGGGAGCAGTCAATTCGCAAAAAAGCAGTTTTACGAATTTATTCCGGAAAAATTGAACTTGGAGTTTTGAAAGTTTTTGGTATTTATTTGAATTTGATTCAATAGTGTAGAATTTCATAGCACACTGTAATAGATTCCTGAAACGAGCTCTCGTTTCGTTTGAAAATATGTTCGCGTCAATTCGTAACAAGAGTGAGGAGGAGTTTTTGGGAATTAATCTCGGGAAAATTAAACGATGTAGAGCAGGCAAATTATTTGGTATTTGTTCAGGTATAATTTGATAACAGTACATTATATATTCGCTGCTAAAATAGTACAACGTGGAGTCATGTACTCTTTTGCTGATACGAAATGTACAGCTGATTAATGTGCAAATTAAACGTTTTAATTTCTGCAGCTAACGTTTCAAAGGCTTCAGTATTTAATGAAAATGTTGTACAAGTCAAAAGACGGTCCTGCATTTACACTAATTGACACAATTTCTTGGGAATGCGTTCAAGCTTGGTGTTTCGAGTAACATTTTTTACTGATTTTTGCGAAAATTATTCGCTTTATGAGCATCGCTTTATTATCACATTCCTTTGTGTTCAAACGAGGAATTTAGGAATTATGCAGGTTATCTTTCCATTGTGCTCTTTCATTAGTACCGTGTTAATTTGATACAGGGAAACAAATTGAATTGCATAATACTGAACAAATAAAGACTGGACTCTAAAGTCGATGAATATACAGGGTGTCCCGTAACTGGTGATACAACCGAACAGGGGATGATTCTACATGAAAAACTGAGTCGAAAATATAGAATAAAATTTTTTGATACAAGTCTTTGTTTTCGAGAAAAATGAGTATGAAAATCTGTCTAGTGTGCGAGCACTCGGCTTACTTGCGGCTCAACGGGTTCCACTGCCTCACGTCTGGATATCTCGGAAATTGCCTTCGTACTTCTAGATATGTTTACAAACATTGTCAGTATAATGATATCAGTTCTATCGCTCCTATCCTTTTCCCATCCTTATGAAATTACGCCTAATTTTTCAACGGGATGGAGCACCACCGCACTACAGTTGCGAAGTAACACGTTTTTTAAGTGAAAATTATCAGTGCTGGATCGGTCGCGGTGGCAGAGTACCTTGGCCGCCATGATCTCCGGATTTGTTACCGTTAGATTTTTATTTGTGGGGTTAGGTGATTGTGTATCGTGATGACATAACGAGCATCGAACAATTACAACAAAAAATTGTGATAGCGTTTGAACACTTAAAGCAACATAATAATTGCACATTACAAGAGGTTCGAAGGATTTTAATACGAAGAGCAGAATTATGTCTACAACAACGTGGACAGCACTTCCAGCAATTTATGAATTAAACGAATTCCTCAAAGGTAATTCTAACATTGTAACCTCGACCTTCGATTTATTCGATGTATACAAACCTGGAAAACCTTTACGAAAAAAGGTTGAGGTAACTCGACTAAGCAAAAAAATTAGAAATCAATCATTTTGACTGGGTTTCTTCTTGCAATAATGAAATAAATCAAAAGAGAACGATTTACAAATTCTAATCACCAAAGAAGCAACAGAGGAGCTCAGCAACAGAGTTTTCTCGGCGAGAGAGATCGTCGGAAGCATTGTTCGCGGGCCGAAACGATTTTGCGAGGTAACAAGCGAATTTTCGTGCGGGGGTTCGTTGTAACGAGCTCAAAATAAATGATAAAATATTGTGGGGGAACGAAGGGCTCGCCGGTGGCTCATTAACCGTCGTTTAGAGAGGAACGGAATGACAGTTTTCCCGACGGTCGTCTTTCTCCCATGAAAGGAACTGCTCCGTCGAGAGTGCGAGGACCGCGCGCCGCGCCGGTCCCATTAGCCGCCGCGGAGATTGGAATAAATTGATACGATTTACGGAACGGGTCTTGCAGTTCTGACAATCCGAGACCTTCGCGGAAAACCAACCGTCACCCAGGTTTCCCAGAGAGCTCTCAGATTCCACAATTCAGATCGCAGAAGAAACGCTAATTTTTCTGAGAACGCGATACGAATCCGCTATTCTCCCTTGGTCAGCGTATTAGGAAACAATTCTGTAATCGTGACATGACAGTCTGTTATACAGGGTGTCCCACATAAATGGGAACACCAAAATATCTGTCGTATTTACAGTCCTACCAGAAAACATCAGAGGACAAAGTGATACTATTGCAGGGGGCAAATATAATGGTAAATAAAAAAAAATTTTATGTCGTGCTTTTTAATGAAATTTCAAGCTCACCGATGTTTTTTTAAATGGAATAGTATATTTTTTTACGATAGCATGATAGAAAATAAAAAACTGAATTTAGTGGATACCACCTTTTTGACCTTGAAATGACCTTGAACAAGAATAATCATGTTGGAGCGGATAAAATGTGGAAGTTTCAAACTTACGTGTTTCAGTAAAGATTACGCGCTGTTTACGGCGGGTTGACTTTTACATATCATAATAAATGTTCGAAATGTTGACCATCCCCATTTGTGTAATATTGCAATCTTGCATTAAATGATCTGTAGGCATTGTCGATTTCCTGAGAAGTAATTGAAGCACATGCTGCAGTAATCCTTTGCCGCATATCCTCTGGCGTTGTGGGTTTATCTTTGTACACAATACATCTTATCTTGCCCCATAGATAAAAGTCCAATGGTGCCAGATCCGGAGAACGGGCTGGCCATGGAATTGTTCCTCGTCGCCCAATCCAGCGTCCAGGATATTTCGTATTTCGCACCGTTCTAGCATCTTTATAATAATGCGCTGGACAACCATCATGTTGAAACCACATGCGCTCCCGATCGAATAAAGTAATTTCTTCTGAAAAACCCGACAAATCCTGGCGTAAAAATGCAGCATACTTTATACCAGTAAGAGTTCCTTGTATAAATTCGTTCGACGTTCAATTACGTCTCAGGAAATCGACAATGCCTACAGATCATTTAATGCAAGATTGCAATATTGCACAAATGGGGATGGTCAACATTTCGAACATTTATTATGACATGTAGAAGTCAACCCGCCGTAAACAGCGCGTAATCTTTACTGAAACACGTAAGTTTTAAACTTCCACATTTTATCCGCTCCAACATGATTATTCTTGCTCAAGGCCATTTCAAGGCCAAAAGGTGGCATCCACTAAATTCAGTTTTTTATTGTCTATCATGCTATCGTAAAAAAATATACTATTCCATTTAAAAAACATCGGTGACCTTGAAATTTCATTAAAAAACACAACTTAAAAAATTTTTTTCTTTACCATTATATTTGCCCCCTGCAATAGTGTCACTTTGTCCTCTGAAGTTTTCTGATAGGACTGTAAATATGACAGATATTTAGGTGTTCCCATTTATGTGAGACACCCTGTATAATAAGCCGATTGCCAATAAATTGTAAATAAATAGTAGCCGAGTAAAGAATCTATAGCGTCGATAAAGAGTTCATTCAGAACGTCTGGGCCGCAACTGTGCAACAGCATCAAAAGAAACTCGCGGTTTATCTTCATATCGCTGTTAGGCGAGCATCGAACCCCTGATAAATCATGGTCATCTCTATCTTGGTCGCCGGGATGTATCTTATCCGTCGCGAGCACAGGCGGAGCGCTCGGGATTGTGAACAGCCCAAGAACCATAAATCCAGTAGCCGTCTAATGGTGTTCTGCGACCAACCGTTCGCCCCGAAACAAAGCCAATAAATATGTTTGTCGATAATACACGCCCTCGGTCTCGATCTCCGTTATCCACTCGAATTACAAGGAAGTGGGACTGTGTGCGCTGCGATCGATGGTCTGGGGATTGCTATTGCGACCCAGGTTTGATAGTCCATGGTAGGTGCAAGTATCATTGAAACCCTCTGGTTAGGATCTCTGGGCCGCTCGTATGGTCTCAAACGTGTCCTCGTAAAGTAGGTTCAGAGTCCAGGCACCTTCTGTTTTGGTCTTGTGGAAAATTGGGAAATATGCTCGCTCTGCCCTCTGTAATATTCCTCGATCTTTTGGGGACATTGAGAAAGTGTTGCGAAATCTTCGATATCCCTGGCCAGCTTATTTTGTCTTCGCCCCATTGGACGGTGTTGAGAGTAATTTGTTTTGAAAAAGAAATGCTATGAATTTGGGTTGCGATCTAATCATTTGTATGATTGAATCAGCGGGATATTCCATGTGACATCTAAATACTGTTGTTTGGGATTTAATTCGCGATTCCGATTAGAAATCGCGAGGAGCCGGATCGGGTTAAAAACTCCGCCAAACCCCGTTATTTTATATGTATTTCTGTCCAACGACTACAACAAACGAAATGTACATATTGTAATAAATGACTCGGACGACTAGCTCGACGGCGCGTGCGCAACGTCGATCCTGCGTCCCCTCCCGCGACCCCGCGAGTTCCCGGTTGGATCGAGCAGCTTGGTGGCTTTCGCGGCCCGCGCGGGAGACGGGCGACAGGAGCGATCGCGCTAACGGCCGATCGAAGCAGTCTCTGTTCAATCGACCATCGATACAATTCAAGTGTGCTCCTTCTCTTTCCACCTTGCAATAATCGATCCGTCGGCCTTTTTCCTGCCACCCTGTTTCTCCGGACTGACGGAAACCTTTCAGTCTGTGGCGGCTACTTCCTATGCTCGTCAACAGAGGGACATTACGACAACACCTTTCCCGCTACTACCTGAATCTTCCTCTGTTTGTATATATACCGTCCTAAACTGTGCTTACGACATCCCGCGTCTAAGGCACGGGTCCGCTAGATAGCCTTACTGATGAGTCCTCTAGCGGGCCTAGGACGGAACATTTCCTTCTCCTTTTTCCATGTTTTCATAATTCAACAGCCGCCATAAGCTTCTTGAAAGATATAATACACTGTTGAATTCGTCTCGACGTTAGCAACAATCCTATGACGTCCAAAACATGTGATGCTATTTAAAAAAGTCAAGGTGACCTTTACTTGTTTACGTAAAAAGCATTTTTCCAGATTTAAGAATATGCGAACATGTAGGACACCAAGTACTGATGAACTTTTGTTTAAAACATTTTTTAATTGCACTACCGGAAATGCCTAAAAAATGGTGACATAACTTGACGCGTACACCCTGTATGGAGCAAAAGGGTAAATGAACTATTAATAAGGCATCAATTGTTAAGCTCTGACTTTCGAAAGTCGTTTCGTTAATTCAACACTAGGTTTACGGAGCACTAAAATTGATTAATTTACATTGCTTTATAAAAATAATAAAATTGTATTTATTTAGATCTTCAGCGATTTTTATTGTAATATGTACACAAAAAAAGAAATCTATTTAATGATTCCTCACGAATGCCTCCTTATACTCTTAATAATCGTAAATTAAAAATTTTTGAATCCGTCATTTTGACGGGCCCCGTAAATCTAGTGTTAATTACCAACAGCAGGCGAAGCTCTAACCTAAGAACGCGGGGTTTGATATGGGGGCGGGGTTTAGCACACAGTATGAACGCCGAGAACGCACTTTTTCGCCGGCGTCGGCTGTTAATTACGCTGGTCGACGTGAGCACGGAATAAGTATGATAATTGGCCGTCCCAGAGAATTATGCGAGGCAACCTGGAATAAATCACACCGGGCATTTGCATGGCGCGTCCCAATGCGCTTCTAGCGCTCTCTCTCTCTCTCTCTCTCCTCTCTCGCTATCTCTATCTCGCGCACGCTCGGACGTATCTGATCTTGGGCGAGTCGGACATGCGTCAGTTTACGGCAGTGGATTTACGGCAACGCACGATCGCGTATCGTTCTCGGTCCTGTTAATTACGCCCCGATCGATCTCTGTTGAGGATCGCAGTCAGGGATGTGAGCCAGCGAAACATCGAAGGCTTCTGTGGGATGATGCGATCGGAGATCGAACATAGAAACTCCTCTTTAGAAAGATATGTACTCCTTTGGACTCGAAACGGATTCAGGCAATTTTAGTTCGTAGTCAGATTTTGATCAGTTTGTATGGAGTTTTCTGTTCACTTTAGACTCCATTCGAATAACAAACGAAGGAACGTTTCGAATTAAATAAATGCGTAACCCATTATCTATCGGCGATTATTTCCTAATTTTTAAAAGTCTATGATTCATCGTTAAGGATTTTTTAATAGCTATAGCGATTTCAATCGTGAACCTGTAACACATCCCCGGCAATGTAATCGAATAGTTTTGCTTAGGATTATTATATAAAATATCGTTTTTAAGCTTCCCTTTGGTACAGCACAATTATTAAAAATCATATTAATAGGTTCTCGGTAGATAAAGTGTTAAAACGTGTAAGAATTTAGCTGCGGAATGTCTAGATGTGTGTGTTGTGCGAGTGAAATAAAGGAATGAGAGATGATTGAATACATAGACAAGAAAGGACCGGTCGATATCAGACAGTCCGTTGTTGTCAGACATATTGTACAGACGAGTTCGAATTTCTTCAATACATTATAATTGATAATTATCAAGTGTTTAATGAATAATGAAGTGTGAATTAATATGTATTAAACAAATGAATATCAATAAATTTGTATAACATTTCAACAGTTTCATCACAAGGTCATCCGAAGGTCGTAATTCAGGCATACATATGTGCATAGCCGTTTTCATCTGCTCAAAATGTAATAAAGAAAATACACGTTTTCCTAATAATAAATGTGAGACTTTGAAACAAAACATGAAAAGATTATACTATTCGGAGAATTCCTTAGTCGATACCATTCAAATTGTGCCATGAACATGTCCCATGCCACAAAAAACAATGGAGATATTTAGGTAGCCTCTTTTAGCCCAGACATTTCGTATAGTATACAAGTCACATAATATTAAAAAATCTTCATGCTGTCTTAATAATAATAAAACGGAGTGAGCAAGTTTTTTTCTTGTGCACAGCAGTATTTTTTTATTTAACCTCTTGCCCTATAACATCGTGTGAGACTCGTGATGAAGATTCTGAACACAATCTAATAAATATGAATGTTATTAATTTCCATTAAATCGAAATAAAATTGTATTTTGTTGTTGCTAATGTACAGCCATTGGAGAACATATAGATATGCAATAGATATACATTTTCTCCATTTTCTAGGAAATTATAAACTACAAAAAAGTTTCAATCGCTGAAATCGTAAAATCGTAAGGCAAGGGGTTAATGTTAAATAAAAAGTGACGTGGAAAGCAAGACAAAATTGGTCCGCGTTTAACGTGTTCAGTAAGTAAAATTCTAGGGCCCATTGCTTCATCCCTACTCCTAACATTGAACTTCCGTCAGAAAAAAAATAACAGCAGACGCAGGTACAAGATTGTCGAGCGTTTTTCGCTACTAAAATCTAGTCCTCTGCTTGAATGAGAGGACCTACGACCGTTTGCAGTGCACCGTGTCCTACGTTCGTCTGCAAAAGCCTCGACTCCACTCTGCACCCTTCCGAGACAGGTAATTTCGAAATCATGAATACAGGGGCCCGAAAATCGCCCGAAGCTGGAAGTCGAGGAGCGATCACAGCAAGCCGCAAGCCCTTGGTAAAAGATCTATTAGAATCTACGGGGGTGTACGTCCCGTTTCGACATGGGGCGAGCATCGCCTCAAGCTATCGTCGCGTGCAGGACTATAGTAATCGATGCACCCCCGCCGGATGGTGTTCGTCGCGATGATCAAAGGCCAGGATGAACTTCCATGCCGCGCGATCAACATTCTCATTTTTCTGATTCGTCGGACGGTTTTGCTCGCCGCACTCGAACCAGGTTACAAGATTGCTTCGACGAAAAAACAGGCGAGCGGGTGACCGCGTAAAGTTTCACCGTGGAAAAACCGCTGCAATCCCGAGCTGTTTGCTTCGGTAAAAACCGTTCAATTTGCGCGACATTAGGGAGACGATTTAGTTGCGCCGCCCTCGCCCGATGCGGAACATGAACGCTAGACCCAGCGAATGCGTACGAGTGCTGGTGAATCGATTTACATAGTAGAGATTCATTTAACCCTCGGATGGCGGATCAGTCTTCGAACTATATACAGGCTGTTTCTCGCAATTCTTTCCGGCTATAACTTCGTTACTAGTACAATTACAGAAAAGCATCAAAGGAAAAGAGCACTTGTTTGAAGAGCACTACATTCGTCGGACCTCATTTATCTTAAATACAATGGTGCACGTGCAATCAACAATCGCATTATTTAAATAATGGAAATGCATACTTTTTATAGATAGATTCCTCTCGTCATTCTATGTAAAAAAGTATTTGGGGTGAAATGACAAGAAAAATATTAGTTATCGAGATATTCCTAAAAGATACCTGCATTGAAGAAGATGCTCAAACGTTTCTCCATTACACTTAATAATTATTATTTTGCCATTCTACCTAAATAATCTCTTACGTGGAGTAACGAGAGGTATCTAACTGTGTAACAAAAATTGTGCAATTGTTGATTGCATATGTGGGATCAGGACCTCCCCAAATACTGTATGGAGATTAGGAAAAGTAGGAGGGTTCCGTGGGTATGTGTAAGAGTTGATCAGCTACAACCGCGAGGGACCCGGGTTCGATTCCCGGCGCGGAATTCCTCATTTTTCCTAAGATCCTACGCATATGTACCATTGCACTTAAAAAAAAATTAAGGCCTGCGGATGTAGTGCTCTTCAAGTCATTGGTCCTTCTCCTTTGATGTGTTTCTGTAACTGTACTTGTAACGAAGTTATGGCCTGAAACAAATTGCATGATGATTTTTAGGACCATCCGCTTCTTTATTCGCCAATCTTTTATAACATATTTTTATGCGCACTTTCTTGTGGACTCAATAGTTCTATTCTTCCTAATGCAAAAGCGGGGATATTACGATTTCCGTGGCACCTTGTTTAGAGGTTAAATTTGTGTTCTTGGGGTCATTTTAAGAAAAAAATGTCACAGGTATCGAATGGGCCTGGTTTAGCCGGTAAAGTAGATATCCTGTTTTTTATAATTCTGCAAATATCTCGGTAACTATGCGAAATATGGCAAAATATTAAGAAACCTTTTTTGTAGAAAATTAAATTCCCAACAATTTATGTCGTATGATATTTTTTTATCAGCTGCGCAGTTTTCGAGTATATTTACATTTCGGTGAAGTTGCAGAACTGCCTCCCTCCCGACATTATGGTCGGGGGAACGTAAAGGCTCCGTTCACAACTGTTTATACGAGACTCAAGAAATGTCTATGTATTAACACTCTATTAGCAGTGTATATTATTGACGTATTAGGTTAGGTTATTTTGCCATATGTCGCATAGTTTCCGAGATATTTGCAGGTTTATAAAAAACAGGAAATCTACTTTACCGGCTAAACCAGGCCGATTTGGTACCTGTAACATATACAGCTTTTTCTTAAAATGACCCCAAGAACACAAATTTAACCTTCAAAGTCGGGGCCACGGAAATTGTAATCGTTCCACAGAAGCTGTTCCACCAATTAATTCGCCAGAATCTTCAATTACTCAATTGAATGATGATTTTGATAATACGCGACAGAATAGACCGGAATCTCGCCATCGCAGGGTTAAACATTGATTTCTAAGACTGGTAATGTTCATATTTATAAACACACTATTTCTTACATTCTATCATATTTAGTGTTCAACAATATCAGCGTTATACCAAGAATATAAGGCAATCTTTTGGAATTTGTTACAAGGAAGGCGTCGAGTAGAATAATTTCAATTATTAAATAGGCTTGTGAACCAACATTCGAGGAATGTAATCAATATCTGTGAGCAATAATATTAATTTTCTTCAAGTTACAGCACTAGAGACGGAAGTGTTTCGATTGCGTGTATGTTACCAACCGGCATGATCCGAGACTCATCCCGTACATTCACCTCTGCCCCATCTTTCTAAACAAAAAATTAACCACATGTTCCCCGAATATGTAATGAAAAAATCAACTACGTATTCCTTGAACATCGGATGAATTATCCTGAAAATTTCAGAAGCAACTGCTTCGTGGTTTGCCAAAAGAAAAATCGCGAAAACCATTTTATTTTTAGCTCTGCCATTAACGCAGCGATTAGTTACCCCAGCTCGACGAGCAAACGAACAAATCCAGGAAGGATCGCGCTTTAAACTATTTACGAGATTTTTTTGTTTTCGTCGGGCATTAATCTCGAAGAGAAACGATCCAAGTTTCGGTCGGGCGTAAGCTCACGCTGTAACCGAAATCAATTTCCATCTCCCGAAGGATCGAAAGGTTTTCAAGGGTTTTGGTGTAACGTTGGAGATATTCATCTGAACCGTTCATCCCACGTCCCCGCCGGAGCAGTTTACCCACCGACCACGTCAAATGATCGGATAACCGGCGAAACTTATTCTATCTTCTCGGACACGAGGAACTTCTTCGCCGGAGCCCGACTTTCTCTCTCTCTCCCTCTCTCCCTCTCTCTCTCTCTCTCTCTCTCGCTCGGTTCAACTTCCTCGCCAACGATCCCTTCCGTCGCAGAATTATTCGATCGTCGTAAATCACAAATTTGCCGGGCGAATCTCACGCGAACCTTCCGCGCGGAATAATCTTCAATCAGCCGAACGTGTCCCGAACTTAACGGCAATACGTCGCAAACACTGCCGCTCGAGCGAGGGATGCAAACGTGTGCGAAGATCAGCGAACAAACTCGTATGAAGATATTCGCTTCCTAAGAAAAGCTCGACGGTACACGTTCTATACTCCGTGTCGTGTATCACCTGTACTCCTCGCACATTTTTACTGTCCAGTACTTTGAAGTGAAACTTCTTTGCTGAGGGGGCTACACTTTTCTAGCGTTACGTAAGTCGAGTTTAACGAAAATTTTTAACGGAGGAAAAAACTTTTTTACTCCGACGGGATTCGAACCCCGGTCTAAGGTTTGGAAGCCTAACTCTTTAACCGCTTGGACAACCGACGATCTTGGAATCATAGCGAACATTTTGGTATATATCGCAAAGAATAAAATGCTTCAGCGACAGAATTTTTCGTTTAAGACGTTATTTTTTTATGACAATTTCGCATTCATCACAAAAGAACCGTTGCACTAATAATATGCATACTAATAATTTTTCTCTATCTATACCCAATAAGCAAGAAGTTTCACTTCTGTCGCGCGTGGACTGCACGCACACGATTTTTTATATTACTGAAGGTCTTGCACACTGTGTAACAAAATGATAGCGCATCTTGCATTTTTTACAGTTTTGTAGTAAATACTTGTAAAAATAAATTTCTCATGTTATCACTTGTTTTCGGCACGAATAACATGCTCAACATTCACATGGGCAAAATTCTACCATTGCAAATATAAATTTAGTAGTACGCAAACGGGACAAAATGATAGCACAATCGTTAAATCTGCGCTTCTCAGTTGTGCATGAGCTACTGAATAACAAGCATTGAACATAGTTAACCTTTTCGGGGATACACATATGTGTACGTTCATTCTCTTTTCAAATCAAAATCATTCCAAGTTAAACAAAATCAAGATTTATTGCAGAACAATTGAGTATAAAATTTCTCGACGATAAAAACAAAAAATTCGCCGTATGGAAGCAATGACAATGTATTAATTGATTTTAATTCAAGAAATTATTATATATATTGTATTTCTACATTAGAAAATTCATCCCTGAAGAGGTTAATAGAATGTGTAATAATATTCTGTGACTTACATTTGTTAAGATAATAAATTAATAAAAATGGTTCATGGAAATTCACCAAGTACTCGTGAAATATATACCACATCAAAACTAAAAAATTGATTCGCAGATCCAGTCTCAATAACCCCTTTCATTGTTAAATTCAAACATCTTCTGATTGAAACATTTTTTTGTTGTAATAATTCGTCTTCAACTTTGTAATCCGGTTTAATAAAGTTCATCGTGGGTTGCTAGAAAATTCACTATCAATTTAAGAATTTAACGAATTATACGATGTCGAATATTTCTTATGAATTTCCATTAATAAATGTGTTTTAGTATGGTCCAAAGCCATTCAAGATATGTGCAACGTTTAGGGGTAAGTTATGGCGAGCATTTGAAGGTTTTCTTCAGTTTGATTGTTTTATGTTGTGGTTAAGAGCAGTTTCCGTGACGCAACGAATTTCTTTCGACAAAAGTTGCTCTTGTATTCCAGTAGGTATCAGAATTACTACAAATCTTCGTTTCGTGCCGCCAATAAAGCTTTAAAAGCTACGGAGTCCCGATTAAATAAGAACGAGCACAACACAGGAAGCATAGCAAAAGTGGTCCTTCAAGATCTTGGACGGCAGGTTACCCAGCATCCTGCCTATTCGCTGAACCTTGAATTACTAGCTTTTTCCGCTCTCTTTGCAAAACGCTTTGTAAGGAATCTCTTTCTACCGAGCAGGTGGTAGTAGGAGAATGGCTTTAAAATCGTTTTGAGTTAAAATTCGTCGAATTCTTCCAACGTGGGTCTCAAAAATGGAATAGGAAGAGATTCTGAGGTACGACGGAAAGCGCATAATTAATTATTTTTGACTGTGTACAGTTCGCCATACTTAAAATTCCTTGCCAGATTCCTCGCAGCTCCTTACCCAGACTCAATGATTTGTAAATAACATCATATAACTGGAAAACTAGAAACAGAGATGACAGTCATATAAATCGACTGCGGATTCTATGCGTTTATGGCGTTCGTAAAATAGAAATAAATATGCATGAAAAATGTCGATAACAAGAAACATATATTATTTTTGCAAAAAACCCTAAAATTACCCTAAAAAGATTTAAAAAATGAAATTGTAGGGTAGAATTGTTGAGAATATGATTTATATCGATATCTGCGCCGTCTACCGCCAGGGGTATGAGCGTGAGCGTTTCTGTGCTGCATGAGCCGTGCTTAAGGTAGGGAGTCGTTAGTCGCGTCAGAGAAAGTAAGTAGCGAAAAGCTTAGAATTAGAGAATACAGCGTACAATGATATGGGATGTCCACGTGTTATTATAGAATATTATAATTACAGGTAACCCTCCTATAACACGGTAGATAGGTTCCTAGAAATTGCCGTGTTAAATGAGACCCAGAGTTAGTACAAAAAGGGGGTTTACGTTCCGAAAACCTATTAAAAACAAACATTGTTTTTTCAAACCATATAAGCAAGTCAATTTTTATTAAAAATTTTTTTAAATTGCATTGCACTTTATCCTTTTAGATACGGCGTGACTTTCCGCAAGACTGTATCTCTGAGACGACAAGTCTCGCCGCGGATGACGCGTAACATGTGCATGACGCTTTCCGCTATAACATCGGAATAGAGTTATAAATGAGTAAATTATAATTTATTTATGTATTTTCATGCAAAGGCACTATAGTTCATTATTCCTACCTGTCATTAATTTTGTGTAATTTAGTTTTTAAATATGTTAAACAAAAATCATTTTATCCAGTGCTGGAAAAGTACAGTGTTGCACAAAGGTTTTCGCAATTTTCTTATCGTGTTAGAGCGTAACAGTATTATAGGTTGCAGTGCTATACGAGGGTTCCCGCAATTTATCCTATCGTGTTAGAGCGAAACCGTGTTATAGGATACCGTGTTGTATGAGGGCTACCTGTACTTTATATATTAAATATAGTACCCTTTTTATACCATTCCTGCTTAACACGTTCAGCGCCATGTCACTCATATCTGGGTAACGGAATTATTTATACAGAATTGAAAATTAATTTTTACATTGGTAGATTGTGTGTACAAAATTTCCTTACGATCTGAGGAATAGAAGAGGTTTGAAACATTAATTAATATCACAAAACTAAACTTCTTAGTTTTTGTTTTATTAAATATATTGCTTTGATTTTGTGTAATTTTTATGATTGTGGAGTGGACGCTGAACGTGTTAATCAACAAGAATACCCCATTTACGCAGCTGGGGAGACTACGATTTCCGTGGCCCATCGTTTTAAGGTTATATTTGTGTTCTTGGGGTTATTTCAAGAAAAAATTTATATATAACATGGCATCAAATTGGCCTGGTTTAGCCGGTAAAGTAGATTTCCTGTTTTTTATAAATTTGCAAATATCTCGGTAACTATGCGAAATATGGCAAAATATCAAGAGACTTTTTTGTAGAAAATGAAATTTTATTCGCATAGTCTTTGCATTGTAGCTGTCATTCAGAATTTGAACTAGTGATGGAAAAATCATGTGAATAGAATGAGTTGTGGTTAGGTCGTGGAGGGGGCGGATCAAAGCTTTTCGTTATGCAGACCCGAACATTGATATGATACAATTTCTGTTGCAGTGGAAGGATGTATTAAAAAATCTTCGGCCATGGGCCGTAGACTTCCAAAAATGATGGGACAATTCCGGTGGATAATGTGTTGGAAAGCAGAAATTTCATGTGGAGTAACCCAATAGTATTTTGGAGGTTGAGGAGTGGAAGGGCTCGAAAATCCGTGTGAAATAGGGCGAGCCGGTGTCAGGCTGAGAGGATTGCGTTTGGGTTTGCAGTCAATTAGATCGTTGGTAAAATCTCATCAATCACAGTCGAATACTCATCGGTGTCCCTGAGGAAGGTCATGGGAACAAACGTGTTCTCAACGTGGGCCGAGAGGGGGGGGGGAGAGAGAGACTTCTGTTGGCCCGCGAGCGCGCTACCTCGAGGTGTCTTCTCCCACCTGCCGTTTGTTCTCGCTCTGTTTCCCTCTGTTTCTGTTCCGTGTTTCAGGGGCGACGCGCGTCGGAAGCCGGAAATAGTGGAGAGGATGAGAGGTTTGGTGCATGGTGGTGGTGGTGATGATGCTCGGTCCAGGGGACCAGGAACCAGCAACCAGCCCGTAGGAACGGGAGCCGACGCGCGGCTCCAGAGGTCGGAGGTGGCTTAATTGCCCGGTAATTGCCACTGTCTGCGCCACGGCGACAATAGGACGCGAAGATTGGAACTTTACCAAATGACACAGACGCGGCCGGAATACGTTAACAATAATTCCGTAATAGGTCGATCTCCCACGAGCGCTGGATATCACCTCGCGACGGGGCAACGTTCCAAACGATTCCACGGAAATCTACGACACCGTAGACGTCGAAACCGTCGAATATATAATCCGTTCATTGAGAATAGTACTCGCGATTTTTCTGAGAAAATGTTTGCATGTGGAAAAAATTGGGACGCGTCGGAAGTGGACATGATCATTTAGAATGCGTTCTTGCGCAGCTTAAAACAATTTAATTACATGTGTTATCGCCGAGCAGTTTATGGCGGACTGACTGAGCAAACGAAAAAAAGGAGGGGAGACCAAGCCTACCGACGGGGCGAATGGCTTAGGCCCTACACCCCCTCCCCTGCAACCAGTGAGAGAATCTGCATGAATTACCCTACTACGAACTTTTCCGGCAGTCCTGTCTTGTCTGTACCCTTGAACGCGTGACCGAAAATAAAAGTTGAGAAGTGTGTTCAAAACTATCGTGAATTCAATCTTAAAACTCTAATAAGTGTGAACAAACCTACTGCCATCTTTATGTTAAATTATTACACATGTCTAATGACTTTATTACGGGTTGGGCCTAGATAGTCTATGAATGAGCTCTTGCACTAGTTTAATTTAAAACAATTTAATTGTTCGTGTAAAAGATTGAATATGAGTTGGGAGTGGGCCTAGAGCGTCTATAAACGCTCCCTCGAACTCGTTTTTAGCTTAAAACAATTTAGCCCTTTAACTACGGGTACTTTCAGCTCAGCCGATCGCACTAAACACAAAAAAAGTAAAAAAGTTATTTTACTAAAATCAAATCATAATACTAGACAATATAATTCTAAAAGTATACAAAGTAGGAAAGTATTATATTTAAAGCGTAAACATACGAGTTGTTATTACAGAAACCTAAACACCCGTCTCTGGCTATAATTTTAGTATGTGGTTTATAAACCCCACCCGCAGTTAAATGGTTAATTGTATGTTGAACAAATTTAATGTGGGTTGGTGATAGACCTAAAACGTCTATGAATGCGATCTTGTACTAGATTAATTTAAAACAATTTAGTTGTTCGTGTAAAAAATTGAGAAGTGTGTTCAAAACTATCTTAAATTCAATCTTAAAACTCTAATAAGTGTGAACAAACCTACTGCCAGTTTTATCTTAAATTATAACACATGTGTAATAAATTTATTACGGGTTGGACCTAGATCGTCTATGAATGCGATCTTGCACTAGATTAATTTAAAACAATTTAATTGTTCGTGTAAAAGATTGAATATGAATTGGGAGTAGACCTAGAGAGTCAACGCTCCCTTGAACTCGTTTTTAGCTTAAAACAATTTAATTGTATGTTAAACAAATTTAATTTTGGCTGGTGATAGACCTAAAACGTCTATGAGTGCGATCTTGTACTAGTTTAATTTAAAACTATTTAATTGTTCGTGTAAAAAATTGAATACGGGCTGGAGGTATACATAGATTTCATATAATTACGCTTTTGCTCTGATTTGACTTAAACCAATTTAATTGTTGCATATGGAGAAAATTGATTATTGTTCAAAAATGGGTCTTGGCGATTAAAATGCGCTCTTGCAATGGTTTAGCTTAAAATAATACAATTCAATGTCTAACAAATTTAATACGGGTTGATAAGACACCTAAAACGTCTATGAATATGCTCTCGCACTAGTTTAATCTGAAACAATTTAATTGTTCGTGTAAAAAAATTGAATATGTGTCGGAAGTAGATCTAGAACGTAAAAAAAATATGCTTCTGCACTAGTTTGGCTTAAATCAAAGCAATTAAATAAAATTTAGTACAACAACCACTGACAAGTTGAGATTCATGTTTATTATTCTTTTAAGTCTCTCATGTTTTACCGATTGTATGAAAATTCAATGTACCTATTCTAAAAGTGATTCAAAGCTGAGACTTTCTTAGGGAATCATCCAATAATTATAACAATTCCAGTCGAACAAAATTAAACAAAACATTCCCTCCAATAACTTTGTCAGCGATTCTCATTAATCAGAATATTTCTAAGTTTCTTTTTGTTACGCCATAATAATAGCCAATTTTATTAACTCTCCGTGTAGATACCAACACAAACAACGTGTTCCCTTTCATGTAGCTCCGACACTTGTCTCTGCAGTCGATAATGTTATTTCTCTGTGATAATAGAAATGCATTTGGCTGATCGAAAGACGCACAGCAGAAAGTTACCGTCGCCGGATGAACGGGCTTCCGTTCGACAAAACGTCGGATTAATTCTCCGGACCCCTGAAGGCAAAGTTCTCCCGAAGAATCCCATCGACTTCGTGGGGTCGTGTTCGCGAAAACCCCGTCGCGACGTTGGTCATGAATTTTGTTCGTGAAGGGGGGATGTAGGTAGGTAGGTAGCATACCACTCGCACCTCCCCCCCCCTCCTCATTTTACGAATCGGAATCATTCCTCTTCGTCGGCGTCTGCTCTCGGATCCGACACTGGGACGTTCAATATTCCGTCTTCGTCCGCGACGGAATATGAAATACGTGGCCTCGAGTATCATTCCCAGCCGCTCCGGGGTAATATCTCTTTTCGGTTCATCGAGTTCCGTGTTTCGAATCCGGTCGAATAGCTCCGGGAACAGGATCAAAGAGAACACGTGTTTATACCGGTGTAGGCCGGTGATATGGATGCATACGGTTTGCCGCGCGCTGGGATTCATAGCAGTGAGCCTCTTTGTTTCGACGTTGCGCCGGCCTAATCGATTTAGGTGCGCGAGCATTGGATGTTGCGACCTGGGACATTTTGGAAAATTACCACTGCTTTCTGAAAGATATTACTCGGTCTGAGAATAGAATAGAATAGAATAGGCGAGGTATAGCTGAAAATTACTATACTGTACTTTTTAAAAATTCCTTCGTTACTAAACGTTATATGTCGCAATCGACTGTTCTCTGTGAGATACTGTTAACAGGTTAAGTGCCACGCCAACGCGTACCAATGTTCTAAGACGTGTAATCAATTTGGTAAATATTTACATTAGAGGCTTCCTCACCGATTTTGATGACGTTGAAATATGTTCTCAAGGTCATCATTCTGAACAACTTTTTCATATGCCTGTTACCGTCGCTCAGCTTTAGTTTCCGAGATATTCGCAAAAATGTTTCAACATCTCGAAAAGTGATCGGAGTTGGTCTGGGTTAGATTTAAAATTGTGGCCGCCGATAACGCGTCCACGGTCACAACTTAAAACGACTTCAATCAGTTGAGATCCACTGTCTTGTCTGCTTATGTTTACGAACTGAAACGTGAAATGAATCGTGTCGAACGAGAAACTGTGTTAGCATACAGAGTATTAAGCATGAAACTATACGAATTCTTGGATATCTGCAACAATCAAGAAAATATTTAATAATCCAGTATATAAATATATAAATATATAAATAATATATAAATAACCCAGATTTAAGCCAGACCTACTCCGATCACTTTTTGAGATGTTGAAACTTTTTTGCGAATATCTCGGAAACTAAAGCTGAGCGGCGGTAACATGTATAGGAAAAAGTTGTTCAGAATAATGACCTTGACAACATATTTCAACGTCATCAAAATCGGCGAGGAAGCCCCTAATGTAAATAATTACCATCAATTTTTTAATTGAACCCGTAACTGATAAGTCATGATTTATTGTAGTCACTGCTATTATAACTTTCTTATACTTCGCAGGTCCTAACAGAATTTTGAAATACTTTACCTACCACCGTACGAATTAACGTTAAAATATAGTCAAACAAATGATGTCAATCATATATGACTGACGTGGTAGTTAACGTGTTAAGGATAACTGTAAACCTCATCGATAAGGTAGCATGCGATATACCGACTCTGATATACGATAATGTACTACGTATGTCAATGATGGGCACGGGTGGAGCCCCTCAAACGCCTGCTTCTCCCACCAAGCTCTCTTTCATGCAGCACGCACGTTCGTTGCGTACGCTGATGTCTCGTGTCTTCGTTGCCCCATTGTACCGCGCTTGCTGGAAGGGGACAGAGAGAGCGCTACGGTTTGGACGGTTTTGCCTCAATTGAGGCAAAATTGCCCATCCCTGACATATGTAAACAGGCGGGTCACATCTGTTGCCTTAAGACTGAGGCGCTTGCCTCGTGTTTATACAGGGTGTCCCAAAAATGTCTGAGTTCCTTTAAAGAGGAGGTTCCTGAGGCCATTTGAAGCGACATTTTCCTTTGCAAAAATGGCCGTTTCGGCTTTGTTAAGGAGTTATTAACGAAAAACACGGACCAATCAGAGCGCGAGCTAGAGGCGTGTTGGCAGAGACGGCCGCGCGCGACAGAAGTCGAGCGATGGTGATACACCGCGGTCGAAAGCAAGGAACAAACAAGAGAAGAAAATTTTTCGAGTCCCATGTCGGATAGTTGAAATTTGAATATGTTGTAGCCTTTAGTAGCCTATGAAGGAATCTCGAAGGATTTTTCGAAATCTTAAAAAATGTTGGTTTTACAGACGTGTAAAGAACTTTTTTTCATTAAATTATAACACTAGAACTAACGTACCGAGGAGAATGAGATTTTAGGAGCTTGTAGTGAACACAGAAGAATATCTATTGAAAATATTTCGATTTGGAAAAAATGGTCTTTTCACCATTTATTTTGCAAATGTTTTAAACAAATCCAATTTTAGTATAGCCGGGACTGTTTGAAAAATTCGAAAAAAAACGTGGTGACAGCTTCAAGTCTCCTCTTTAGGGACCTATTTTTTAAAAGGCAGGCGCTTTAAAATTGACGGAATTAGAATTATTTAAAGCGAACGGTGCACCACGATATTACGAAGGCGCGCGGCCCCGAAGGCGCGCGGCACGATCAGCTGTTAGATGCGCGACAAGCAAGAGAAGAAAATTTTTCGAGTCCTATGTCGGATAGTTCAAATTTGAATATGTTGTAGTCTTTAGTAGCCTATGAACGAATCTCGAAGGATTTTTCGAAATCTTGAAAAATGTTGGATTTGCAGACGTGTAAAGAAAAGTGGCAACTTTTCTTCAATAAATTATAACACTAGAACTAACGTACCGAGGAAAATGAGATTTTAGGAGCTTATAGTGAACACAGAAGAATATCTATTGAAAATATTTCGATTTGGAAAAAATGATTTTTTCACCATTTACTTTGAAAAAGTTTTAAACAAATGCAATTTTCCTATAGCCGGGACTGTTTTAAAAATTCGAAAGAAAACGAGGTAACAGCTCCAAGTCTCCTCTTTACGGACTTATTTTTTAAAAGGCAGTCGCTTTAAAATTGACGGAATTAGAATTATTTTAAAACCTTGCTTACCTTGGTACTCCTGTAGAGCCCCAGCGAGGTGAAAATGATTCCTGTATTCACAAATTATTCTGCGTGAAACACTGAACCTGCCCACTCGTTAAATTCACAAGAGCATTTTAATTATTCGCTCTATGAAATTATCGAGCAGAAGGGGTCAATGTCCTTTCACTGCACGATCCGGCCCACATTGTTGATTTATTCACGATCACAATAAAACTATTCACATATATCCATTGGGTTCACAAACGTTGAAAGAAATCCACAAAATGATTCACAGAAATCCACATATCACGCACAACTAGTTCACATTTGATGCACGTAAATCGATCATTTCGACTAGCCGGTCCGCGAAAAACTGTCCATGAAATCTGTCTGTCTATGCTGACGATCGTAGGAAGACTAGTTCAGAACAGCTGACGAGGTTAACGGCCTTTCAACAGCATACTGCCGATTTTCATTTCAGCAACTGTTCGATGGAACCGTGTTTTCAAATGGAATGGGAAGAGTAAATGACCGCCCCTCTTCAAATCGGGGGTCATTCAGGTATGCTTCTACCACCGAGCGTGGCCATAAACCAGCGACTTGTGTCGAAGCTCAACCTTGACGATGGCTCGACTTCTGGTTACCAAATGTGTACAATAGGTCAATAAAATGCTAAAAGTTTTAACGAAGAGTAACGGCTTTTTGGGAATATTGCTACTAGCCTCCCCGAGTGACGCACGCGGGGGATCCGCGTGTCCCAGAGAGGTGTTGTCGTAATGTAATAAACGAAGAAAGCGCCTTGACTTCTTCGTGAAAACGTTTAGCATTTTATTGACCTACTGCACACATTTGGTAAACATAAGTCGAGCCATCGCCGAGTTCTTTATTTCCGCATCCTTCGTTCAAGTCAAGGGGATACAAGCGTACCTGCCACCGTACCTGGGACGGTTCCATGAAAATTCCATCGATGGCCATAAACGATGGCATATTTTGGAAAACGTGCAGAGCACGTGGGGCATCGAATGAGCCCAATCGCCTTGCTTACGGTTCGCAAATACTGTCTAACCGCACGGAAATTTTTTTATATGCAGCTAATTGTAATTTCTTCTCGAGAGACAATTCTTTTTCGATATTAACATCAACATCATCTTCAACGAATTCTTCTGGATAGGTTTGTGTTTGCTTTTTATAAATGTTTTTGCGGAAATTGACGACGAACTTAATTAAATTTGACCTTGTTATTTTCTTTTCTTCCTTTTCGTTTTCTTTATTAAAGTCGTTATATACAGAAAAATTAATTTGTAAATTTCAAATAATAGTAGATGCCCTAAAAAATATTTATTATTTATAGCTAATACCGAAAATACCAGTATTTTACCTTAGCAAATACCGGTTTCACGAAATTGCAAATTAGCACAAAATACCGGTATTCCGTATACCGGTGTAAGAAAGGCTAGTAGCAATATTCCCAAAAAGCCGTTACTCTTCGTTAAAACTTTTAGCATTTTATTGACCTATTGTACACATTTGGTAACCAGAAGTCGAGCCATCGTCAAGGTTGAGCTTCGACACAAGTCGCTGGTTTATGGCCACGCTCGGTGGTAGAAGCATACCTGAATGACCCCCGATTTGAAGAGGGGCGGTCATTTACTCTTCCCATTCCATTTGAAAACACGGTTCCATCGAACAGTTGCTGAAATGAAAATCGGCAGTATGCTGTTGAAAGGCCGTTAACCTCGTCAGCTGTTCTGAACTAGTCTTCCTACGATCGTCAGCATAGACAGACAGATTTCATGGACAGTTTTTCGCGGACCGGCTAGTCGAAATGATCGATTTACGTGCATCAAATGTGAACTAGTTGTGCGTGATATGTGGATTTCTGTGAATCATTTTGTGGATTTCTTTCAACGTTTGTGAACCCAATGGATATATGTGAATAGTTTTATTGTGATCGTGAATAAATCAACAATGTGGGCCGGATCGTGCAGTGAAAGGACATTGACCCCTTCTGCTCGATAATTTCATAGAGCGAATAATTAAAATGCTCTTGTGAATTTAACGAGTGGGCAGGTTCAGTGTTTCACGCAGAATAATTTGTGAATACAGGAATCATTTTCACCTCGCTGGGGCTCTACAGGAGTACCAAGGTAAGCAAGGTTTTAAAATAATTCTAATTCCGTCAATTTTAAAGCGACTGCCTTTTAAAAAATAAGTCCGTAAAGAGGAGACTTGGAGCTGTTACCTCGTTTTCTTTCGAATTTTTAAAACAGTCCCGGCTATAGGAAAATTGCATTTGTTTAAAACTTTTTCAAAGTAAATGGTGAAAAAATCATTTTTTCCAAATCGAAATATTTTCAATAGATATTCTTCTGTGTTCACTATAAGCTCCTAAAATCTCATTTTCCTCGGTACGTTAGTTCTAGTGTTATAATTTATTGAAGAAAAGTTGCCACTTTTCTTTACACGTCTGCAAATCCAACATTTTTCAAGATTTCGAAAAATCCTTCGAGATTCGTTCATAGGCTACTAAAGACTACAACATATTCAAATTTGAACTATCCGACATAGGACTCGAAAAATTTTCTTCTCTTGTTTGTTCCTTGCTTTCGACCGCGGTGTATCACCATCGCTCGACTTCTGTCGCGCGCGGCCGTCTCTGCCAACACGCCTCTAGGTCGCGCTCTGATTGGTCCGTGTTTTTCGTTAATAACTCCTTAACAAAGCCGAAACGGCCATTTTTGCAAAGGAAAATGTCGCTTCAAATGGCCTCAGGAACCTCCCCTTTAAAGGAACTCAGACATTTTTGGGACACCCTGTACATGTATACAGGGTGTCCCACGCAACTGGAACAGGCTGTACCTCTTAAACGGTTGGGAATAAAGGAAAATGTTATAAGAAAAAGTTGAATGGCATCAAACGGTGCATAATACGCAACTAATTTTATGCACTTTTGTGCATCGGTGCATCAGAAAAATGCAACTGCACTTTTTTTTAAAATGGAAACCTACATTTTTTACTGCACCAATCGATGCAGTTTGTTGTGCTCTACATAAAAGTAGTAACATATTTATGCCCTAAACTTATTCTTTAGGAGCCATTCAATTTTTTCTTATAACATTTTCCTCTATTCCCAACCGTTTAGGAGGTACAGCCTGTTCCAGTTGCGTGGGACACCCTGTATATGCGTATATACAGTTTGTAGTAGAACGTGAGGAGCTCGTTGTAAGAGAGGCTACCGTTGCAAAGTATACGTCTCATAAAAAGTCTAATGAAACCCAATAATAATTATCAGGTACCACTAAAAATTAATGTACTTTGATTGAAAACAATTTCTAGATTACTGAATATCATATTTTGCACTCGACTGTTCTCTGCGAGGTACCACCAAGTATTTTATAATAATATCTTATTTCAGCAATATTTTGTTTCTTAAAATAATGCTTTTTCGACATATATAAGTTAATAAATTTTTTTATACGGAATGTCGAGCTGTATCGATGAGTACGTTGAAAAATATATGATTCTATTTATCGAAACAAGATTGACCTACACATGACCTTTACACGTCCACCGACATACAGTTAGTATGTTTGGGGTCATATAATTAGTTATATGTCCCCCTCGAAGCCATCATAAAATCACTCAAAATGTTGTTACAAAAAAGAAGCGCCGAAATACTTCTCCTCTCGTAATGAAGAGTTACCGTTTGTTATAATAATTCCCAGTTTCTTTCTTTATATCAGTACGCATTGTTGGATTATAAGCTTTTATACTCCATTTATAGAACGCGCTCTGGGAGAACAAAAAGGAGCGTCCGATTTCGCTATGATCTGTTGTTTTTTCTCCTCCCATCTCGCGGGAGCGCATCGCGTGGGCAGTTGAACTCTGACTGGACAGCCGATGCGTCTATTCGGTTTGCCGAGCATTTTATTTTCTTGTACTGTTGTTAAATAATAATAATACACTTTTATTTGTTATAACGATAGAAACCTCGTTGTTTCCAACATGCATAAATTACGCGGTCAACCGCGTAACAATATTCTCGCTAGATATCGTAATAGTAACCTAAACCAAATAAGAAATCAGGTGAGACACCCTGTCTATCTTAAAAAACAATTTTCCATAAGTAAAAGACATCTCCGTCTTCGACACGAACATCTCGAAAACTGACTGACTCGATCGTAAATAATCTTCACATTGCACTGTCGCATTATCGTGTGGTTCGAGATTTTAGTTCAATAAATCTCACTTGTATGCGGGGTTGATGTCTTTAATGAGACTGTACAAATCGTTTATGCCGACTCCACTGAACTCGACTCTTCGGCGTATCTTTTCGAACTCCTCCGGCTTCGTCTTTTATTCCGAGTTTGCCCTGGTAAAATTCCTAAACACCCTGATTGGCTAACCCCACGCATTGGTCCTTCCAATCAGGGTTATTCGTTTTTCCGTCTCACCGCCTATTCCTTACGCCCTTAGCGTGCTTGTTCTCGGAACGGCGAGGTGATCGGAGAGGATGAATTTGTCGTGGGACTTTCCTTCGGGCCACCCGCGCCGGTCCCCGTGGCGTTAGACCGATGAGTGCTCTTAAGCTAATCCCCTAATTTACGACGGTCTCTGTTTAGTATTGAGGACTTTCGGAAAAACTCTACGAAACATGCGACGGTAAAAATCTGGAAATTGTCGACTCAAAAATAGTTTCGTCGAACGGGAGTTGTAAATTACGTTGGCCGTTTGCACGAAAAAAAAACTTTCTCTCGTGTGTACGACCGGACGCTACAATCGTATGACCGAGTGAAATTGTTAGGCTGGCAGACAATGACTGTGTCGCCGTACTACGTCCAATTAGCACAAGTTGTTCGAAGGAATCAAAAATGAGCAGAAAATCGTCGTTTTCTCACAGAAAACCGACTTTGTCACCGCACCAGCAAATCAGATCGCGAGTTAGGTTATCGAAGCGACCAAAATCCCGGTCGAAGACCATTGCAGAAAGAGTGTTCGACCGATTCTCCCTCGGGGAATTTCTGGAAACGCTGGATCGCTTAATCGTCGACCCGGTCTTGGGAATTTGATCTCTGGGACACGGGCTACACTGTTCCCGGTCGATTCTCTTTAGCCATTACACGAGTTTCCGATAAGCGAAAGAAGACACGGGAACGATTGTCCGTGGCCGAGAGACATTTCGAGGGACGTGGAGCGTTAGTTATCCAATTAACACCTCGCACCTGCACCGCAGCTTACGGACAGCCGCGAGGATAGATTGAAAAAGCGGTCCGGGATTATCGGATCGACGACGGCGAATCGATTGTTGGCCGGAAACACGCCCTGAACGAAATTTGCTCGACCGAGGGAGAGAGCCTTCTGGCCGCCGGCACTGGAATTACTGCTAAAGTCGTTATAGATAAGTTACCACGGAAACATGGGGCTCATAAACGATCCGGCGACTGGCGAAAGTAGTCTATTCGCCAGCTGAATTGAAGATCCCGGTGCGAAAACAAGCAAATCTACTTTCTAGCATAATCATACTTGTTGAAGTCCCTCAGATTTTTATGCACTCCACATTGTTTGGTGTCAGGTTTACACACCTTTTAAAATCTAGGTTTAATTGGTTTTTGCACCAAAATCTTCAAATGGAAAAAATCGTAATCTAGGATGGAGCCTAGACTATGTACCATTGCGCAAAATAAACATGATATAAGTAAGTCAATGTTTAATGGAGCCATTTATATAAATTATATATTCATTCAATTTATAATATTACACGAATCAATTTTACTACAAGGTATTGAGACCAAATATATTTGGTGCGAGAATTACACAACTTTTCAAATGTAGATCTAACTGGTTTCTGCAATAAGATCTTCAATTGCTCTGGGAGAAATTGTAGAGGATCTAGGGCAGCCAGGACCGAGCCTACACTGTGAACCTTTACGCAAAATAGAAATGTGCTCACAAGAATTTATTCTACTACGAGCAATTGAAACCAAATGTACTTAGTGCGAGAATTACATAATATTTAAATCTAGATTTAACTGGTTTTTGCACCAAGATCTTCAATTAATCTCGGAGGAATAGCAATGGATCTAGAACAGGTAGGATCAAGCCCCAGACTGTGAAAGTTTATGCAAATTAAAAATGTTCTCTTACAAGAATTTATTTTACTACAAAAAGTAGAAACCAAACGTACTTAGTGCGAGAATTGCATAATTTTTAAATCTAGATTTATCTGGTTTTTGTCTCAAGATCATTAATTACGCTCGGAGGAATCGCAATGGATCTAGAACAGCTGGGATCAAGCCGCATACTGTGTAAGTTTATGCAAATTAAAAATGTTCTCTTACAAGAATTTATTCTACTACAAAAAGTAGAAACCAAACGTACTTAATGTGAGAATTACACAATTTTTAAAATGTAGATTTAACTGGTTTCTGCACCAAGATCTTCAATTGCTCTGGGAGAAATTGTAATGGAACTAAGACAGCTACGATCAAGCCCAGAATATCATTACTGCACTGTGGACTGGTTACAATTTATCTAACAGTATGTGCTAGAATAAAGGAATTTATTTAATAATTTCTAATGGAAGCATTTTTATAAATTCAATAATTAAAAAATAAAGAATGTGATTCCGCAGAAATTTAAGATCTAAGTGTTATTGCTCGTTATTAGACAACACTTTCATCACTTGACGTATCAGCTTATTAATTCCCACAGCAAAAGGGTACCCATGCACTGTTTCGAGACACACAATTGAATATCCAGTTTCTTCATTCGGAGCTCCTGTATTTTCACAACCGCGGTAAAATCAAAAGAAAATAACATTCGGAGATGGTCGTGGCTAAATTCTTTGGAGATTTCGAAACGCAATCGATTCGGAACAGTGGAAGGTGTTGTTGAGTTCGATTCGCACAGCTCGATACAGTCACTTTCACCGAACCTATCACTGCCGACGACCTTGCCATGGAAACAAAAGGATCGAAAAGCGAGCGAATTTTCTGCCGCCGAGAGAAAAATGCACGGGAAACGGCTGGAAAAAGCGTTGTTCGAGCGGGTACGAGTGTCGTCGCTGGGAAATTGTTCTCGATTTCGCTCAACGGAGCCCTTTCACGAAGATTTACGGCGCGGATCGCCCCGTAACCCGGGCGAAAGTTTCGTTAGGGGGCCGTTTTCACCGAGCTTTTCCCCGTGACCCGGTAATATTCCCGATGCTCCTGATAATTTACGAGTTACATCGACACGCGTGACGCAATTACTGGGACTCCCGATTTTTCATCCCCATAAATCGTAGACCGCCGAACGAATGCTCTGGAAACGCGAGAATTGAAAAAGAATATCGGCATTGATGCTCGATGGCAGGGAAACTTTCGAAGAAGTTGCTTTGTGAAGTATGAAAGCATTCTTTGTCGCTATTTTACTCCCGAGTAAGCTTATCCGTAAAGTTTTCCTCTAGCCAGAGTCTTCATAATAATTTATTAAATAAGGCAGAGCGGAGGATTAATTTACGGTGAGGTTGTTTAATACTTTATAAGAACCGGTAGCTGTTTGTATTAAGTTTTATGTGCAGCAGAAGTAAATGTGTCGATGTCTTTAATTGAAACAGTTCATAGAGTTGTTCATAAGATCGTTTTATGAGAACGTTGCCTATTAACATTCATTTAGAAGAACAGCGAAAATAAATGTGTCAATGTCTTTAGCTGAAGCAAATCATACGGTTGTTTAGTAGAACGCTTTATAAAAACATTAGCGATTAACATTAATTTTTAAAGGCAGCGAAAATGAATGTGTCAATGTCTTTACTTGAAACAGATCATACGGTTCTTAATAAGAACACTAGTTATTAATATTCATCTTGAGTGCAGCGAAGATAAATATATCATTGTCTTCAGTTGAAACAGATCATATTGTTGTTTAACAGTACATTTTATAAGAACGTGAGCTATTGAAATACATTTGTAAGAAGAGTGAAAATAAATGTGTCAATGTTCTTAGTTTAACCAGACAGTGTAGATATTTATGGGTTTATGGTTGAACAAACTTGTCGAGATAAGTATGCTATTTAGTAGGTAATATAACAAAGTTTGTACATTGTGGATAATCGATAAGAAACACTATATAAAGCATTATTAATTGATTACAAATTTTGTATTCGGTACTAACACACATCAGTTCAGTTGAATGCGTAAAAACGTCCTAATTCTAAGAATTCGATTATGACACATTATGAATGTCAATGAATATAATTGACAAGAAACCACAATGAATCAGGAATTATACAATTGATTTAATCTAACCCTTTACTTTATTAATAAATAAAAAAAGATTCTGCTCATAGCTGTACATATTTATACGGGCTGCATAGATTTATAGGTGAGAAATACAACAAAATACGATCCTGAATGATCGTTTTATAGATTGATCACCATACTTGTAGTCAAATAGAATTGTCTATAATAATCGTCAGCTAGCTAATCTAGTTGTTAAATTCATGCATTAAAAATGACGTCATAAAAAGTATGAAAAGCCATTCAGCGGACAGACATTCATGAGCAACACATAAGCAGCAAGATTATATAAATATATTTAAACCTGACACATTTTGTATTATGATCAATGTACACAATTTATTTAATCCATACAATTGCTACAATTTATACAATGCATACAACAATTTTCCCTTTCGCTGCAATAATATTTCGGATATTGTTCACTGAAAGAGCGCAGTGAACAATTATCTCCGGAAAATTGTTAGCCCTATTTGTCCCTTATTGTCACGGAGCATAGAACGTGTATCGGTTGTGCGCGGCGTTTCAGAGTCAAACGATTGAAAGATAAACGTGGGAGGGGACATTAGAGCGTTGGAAATCAGGAAAAGTTGGGGCGCAGAGGGGAAAGCGTGAAAAAGGGATCAAGCGTGCAGCGGGAGTCAGCCGCACGGAATATTACCCGATAAAGCGTACGGTCGATTAGGCCGCGTTAAATTCGCAATAACGTCGCCCCGGCCAGGCAGCTGCGAGAGGATCGACTTTTCGCGGCTACCCTATACACACAACCAGCGAAAATCCAGAGGCGTACACAACCCCGGCACAACTATTTATTTCACGCCAATTCCCAAACAATTGGGCCGCGGAGATCGGTGTTTAACTTACTCGGTACTCCATCGCGCCCCGATAAAACTAATTAAAATCTTGCTGCCGGAGAGCTCAAAGAAAATTGCCAGATTAAATGCCTGCGATACCATTTATTTAGTTTAATTGCATGCCTTATTAATCGTTCCAAGAACTTTCTGCTCGGTAATGGAATTTGTATAAACAAGAGAGAAAATGTTGGGTCGATTGAAACACTGGAATTGTTGATTTTTGTTGATTTGTATTAGTTTTTGATCCGTGTTGATCCAGTTGTTTTAGGATGTACAGGTTGTATAAACATTATATGTCACGACTACCATTTCAGGATTCTATACCTCTAGATCTGTGGAGATCTGTTAAAAAAATGGTCCGCAAATTTGTCAAGGTCAAACTAAACGACTTTAAAGTTTAGTAAACAATTTTATTCCACATGTCTACAGGGTGTTCCAAGATGGTATCGATGTGGAAAGGATGATTCTACATGAGAATATAAGTTTAAAATATAGAACAATTTTTTTTCATTTGACACGACGTTTTCGAGAAATTGGAGTTTGAAAATACATCATGTTCGTGTTCCTAGCGTTTGTAAGACGTAGGTCAGGCAGGTCATGAACAGGTCGTCAGACGATTCATATTCAATATCAAGCGCAATCGCAAAACGAGGCGATAAACTAAAAAAAATTATTTTTTACTTTAAACTTATTTTCTCATGTAGAATTACCCCCTCCACATTTATACCATCTTGGGACACCCCGTAGACACAGGGAATAAAATAGTTTATGAAACTTTACACTCATTTTTCAAGAGAATGGTTGACTTGAGACCCATGGTGTCTTTGACAATTCTGTTCCTTGTGACGAGTACTATACGATGCAATACAAAAAAATGTTGACCTTGAAAAATGGGCGAAGGACAAATTTGCGGCTAATTTTTTTAACAGATCTCCACCGATTCAGAAGTATAGAATGCTCGACAATTATGCACAACACGGGTCCAGCCAGGGACAATTATCGTGCAGAAGATATTTTTTTTCCACCTCTGCCGAACGTAAGGACGGACGCCGCAGCTCGAGAGGTCGAGGTCGCCGAGAAATATAATACAATACGGGTCGAGTATATCGGTGCGAGACCACTACTAATGCAATAACAAAACCTCTTTATCTTCTATTATTTTTTTATGGGACTTTCACCAACATATTCGTGCCATTTGTCTAATGAAAAAGATACCAAATATGATATAATTCTGATAATATTTACTTGTGTAATGAACGATAAAAGTTTTGCATTTATAAACTCACTAAAGTTCGGTATTAAATAAATTCATTGAGTATGAAGAGGAAGAAATTCACTTACGAGTTAAATATTAGCTACCATTGCATTCCATGTCGATAAAAATGTGTAAAATATTATATAACTTTTATTTCGACCTTTCAGTATTCTCAAGTACTGTTATTATTACAGCGAATATCCTACAGTAATGAATAAATTTTATAGAAGACTCGTAATTATTCATAAGACTACACTGCACGTGGTTTCACAAAATATAAAGTTCGTCGAAAACAAACAGTTTTCAAACTGAGGACTCATTACCAGCTCATTATTATACTTGTTATCTCCCGCGATAGATAGATAGTATAAATACTGTTTTCCTACTCCATTCTCTCACAGTTTCAACGATAGTATAAACATCATAGGTCCCTGTAATCGAGAGAAATTCCCAAGAGGGGCGAGATTTCGTAATTGGAAACTCCTAGGTATTTTTTCTCGAACGCAACAAAATTTTCGCCACAAAGTAAAACAATATTTCCCGTTAACTGAGCAAGCACTATCTGCTGGATATATATCCACTCGTATTACCTGTTTAAACGTCGAGATAAAACGTCCGGGACACCACTGCGATTCGGTTCGTCTAACTCGGATGAATCCGTGCCGGCGATGACGACATCTCTGGTAAAATACCGGGTGAAATACGTTGTCTCGCTCTCTCATTATCTGTCTTCTCTCGTTTCCATGGCTTTCCACTCGCTCGACCTTTCTCCCGTGATTTTTTAATCCCCGCTGCGAATCGACGGCAAGCAATTTCCACCGCCGACGAGAGAGCAAGATGGACGCGCTCGCGTTGGAAAGAAACGGGGAGAAACCCGTGGCGAAAAACCCCCGGGAAAAATGGAAAGAATGGCGGCAATAATGGCCGGCCAGATGGAGTATCACGTACGACCTACATGCCGAAATCAATCGAGCGAGAGAACCGCCGGATGATAGCACGACACCATCCACAATACTCCTTTCGGAGGATCTACGCGGGGACTTCCGGCCCGACTGGACACGGCCGTTCGCAAAAAAAACCAATCGACAAGAATTACTGTGCGACGCCTACCACCTCTCGTTCGCACCGTGTGCTTCGGTATTCCGACGATCAGCTATCGACGAAATGTCAGAACTTTTTGCCGTCCACGAACTCTGCCGAATACGAAATGCCTCCGGAACGAATTGGAACTCCAGGTGATTGTCTTCTCGTCGAGTCCTCTTCTGTGAGAATTGTGTGAACTATGTTTGGTGAATTTGTTTCTGTTTATATGTATAACAAAATAGTGGAAGTGAAAAAGTGGAGGAGCCAGGTCTGTGGTAGTACAAGTAGAAGTAGGTTTGTCATTTTTCAGACAAGTAGAAGGGATTCGACAATGAGTAGACCGCGGGATGTTACGCAAAATATAAATTTCCTATGTCAATCGTAAGAAACCGAAGTTGAATGAAAATGTATTTTCTTTTTTAGTGATCTTAGAAAATAAATAATATAACAGCAACTTTCAATTCCTTTAATGTTTCGTCACTTTCGCATTAAAATGAATACGATCTTTGTCATGAATGCATACAATCCGTAGTATAATTCTCAGAAAATCAGTACAGGTTTCCTTATCAGTCAACCCAGTAGAACAGATTCGCCAACGGGCAGGCAAGTAGAACAGTTTCATCAGTGTTCAGACAAGTAGAAAAAGTTCGTTAATATGTAGACAATCAGAATAGGTTTTTTCAATGACCAGCCAAGTAGAAGAGGTTTATCAATGGGCAGGCAAATTAAATAGTTTCGTATAATAGCCAGACAAGTATTACAAGTGTAGTAGTACGACGAATACTATTCACTAGACTGCGGATCTTTAGGCAAAATAAAAATGTCTACATCAATTGGAACAAAGTCAAAAATTCTTTCCTTTTTTAATAACTTCAAAAAGTTGATCATAACGAATGGATACCCTTAAGCACTTTTAATCATTGTAAAATTTGCAGTCTACTCATCAGATAAACCGTACAGACGAAGAAAATGACTATTCAAGTAGTATAGGTATAATCAGACAGACAACGTATCTGTAGCTACGTAGTCTACAATTATTTGTCAGACAACAGTAGGCGCGATAAACAAGTAGATAAGTAGTTAGAACCAGTGATCTGACAGGCAATGTGGATATAATTTCTCACCAAGTAATAGTAGAATGTGAATAAAGAATGAGTAGTGTATGTTTAAACATTAACCATTTAAGAAGAAGTGTAACTACAATCTTGGTCATTTAGTAGTATATGTTGAACCATTAATCATTTAAGAAGAAGTGTAACTACAATCTTGATCAACTCAGTAATGTTTGTTCAACCATAAACCATTTAAGAAGAAGTCTAATACAATCTTGATCAAATCAGTACTGTATATATAACTAAGCATTCAGAAAGAAGTCTAGCTGCCAACAATCTTGATCAAATCAGTAGTATATGTTCAACCATTAACCGTTTAAGAAGAAGTCTAATACAATCTTGATGAAATCAGTACAGTATATTTAACTAACCACTAAAAAGAAGTCTAACTGCCAACAATCTTAATCAAATCAGTAGTGTAGACAAGAAAAAGTCAGACTACCAACACTCGGACAAATGAAATGGGACCAGTCTACACTCGAATAGCAAATGCAAAAATTTTTAATTTACGATTATTAAGAGTGTAAGGAGGCATTCGTGAGGAATTATTAAATAGATTTATTTTTTTGTGTACATATTACAATAAAGATCCCTGAAGATCTAAGTAAATACAATTTTATTATTTTTATAAAGCAATGTAAAATAATCAATTTTAGTGCTCCGTAAACCTAGTGTTAATGGAACGACGTACGTCCGGCTCGAACGTTAATTAACCTACAGCAGAAATGACCTGCGCTACGGGAAAAACAACCAGTTCCAATCGTCTGGATCGCAAACCTCGATGCACAGTTGATCCGAAGAATGCGAATTCACGTAATAACGTCAGAAGAGCGAGGCGAGCGTGCAGAGAGGTCGTTGCCGAGCAATCCGAGAAGCAATTATTCCTCGACAGAGGGAACGGACGGTTAATAAGTAACCTGGATTTCACGCCGGTAATCTCTGGGATCCCTGTCGATGGATGTTCTTCGACGCGGCAACCGTGTTCTGTTTTTCCCTCGCCGTTCTTCCTTTCTGTTCGTGGAATTGCTCCGGGAGACGTCGAGAAGCGGCGCGGCGGCCAGATTAAAGGACAAGGAACGGAAAAGTAGAAAATGGTAGGCGGGGGCGAAAAGATAGAAAGAAAGAAACAGCGAAAGAGCAGAGAGAGAGCAGAGAGAGCAGAGAGGGAGGTGTAACGGGGGCAGAAGGTAGGACGTAATGAAATAAACCATAGCCGATCGGTGCAGCCGTGTCTCGAGCCTTAAAGCAATTAGTTGTCGCGTGAAAAGGTACGAGCGCCGAGAGGAAGGCGAGATATCGGTCGTGCGAGGCGAGGCAGGGCGAGGCAGGGCGAGGCAGGGCGAGGCAGGGCGAGGCGAGCAGGGACGAAAAGAAAAATCCAAGCCCGGGAGACATTCCTCGGATTTATTAGAGCCATAACGGATGGCGCACAGTCCGGCGATACGTCTGGGGAATTTGTCTCGTTCTCGCTTCCGTTGGATCACCTGGCCTTCCGACGCTTTTCCGCCGGGCCGGGCACAAAGCACGTTTGACCATGTGAAGTGAAACAGAAGACGGGTCCGTTTCGAGGGCACGATAACGAAATAAGGGGCCTTTCCTATCGCAACAGCTGTCCAGGAGGCAATTAACCTTTGAACCGTCCGAGCATTCGCGGAAATTTATTAGCCGGCACGTCGATAATTTCGGTGGCCAACGGCGTTGCTCTCCGGGCCCAAGAACGTAATAGCGCCAACGTGTTTCGAGGAGAATCGAGGATCGATTGCTGATGCGATTCTTAGCTTTGGAAGGATTTGTGACGGGGTATTGGTTTTCGTCAGATCAAACAGAACTGTAGGCTCTACAGAGATGTTTATATTTTTTCGTATTCTTCATATTTTACAGCGAGAGATTGCAACCGAAAAATCGGAAAAAATTCTCGAATATGTGATTCATGCTAAATGCTTCGAGCTTCATGCTAAATGTGTCAGATTTTGTTCCAAATTTTTAGATGCGATTAAATGGGGAAAATGGGGTACAGACTAGTTTTTAATTTGTTACCCGTAACTACCCTTACAGACGAAGTACAGGGCTGAAACTTGGTTAAAACTATGAAAGAAATTGGAGGTAATGTTGATGAGAATACCTTACCATTGAATAAATTTCCAGAGTGATTGCTTCTATTCAATATGAAATTCGTATTTTTTCGAATTTGTTCACCAAGTTATTTATTTTTTATGACGACAGTTTGCAACTGAATAAACGGAAAAAATTCTCTAATATGTGGTTAGGTATGTTAAATGTGTCAGATTTTTCATAAAATTTTTGGATGCGATTAAATCAGGAAAATGGGGTGAAAACTGGTTTTTCGTCTGTTCCCTGTAACTACCCTTAGAGACGACATATGGAGATGAAACTTGACAGAAAGGGATCTTTCTTAGTGAACTATCGAACGAGCCATTTCCGGCCAAAATCGGCTGAAGGGCGTTTTGGACTCCATTAATCATTTCTAATAAACGTTTCCCTCTCGATCAAGAATCCCGATGAACGCGGATGGAAGTGCAACGATGCTGACGATTCCGAATAGATCGACGAAAATCGAGGGAATAGAAGAGAATCGGCGGACGCGAGCACTAACGAGGCGTCCGCTACTCACCGGTCGAAACAATTAGCTGTCGATGCGAGCGCAAGATAAGAGAAAAAGAACGCGGACTGGTCGGCTGGAAACATTGACCCCGAGAAGAGAACGAAGAACGAAAAATTGATTGAATACTGTTGTCCGCTCCATCTCCCTCATAGAGACAGAGCAATATTTTTCTGCACTCTTAAAAGCTTGTCCGATTATTTGCCGAGTGCAGTCTTTGATTTTTTTCTGAAGAGGTAGAATTCAGCCAGTTTTTGACCGAATTGCAGAAATTTAAGCGGCATTCGGAACTGGAGAAACTACTTTCTAGTTTCACGATGTTTGATTTCAATCTCTGGCTCGTATAGATGCGCGGTTTTATTCCCATTTGCCTTTTGTGGACTCCGGAAATGTTCTTCTTGAAGTTCTCGATCCTCAATGGGGTTTCCGATACGATATTTATGAAGTAGACATTTCGTAGTAGATCCAACTAACAAATTAACGATCTACAGGAAATCAAAAGTTTTAACACAATTGAGTATAGGTTTAGTATCATCCTTTATTTAGTAATTGTTCAGTAAAGTATTAGAAGCTTCTATGCAATTCCTTCTTTTATCAATCAGTAATTGAAAATATTAGGGCTTTACAATTTGATGTCAAATTCCCGATGTTGCATATAAAAAATTTAAACAATGTATAGAATAGGTGATTTGTACGTATAGTAAACTTTTTGAATTGTTTATGACTTCGATATGTAGTATAGTTCTCTGAAGAAATTTTTAGTAACCTTATAAAAAAAACTTCCTCCATAAAGGGATAATTACAAAGTTGTGTCACCTTAGTATGCATAGAAAAGATAGTTGCCTCGTTCATAATGGACAGATTGTAGATCGTCTATGTAAATTCTCATTTTCAAAGACTGTTTTATAAAAATCAGCGTATAGGAAAAAATATGTATAGCCAATTAACAGATTCCTTGCTATAGAAATAAAATAAATTGAAATTCCACTAATTTTGTTTGATATGCATGTTTCCCCATATTAACATTGTATATAGTAGTAGTCCTATTGGTACTCGTCTTCCCTAACACATACTTCATCTTTGTTAATATAAATATTTTCTTGTATTTTACAAGCATGTAGTTGCTAAAGATGAACGAAATTTCGTTCTCTAGCTAAAAATAATAATAATAGAAACAAATAAATAGAAAATTAACTAATAAACAACAAGAAAATCAGTCGCGTACCTTCCGGAGCAGAAAACCAGTAGAAAACTCATCCATTGGTCAGACACATGCATTTCCACTAGAGAACTACTTAGTAGATAAAGTGACACATTCTCAATATTTTTTAAGAACGACAAAAATGTATTTATTGACATTTAATACAACATTTAATGCACAATGTGCACCAACAAATAAATTGACTATATGATTTTCTACGAAAGTGTTCTTACGGCTTCATCAACATTACAATAAAAACTTAGGAACGATTCTATTCTGGCCTGGTCTGATACATCCTGTATTAATGTCCCGCGTAAATCTCAATTTGCACAATTGTCAGCCAGCAGAAACGCGTTTGACAGTCAAGTTGCCATCCTCCCATCCTCCGATCAATCTGCAGCACTCGATCCCTGCGGATTCTTCCCTTCAACGTGGCTACACGCGTGCCGATCGTAATACGGCCCGCTGAACCGATAAAAATAATTAGATCGTGCGCGCGCGCGGAGGTTTAAATTAATTTTATCGCTTTAATGAGTTCGCTTTTGCAGGCTCGGAGTACTAGCAGCTGTTCTCGGGGGGTGGGGGGCGTACGGCGCGATTCTGTACAAGGAGAAGGGTGGGTGGCTGTGGGGGCGTGCAAAACGGCTCGACTTTTTTCCAATTAATAAACGGGCAGAATACGTTAGCCAAGTAACTAGTTTTTCGGTCCGCACGTAATACGCCTGTCGCGAAAGATTTGGCTGCGTTCACACCGAGGCCGAATACTTGACGAGCGCTTTCGGAAAAGTTTCGGTAACAGTGAAAATTACGCAAGGTGCCAAAAGTTTCATAGTGCACTGTTCGAGCGCGATATGCTCTGCTACCCCACTGAACAAGATCGCGAAAATGTTATGGCGACATCAACTTAAGGAACATGCCGCTGTTTATTCTCTTTATCGCGTTTGCGCTCGATTCTCGTTGAAAGTTCGCCGAATATTAATTCATTTAAGGCGTATATACGCCACTGTTCATGAAAATGATGGACGTTAAAATAACAAACATGTTAGAATGCTGCAAAGGCATGGTTTTATTATGAACATGTATTAATAGACCCTTTAATGATTGTGTCACATGAAAAAGTGGCTTGATGATATTCTTTCACGTAGAACAATTTTAAGTGTTATTCTAGATGATCATTGTTAAGGCTTAAAGAACAGTTGGGTTTACGACATGGTCACGGAAAATTTGTAGATTACCTCAGCTCTTTTTCCAATACTTGTAAATTTTTAGTTAAGGCGAAACAGATGTACTTCGAACTAGGACCTGGAAGATTGCTTTACAGCTTGCAGTTGGCACCCACGTGCATTTCCAGCGGCCTAGCCTTCGAGTAATAAAGCGATAAACCCGTACAGCACCAGGTCAACAGCACCAACACGAGTAAGCCACCCTAACGGGCCTTTCCGTCAGAAACCCGCGCAAGGAAAATCCGTCATTTTCCTTCCTCCTTGGGACCGTCCATCTTCTACCCCCACAAGCCTTGTAGTGGGCGGTGACTCATAAATCGAAAAGGGCATTGCTCGAAATCAAGTTAAAGCCAATTGGCTAATTGCGAATCCTCCCATAGAATAATTTTGTATATAAGCGAGACACCTTTATACATATTTTGTTTGTTTTCACGATAAATATCATTGCTGCAACTAATAATAATTGTCAGTATTACTGTTCCGTCGCAAGAGAGCGAGACATACGGCCCTTATTTCGAATTTGTTTATGACGTCTTCGTGACTTGAGGCCGCTCTCGAGAATTAGGGAACCGGTGCACATTTGGCGACCAGTCGAGCCGTTGCCGAAACTTCCTAGTGTTTTCTTGCCGCCTCCCCTTATTTCTTGCCTTACGCGTCGTAAATCGATTACCGATGAAGGACATTCCCGACCGAGAAGTACGGTTCTCGGGTTACCTGGCTTCGCCCTCGGAGACAGTCGCGGACAATACCTACAGCGAGATAAAGGCAATGTTATTTTGTTGCACCAGTAAAAGACTCTATTAGTAAAAGGAAATACTACAATGTTATGTAATTGATTTAAACATTGCACGAAGCTGAAATATGGAATCCAAAAAGAGTACAACAAAGTAAATACAAGGTTATTTGACTAAAAGGTTCTAACACTATTGTGGAATTCAAATATAACAGTCGGCTTCTAACCAAACTAATAAAAATGCATTCAACGTTACACGAGGCTTAAATAAACAATCGAAAACGTGTGCAACGAGATAAAAACATTGTTATATTCCTTGAAGAATCACTTACTGTTCTAGTAAAGATCAGGAAAGTTCTAATAAAAAGACAATACATCGGTAACATATAATACTAGTATGGTGAGTTTATCAAGGGGGGCTTGCTATTGATAAAACGATCGGTTGAGAGATCGGCCGTTAACCAGGTCTATTTTAATATCGTTTATAATTTCTGCCGGAAGCAAGCCACGCGATCCCGAATAAAATTTCGCTTAATGGATAGAAAGGTTCTTTCTCCGGCGGATAATCGTTGCAAAGTATCAGTCCGGCGAGAGTTCGCCGTCGAGAGAGAGAGAGAGAGAGAGAGAGAGAGAGAGAGAGAGAGAGAGAGAGAGAGAGAGGGAGAGAGAGAGAGAGAGAGAGAGAGAGAGAGAGAGAGAGAGAGAGGGAACTTTATTATCAGTTTCTATAGAGGCGCAGTGCTCTGCAATTACTCCCGGGTGAAAAAATATCGCTCGACTGCTAGAACCACGGGCGGGTCTCTCGTTTCGGTCCGAAGAAAATCGAGGGGTTGCTAGCCACGGAGAAGAGAGTTTCGCCAGTGTCAGGTTTCGCGAAACCGAGACGCGAACCCTCTCGTCTCGTCGACAAACGGTTGCGGCGGCTCGTTAAACCGCCGTGATTTCCGTGGGAGGACCAGCCTGCCGCAAAACAAATCCAATAACCCTGTCAATTAACGGGGCGACCGTAATCACGGGGACCCGAATTCGTGGCGAGTTTGAACGCGAATCAACCACCATCTCTTCGTGAGCGCGCGAAAACGATCAAGATTGACCGCAAATCGCAGTGGTTCCAATCGAAGAATTAGCTATTTACAACTATTTAGTAGTATTTCAAGACTGAACCCTTTGCACTCGAAGCAATTTCAATTCCAAAGTCAACACATTCTTTTCAACCTCGTACATTTACATTTTTTTTTAATCTTTATTATATTATGCACATTAAATTGTACTTTTGAATTATTAATAATATAAATTTAATAATATTTAATAATATAAAAACTGTTGTGAATAATGAAATGGCGATATTTACTAGATCCTTGGAGTCACCATTTGAGTGAAAATGATTAGAAACTGCATTATATAGGGCGTTGAATTTGTTTTGATGTCAGCTATAACGTTATTAAGTAAAAGATCGCATAATGAAAATTAAAAATTCAAGGTGTCCTTAATTTTTTATTGAACACTAGGTTTACGGGACGCGTCAAAATGACGTGTTCAAATTTTTTTAATTTACAATTACTGAGATTGCAAAGATGCATCCACGAGAAATTGTTCGGCAAATTTATTTCTTCGGGTATACATTGTTAAAAAAATTGCTAATATTTTGGATAGAAGCATTCTCATTATTTTTGCAAAATAATGTGAAATAGTTACGTTCAGTGTGCTGTAAATCTGGGGCTAAGAAAAAGAAATTCTTTTAATTGTTTATGTTGCATGTTTATAGAAGAGAGAGTAGTGATTAATTTTTGTCAGAGTACCAGGATTGCCTATCACTTGATATCACTTGTCAATAAAGAATAATATTTCATAGGTTATTTAAACGAATAGTGATATTCTTGAAGTCTGCCTGCGCAGGTGTATTCCTTATAAAAAGACACATAACTTTGCTATGTACACCATTCTTCTATCTATAGTAGTTTTCAAGATAAAATCTTTTTTACCATCGACATTCAGATTTCGACCTTAGCCGTTCAGGTTTCGAAATAAAAAAATAATTCTTAATTCTTGAAATAGTGGGTTTTACTATTCTGAACTGCAATTATTTGACAACCTTGGGAACCTCTTAACGCTCCGCGCGGTTCCGGTCACTGAGCCGCTTTAAACAATAATAACTTTCTTTCCAGGACGGACCGGGAAATGATATTGGCATGATTATACACGGAAAAGTATGTTGAAAACTTTCCACTTTGAAAGACAGAGGTACTATTTGGAACTTGAACGATATTCATTGTAAATTACATAAAACGTTAACGATTCTCCTTAGTCAATTGAATATTAATTTTTTAAATAATTTATGAGCCATATTTCTTATATACAACAGCATTCTTAAGTACGAGAAATGTACTATTAGTAAAAATAAAATAGAGAAATATTATTAAATAGATTCTCCAGGGTATCATTAACACTAGGTTTACGGGCGTTTCTTATATACCTATCTCTACGAGCACCCCTCAAATTGACGGGTAAACGAAAATACGCATTTTCTTTAAAAAATCGATTTATTCTAATTAAGTCTGTACTGAACAATATTAGGCTTCACATTTAAATAAATAATTAATAAGTAAAAAGTCTTTTTTTTTAAACTATCACGGAAATGGTAACCATAATATTAACGGTATAGGGTATCCCTCTAACTCTCCACTTTCAATATACTCAGAACTTGCACTGTCAGCTTCGCTTTGGTCTAATTCATACTGATCTTCTTCGGAGGTATCCTCAGAACAATCTTCAGACATGTTCACAATTTTGTTCAATATTTTATTATATCTCCTGGATTTACTCATGACTGCTAGAAAAGGGGGATTGGTCAAAATAAAAAAATACTGTGCCCAAATTCAATTAATCTATTGTAAATACTTACAATAAGCGGAGACTGTCTACAATAACTAAAACTTTTGCACACTGTCTTTGAAAAACATTCTTACACTGCCACTGCAGCAATCATACTGAAGATCGCTCTTGCTTTAGAGGTCTCATCGGCAATAGGCATAAGCGATTTCGTTGAAGACCCAAATAAACACTCAGGCCATACAATCCGCTTTAGTTTACATTATCGAGGCGCGATTGATATAACGAATTGGGGGAGGAGAAAATACAGACTTTACTTTTATTCTTATATTTATTATTTGACGAACGAAGCAAACATATAAAGATTGTTTATGAAATAAGCTAGCCCGTCAAGTTGACGGGTTTCGTAGAGATAGGTATACTACATAGAAATTTCAAAGAGTAGAAAACTTTAGGAAAAAATAATTGTGTGTATATATTCTTTGGATGAAGTGATTAATTTACGATGCAAAATGGTTCAAATTAATGCTATGGTTTTTGGGGTATTTCATTTCAAAATTTGAAATCCGTCAAATTGACGGGTCCCGTAAATCTAGTGTTAAGAAAACTAGTCATTTTCACAGTGAAAAATGGCACTTATGAACCGTTCATATTTAAACGCTTTTTCAAGATACAATTTTTTAAAAATTTATTTGATTTTATCGTTTCCAAAAGTGATGAAGATTTAGAAAGTGACATGGATCTGACAAAAGTCGATATGAGAAAGTTGAGTTTTTAGTAATTGAACAGCTAATTCTTCGATTGGGACCACTGTGCGACGCGACGGCATGCAGCTGCAACGCGATTTGCTGTTCCACCCTGTTCGCAAGGGAGAAAATCCTTTTTCAACGGCCCGGCAGCCTAATGGCGCGCGCGCAAGCGCCGCGCTCGTTATGACCCGCGCAGTAAGCATATTACCAGCTTTTCCGGTAATTAAGTTGTTAGTCGTTGCTGCCACGAGCCTGTAACTTCCGTGCAAGTTAATACAGACCCCCCGTTTGCCTGGTCAATGAGGATAGACTGCGCAGTTGCTGCCCTTTTCCTCGCAGTCTGTCGCGAACGACGCTTTTTGAAACGGTTCTCCCGCTGGAAATTCGCTTGTGGCTTTTAACGTTTTAATCGCACTCGGTCGCGGTTCGGGCGAAAGATATTTTGAATTTCCTTAAAACGAATGTGTCGTTTGAAATATTTCGATAAATTCTTTATTTCTTGACGAAGATTTTATTTCGCGATGTAATTCAATCATTTCCTTCAGGATTATTTTGCATCCTACTTTAAATAGAGAACAGGTTTCCAAAAGCCTGTTCTTTTGCACACCTCAAATAATTTCAATTTGTGAGTTGTGCGCAAAGGAAACGCCTAGAAAGATAGTTACAAATATTGTATACTGTCAAAGGGAATTAACCCTTTGCACTCCTATGTCGAGTGTGACTCGACATTTTTATTTCAAAGTTCGACATTTGGAGCGCAAAGAGTTAACACGTTGAGTGCCAATCCAGCAATCTCAAAAATTCCATACAATCGCAGTGACTGATTTAATGAAATAATAATTGAAAGGGTTAAATGCATGACACTGAGTCTTCCAGCAATCTTCATGCACTTCCTGGATATTAACCTCTTGAAGGATATTGACGCACATGTGTAGATTATGTATGTTTAGTGTTTTTTAACCAGTTAGCTGTTTCTGCCCCGTATACTCGTCATGGAATAAAAATTAATTGCTTGCTATTTATGTTAAAAATGTAGTGAAAATTAAAACTTGTCGATATTTTAGAATTTTTCAAGTCAAAGACGAAGTAAAGAAACGAAACAAAGAAATTGACGAGAGGTCAATATGTGATGAATAAAGTTTTCAAAAATTTTGAGTAACCACCTACAAAGTCGAGCTACACAGTTAATTGGTTAAACTACAATTACTCTAACAAATAAAAAAGAAGTCACAGTCCGTAGAACTATTCATTACAATATCTAACAACAATAAAAACGAAAAATACGTCGTATGGATTTATCGAGAACATTTTAATGAAACAGAACGTAAAATAATTTTGTTTTCATTTTGGAAAACTCAGCCCTGAAGAGGTAAATCAAATTTTATACCATGAATGTATTAACTTAAAAATTTATTCAGAAATCTGAATAAGAATTTTCGTCATCCATACATGAGCGATATGTCAGCCTACTTGTTAATTAACAAGCTAAGAAGCCAATCAGTGTAAGACCCTACGCATGAAAACTGAAATAATTATGCCTTTCGAAAGCCAAGTTTTTATAAAATTTACTAGTGCATATAAATATTCGGAAGAATATATTTATTGACAGATAATATATAAATAAACTTAATTGACAATTCTGAGCATTCTCACAATTTTGGAGATTAGGTAGTTTAATCCTTTTAATCTCAAAGGATTAAAAGAGTTACGAGTGTAAGAGTGTTGTGAACAATTACACACGAATCAATGTAACGCGTATCGACGTTTTCCCGGACAGCAGAATTCCGATAGAATTCGCAATTTGACCATGCGAAATCTCGTCTCCGTTCGACCGTGCATCGCGAGCGGGGACAAGAGAAGCGTTTCGAAACGAACGACACGCGAAACAATTAAGGTTTCTTAATTAGATCGAACATCGTCGCGTTACACGGTCGCGAACGCTGGAACACGTTCGCGGAACTAACTTTTCTCATTTTCCCGGGCATATTGTGCTGAAAGTAACCCTATAGGTTCGTCGAGGGATTTCGCGAGGGAATCTTGCACTGGCGCTCGCGCGAGGGGTCGAAACTTTTTAATCGCATTCGTGGGAGAAGAAAAGAAGCGTTGCCATCCGTAGCCAGTAACGGAATAGTCGAGACAATTTGTGTTTGATAATCTAAATCGGCTCGAATCAAGCTAAGCAACGGGTTGCGATCAGGATCGATCTTTCGATCGATCGTTCGGTAGGCTCGCGTAGAAGACAGAGAGGGCAGGAGAAACGATTTTCCTCTGTCAGCTGTGGGTAGACAGTGGTCAGTCAGTCACGCGCGTTGCGTGCACCGTATCAGTGGATTCTGATCGGCTCGGAACAGACACTGATGGCCCGTAATCAGACAGCGGAGAAGGATGCGCTCGAATCAGTTTGGCACTGCACGGGCCAGGCCGAGTTGCATCAAACTGTTGCGCACCACGATCGCGATTTGACAAGCTTGTTTAGTGATCCCCGGGACTTGGGGGACAATCCGGTTGCATTGTCGATCGCATTGAGACCCGCATCCACTAACCGCAAGTCGAGCTTACAGACATACGTTCTCCCCCGATAATCATTGGCACGATGACCGAGTTTCTACCAAATGAACCGATCATTCAATCCTGGGATTCAAGAAACTACTCTGTACGAATTTGGCAGGAGATCTATGGATCACTGAGGGTTACTATTTTATAGTAAAGTGGAAACCGGTTTATATGAAGTCCGTTTATATGAACTAAATTTTTGCAGTTCCTGGTTAACTGAATTCTAGCTGAGCGAGATTATCGTCAATAGTGAGAGACAGGTGGACTCTTGTTATATGAATCACCTGATTATATGAACCAACTTGTCTCCCGACAGATTCGTAGAAATGGAGTTCTGTACTGTACTTAGTAAAAGCAACATGGATTTATTCATTCAGATTTGTCGAGATCAGACAATTACTACATAGGTTCGTCAATGATGATACAAGTAGAATATGTTGATGAAAAGGCAGGCAAGTACTACATGTACGTCAATGAGCATACCAGTGGAATATGTTCGTCGACGCACAAACAAGTAGAACAGGATCGTACATGGTCAAATAAGTAGAACAGGTTCGTCAATGATCATACAAGTAGAACATGTCTAATAATGGGCAGACAAATAGTACATGTACATCAATGAGCATACCAGTGGAATATGTTCGTCGATGGTCATACAAGTAGTACAGGATCGTACATGGGCAAATAAGTAGAACAGGTTCGTCAATGATCATACAAGTAGAACATGTCCAATAATGGGCAGACAAATAGTACATGTACATCAATGAGCATACCAGTGGAATATGTTCGTCGATGGTCATACTAGTAGTACAGGATCGTACATGGGCAAATAAGTAGAACAGGTTCGTCAATGATCATACAAGTAGAACATGTCCAATAATCGGCAGACAAATAGTACATGTACGTGAATGAGCATACAAGTGGAATATGTTCGTCAATGCGCATACAAGTAGAACAGGATCGTGAATGGGAATACACGTAACACAGAATCGTAAATGACCAGACAAATGGAACCGTCAAGTGGATCAGAAAAGTACAATGAGTTTGACAAAGGCCATACAAATACAGCAAGTTCCACTGTGGCCAGATGAGTTGACAGATTTGTTAATTGCCTGACAACTAAACAGAATTGTCAATGATTGACCATTGAAGGCCAGACAAGCAGGGCAGATTCTTCAATGGTCAGACAAGTAGAACAAGTTTATGAATAAGCAGACAAGTGGAATAAAATTATGAATGGGCAGACAAGTAGAACAAATTTATGAACGAGCAGACAAGTAGAACAAATTTATGAATGAGCAGACAAGTAGAACACATTCCTTAATGGCCCTGCATGTAGAATGGGTTCGTTAGTGATCATACAAGTAATACAAGTCCATCAATGGGCAGACAAGTAGGATACATTCGTCAATGGCCCTACAAGTAAAACAAGTGCGTCAATGATCGTACAAGTAGAACATGTACATGAATAAGCAGACAAGTAGAACATATTCATGAATGGGTAGACAAAAACTGCATAACCTGATTGTTCCTACAGAAAAAAATACCAAGACGAACAACGATCACACTGGCCAATAAACGGACAGGATACCAAACGAACAGAACAGCATCGACAGAACTTTCTTTAACAATAAGTAAAACAGAAAAATGCTGCCACCAAGGGTGAAGGGATCATTCCCCAGGAACTTTTAACTTTTCGGTTCCAATTTCGCCGGATACGCCGCGCCGGTCCGATTTAGCCGGGATTTTTCCAGATCCGTCAGCGAGCGCGTCAACAATTATTTGCAAAAGTTGGAGGCGCGTCGAGCCAACAGTCGTCCAAGCAGAAAACGATATCGCTATCGTGCTGCTCTCACCGAAAATAACCTCCGTGGGTTTTGGCGAAACCCGAACCCTGCGTTGAGTCTCCGTATCGCCAGAATTAAAAGTTGTGATAGCAAAAAAGAGCTCAGCAAATGCGGAAAATTAATACGCGCGTTACGAGTTCCACGAGCGAACCTGCCCGGGAGGCAGGAAAAGTAGAGAGAGGGAGAGAGAGAGAGAGAGAGAGAGAGGGAAGGGAAAAAGTCGACGCACGACAGGGAATTTCATTGGAAACACACTGCTGTTATGTACACTGTAGCCACACGACCGCGAAAACGTTTCCATCGTTGCCCTGCCCTCTCCTTCGCTTCGGCAATCCTTCTTCTTCGTTTTCCTCCGCGCCGTTTCTCCGGCTTTCCTCCAACCTTTTCAACCCCGCCTCCCTTCACCCCTCTTTCACCCTTCAGTATCCCGGTTCTCCCAACCCCCTAACCGAGCAACGCATCCGCGAGAGCGAAGCGCGTCGTCGACAGACTTTTCCGCGCGCGCCACTTACGATCACCGGCTGCAAACAACGACCGCCGGCGTTAATGGATGTGCCCGATAATTGAAACGTTTCATCGATCCACGCGTTCGCTTTTCTGCGACCTTTTCGGGTCGAGCTTTTAGCCAAGCCTCGACGGGGTCGAGGAACGCGAGCCTACAACGAGAGAGAGAGTTGCGAGGCTCCATGCAACGCGGTGTAAACGCCGGATAATCAAGTTTTTGGGAAAATGGGTTCATTCGCCAATATTTCGCGTATTAACCATAATTTATTTCACATTTGTTTGCATTCTTTAACCCACATTTAACTCCTCGCAAATTATTACACAAAAAGGGTTCTTTTATGATTCTCGGATTCGTTTTGCAGTTGTCAATTGTGTTTGTATTTAAACATATTTTCTACTCTTACATGTTGAAAGGACTGCTAGTATATTCGAAAAATATTTTTCTTATGATTCCATGCATTTATAGCAAAAATGAATATTGTTATCATATTTTCGACTTAACAAAATTATTGAAAGAAGAGATACATTTTCACGTAACTTCTATTACGCGAAATAGATCGACTTAGACTATTTTTATTTTGCATAAAGATCCCCACCCTAAAGACCGGAGACGAAGTCTAAAAGACAAATCAAGTAGAATTAGTTTGCCAATAGCTAGCCAAGTAGAACAAACTGGGAGGTGAGGCTCATCAGTGGGCAGACAAATAGAACGTGTTCACCAATTACCATGCTAAGAAAACAGGTTCGTGAAAGAGAAGCCAAGTAAAGCGTGTTCACCGATGGCCTTACAAATAGAACAGGATCGACAATGATCTAGGAGAGTAGAAGAAATTCGTCCATGGTCAGACAAGTAGAAAATGTTCGTCAATGGTAGTACAAGTGAAATAGGTTCATTAATGGGCAGACAAGCAGAATGAATTCATCAATGGCCACACTATTTCGTAATTCATAAATTTGTTTCAGCCATAAATGCACATAATAAAAGTACAAGAATCCACATTTCACGAACAATTAATTCCTATTTTCTCACCGCCTATTCCTTACGCCCTTGTCGTGCTTGTTCTCGGAACGGCGAGGTGATCGGAGGGGATGACATTGTCGTGGGACTTTCCTTCAGGCCATCCGCGCCGGGCCCACGTGGCGACAGACCGATGAGTTCGCCCAAGTGCCCTTCAGTTAATCCCTTAATTTACGACGGTCTCTGTTTACTATTGAGGACTTTTGGAAAGAACTTTTACTAGACATGCAATATCGAAACCTGGAAATTGTCAACTCAAAAACAGCTTCGACAAACGAGAGTCGTAAATTACGTTGGCCGTTTGCACGAAAGGAAAAACTCTTTTTTGTGCGTACAACCGGACGCTACAGTACCAAATCGGCCTGGTTTAGCCGGTGAAGTAGATTTCCTGTTTTCTATAAACCTGCAAAATTCTCGGAAACTATGCGAGATACGGCAAAATAACCTAACCTAGCCCAACCTAATACGTCAATAATATACACTGCTAATTGAGTTTTAATACATAGACATTTCTTGAGTCTCGTATAAACAGTTATGAACGGAACCTTTACGTTCCCCCGACCATCATGTCGGGAGGGAGGCAGTTGTTCTGCAACTTCACCGAAATATAAATATACTCGGAAACTGCGCAGCTGATAAAAAATGTCATACGACATAAATTGTTGGAAATTTAATTTTCTACAAAAAAGGTCTCTTAATATTTTGCCATATTTCGTATAGTTACCAAGATATTTGCAGATTTATAAAAAACAAGAAATCTACTTTACCGGCTAAACCAGGCCCATTCGATAACTGTAACATATACATTTTTTTCTTAAGATGACACCAGGAACACAAATTTAATCTCTATACAAGGGGCCACGGAAATCGTAATTTCCCCTGATATGCTATGTCCTCGAAGTGTTAACATCGTTAACGCTGTATTTGTTTAACTTTTTTAATTCCGGTATCCAAGTCAAGTAATCGAAAGCCGAGCGAAATGTGATGAAGTCGCGCGGATCGATTACCGATATCTTGTCGAGCGAATTGTTTACGCTGCAGCGATTCGTCGACGCGTGGAATATCGATAATGGGAGGGGAAAAGGTTTGAAAAGATCGCATTCGGGCCCTTCCGACCGATTGTTTTTATTTTTTCGGCTGCGCTGACTCGGCGGAACCAAGCACGAGTGTACGCATAGTGATATCCGAAGCAGAGCGTGACTCGACTTTTCGCGAATGGAAGAGTTGCGCCATTCTTCGTCATTGTTCGCCGTTTCTTAGGTTACCCATTCGATGGACGAGAGGCCGGGTTCAATTACCCTAACCCAGACTTCCTTCTCGATCGTTCCTTCCGCGCTTTTCTCCTCAATATGCGATATCTATATTCTTGTAAGAGGATCCGGTCGGTCTTCCAGACTAATTTCTTATAAATGCTTTCCGCTCGCTCGGTTCCCGGCAATTAAGTCGTCCTTTGTCTTAAGAGAACCCACTCAGGACCATCCGGTGGCGAAGGAAAGGAGGATAAGTCCGCCGGAATTGTACACGGTGGACCGAAAATACCGGGAACGCTTTGCAACCGAAAAAAAGTGAATACGAAAGCAACGAATGTCCTAGGTACACGGCCGTGGGAAACGTAATTGCGATTCGTATTGTTTGGCCGGACTCCAGCGCTACGTTGTTTTCTTTTTTTGTTTCGGTGGGACCTCGAAAGAATTCAGAGGCAATGCAAAGGTTGGAGAAAAAAGTCGCAAACTTCTGCTCGGTGATTTAAACGAGAGAACTTTGACCCTTCAGAGACGATGCTCTTGTCGCGTTGACTGCCGTGTCATCCATATTGGATGACGAAATTATTTTGTTCATAAAAATGATTTTTTCCGTTCATTGTACTAAAGAACTTTTACCTGTATTGTACTAATGAATTTCTTAAGTTCATTGTAGCAAAGGGTCTAGCGGCCCCAGGCCACCATTTTTTGTGTATTAATATATTATAATTTGTATTGTGGGAAAAATAATGGTTTTACGTTGAAAGATAATCCCCCAAAATTTTATGTCGCTAACCCTTCATATAAGTATAATATGAGGGTAAATACCCTTAACTGTATCATTTTTTCTCTCTGTTGTTAATTAAGATATTCAGATGGAATAAAAACGAAAATACTCGATCTTACCTCTTTCATATCATATATTTTTCTCACAATGCGATCAAATTATTAAGGGTAGAAAAAATCATTTATTTTTTTAGGGATGGGGGTTGCCAGCAACCCTTCGAGTGACCACTTCCAAAAAATTCAAGAACAATGTTCTGTTACCGATCTAATATATATAAATGCCAATGGGCCGCTAGACCATAACCTCCTGCTAGACCCTTTGATTAAGATCTGGAAAACCCAAGAAGATTAAAGGACCAGTCAGTGTCACATATTTTAACTTTTCAATTTTGATTTCATTAAATCATTTACTTTGATTCTATGGAATCACTGAAGTTGCACCGTTTGGCAATGTGTTAAGTAAACTATGTTAATATTCTGCGCACAATACACAGCAACGCACAATGCAGAAACATCGTGCTTAAAGAGTTAATCTGGATGTAATCTGAATGCTATTTTTCATCCTTATCGTGACCACGTTCTCTGCATTGTGTCCTTTGCCCTTGCATTTGCTATTTTCAGTTTTTAATGCACATGTTAACGCACATTTTCATGCACCTCTTTACTAAAAGAACATAATGGAACTGAAAGTTTGATATCTGTTTTAAAGAATTTTTATAAATATGAATGCAAAAAAATGTTAAATAACTTTTTAACTTCATAGAAAAACGAATACAAAATTGTAATAAAAATCATAATAAATTCTACAATGTCCAGTTGTCTATAAATTTTTAACGATTTTTGTACACCATGTGCACCTGAATATTTGCAATGCATTTAAAGTACTGTATCCTTTCTTCCTTTTTCTGTTCCATTTGTTTGTATAAATATTTTACTCTAGTTTATCTCTGCTTTCAACGTTTTTCGCGTGCCACGTTTTATTGCACCAGGGACAATTATTTTACTTTTGAAAGGGACTAATAAAAAAAATATATAAAATGCTGGATCTATGCATTTTCCATTTGTTTTCTGTGAAACGATTAATCTCTGTCAGCACTCGTGCATTTAATTATTTTGTAATGTAGACAACGAGATAGTAATAATTTCTTTCCAGCTGAAGGACGAACTTAAAATAAAGCTGAACACATTATTAAAGTATTAAATATTAATAAAGGTTTCGCGACGCGTACTTTTCTTTTGTTCTGTTCTGCAGAAGGGGGGCGCAACGATTGAAACATTTAAGTACAACAGATTATACCCGAGGGTACACCGCAGCCCGATGTTTCAAAGTGCGTGACGTCTATAATTCACGCAGGCTAGCTTGAATTACGCGTGTTCGCCGAGGCATTCTTAGCGAACAATGAACCAGACCGTTCCACGGACAAGTTGAATTACGCAAATCCACGAAACACGGGGAGAGAAACGGAGAAATGACGTCGTTCGAACGAATCTGAGTTTGTCGCTTGCGACATCGAAAGGTGCTATTTTAACAAAGTTCGGCAATGTCATTTCTTTTTTTGAATTTTTTAAACCTTTTGCAGCGCCTCCAAGAAGTCCCTCACAGTGCCATCTTCACTACAGCACCACTGTCAATTCAATGTGTCGCGATTTTTATTGAAATTCAGTTCAATCGTTTGTGTTCGATTTGAGTTAGATTTGAGCACTAGTTTAGTTTTATTTAATTTCGAGCCGAGTTCGATTTGAGTTTGTGGTGAGTTCGAGTTGAGTTGTATTTGAGTTTTTGAATTTGACTTGAGTTCGATTTGACTTCGAATTGTATTCGAGCTGACTTCGTGTTGAGTTGGAGTTTAATTCTACATATTTGAGTTCTTGAATTCGACTTGAGTTTAATCTGAGTTCGAGCCGAGTTCGATTTGAGTTTGTAGTGAGTTCGAGTTGAGTTGTATTTGAGTTCTTGAATTTGACTTGAGTTCGATTTGTGTTCGAGCTGACTTCGTGTTGAGTTCGAGTTTAATTCTACATATCTGAGTTCTTAAATTCGACTTGAGTTTAATTTGAGTTCGATTTGAGTTACAATTGTGTTCGAGCTAACTTCGTGTTGAGTTCGAGTTTAATTCTACATATCTGAGTTCTTGAATTCGACTAAAGTTTAATTTGAATTCGAGCCGAGTTCGATTTGTGTTCGAGCTGAGTTCGTGTTAAGTTCGACTTGAGTTCCATTTGAGTTCTTGAATTCGGCAAGACTTCAATTCTAGTTCGATCATCAATCAATATGGAAATATTGCTATAATAAGTGCAAACAAATATTTGTGCCTAACTTGCGTGATATTTGATCATCCTCGAGAAGTGTACTTAGGATAAATATAAGAACTAAGCATAGAAATGACACACAAGATACATAAGAAATGATTCGAGACACGATTGTGTCTAGTACTAAAACTAGACAGTCGTCACTTGATTTGTAGTAATACCCTGATTAATTTATCCACGAACAACCGAAATGTACAACCATGTTTGAAGTCAGAGTGCAACCTTTTCCGTAAAACGCAAGTCGACATGACAATGTACAAAGGGTGGAGGACTCGGGCATTTTTGCGATATTTTTAGGGGAACATAAAAGAATTCTTAATGAAAGTATAAAAGTAGGTTCCTGAGCACTCTGTTACTCAGACCAGGACTAACATTGTTCAATAGAAAAAAATTTCTCCTTTTTACGTTTCAAGAAATACACCCTATAAACGGTTGGAGTGTAGTTTGTAGAGGTTAGAAGCCTTTCTGGTCCCGCTTCTTTAACCTTGCGAGTAGATGGTTAAAGCAGAGACGTCCGAATAATGCCCTTAGGGCTGCGTTTCAACAGTGGTGTACTCGGAATGTTAGGAGCAATGTTGGAGAAAAATCGCCAATATAAACCAAAGAAAAGAAGCATTAGATTGCAAGTTGGGGGGCAGGGGAACTTGTACAGTTACTCTGAACTTTTGTTGAGGATCACTTCGATATGTAGGAGCACAGGATACTATCAGGGCTAGTTTTCATCATCAGTACACTATTTGAGAGTTTCAAGACACTATAGGGCTTGTCAGGACTTCTTGGGTACATAAAAACACTATTTGTACTTTTAAAAATATTTGAGTCTACCAGGACACTAATTGGCTTCTCAGAACACTAGCTGAGCACGTCAGCTATTTAGACACGCTAGCACAACTATTTAGGCTCCTCAAAATACTATTTGGGCTCCTTAAACCACTATTTGGGTTCATCGGGCCACTATTTTATCTCGCCAGGACACTATTTGTGCTCGTCGGGGCACTATTTTAGCTCGCCAATACCAATAAGGCTTGCTGGGTCTACTTTGGCTTGTCACGACAGTACATGGAATTGTCAAGAGTATTTAGGTACATCAAAACACTATTTAGGCACATCAAAACACTATTTAAGCTTTGCAGAACACTATTTGGGCTCCGAAGAACTACTTGGGCACCTCAGAACACTATTTGGATTTGTTAGAAGCTTATGTAGGCTCGCCAAGAGAAGTCAACAGTACTAGTTCGACTCAAAGTCCTCAAGGCCATTCGAAATCGTCAGATGCAATTGATTTGGCCCCGGTGATATGGTCACATGGTTCATTCAGGGCCATCAGAGACACTCGAAGCCCTTTGGGCTGCTTCAGAGTTACTCAAAGTCATCAGGGTCACTTGAAACCATCATGGCTGCTTGAAGATGCCACTCATTAGGATCGTTAGGGCCACTTGAAGCTACCAGTGCAATTCACAGCTATCAAAGCACTTCGAGCCATCGAGAGTGTAATGCACTAGGATTAATGCCTAGTTAAAGACATTCAGAACCACCAAGAGGGTTAGAAGATCGCGTTAAGCAACTGTTCCAAAAATGTATCAGACTGGCAAGAAACGGTGGCCGTCTCGGCAGAGTTATTCGATTAGCCGAAGAAGGGGGAGGAACCGGGAACGAGAAACGGAAAGACGATCCGCGGGCGTAAGTTTAATTCCACGGTACGGTGGCCGGAGCCGGAGCCGGGACTGGCTGGTAAATTGGATTTTTTCGCGCTGTCCTTTTAATAAGCGTAACTCGGTTCGCGGGGCGCGTAACGAACGTACAGCTACGCTGGAAAAACGAAGGGTCTCTCCGGGCGATCGTCTCTAGCACTGTCGCCGCTTCAATTTCTCGCGTCTCGCTCGCGCTGAATAACAATCGGTCTCCCTCCCCTTTTCCACCTCTCCTCCTCCTTCTCCTCCACGGCACCTTGCTGAAATCCGCTTCATTTAATTTTGCCGCTGCAAAGTGCTTCGAATTTACCCAATTTCCGTGCGAGCGGAGACACTGCGCGCGAGCAGTCGAAGCTTCAGGACGCGGTGCGCAGCGTCCCGTGTTTCAAGAACGCGAGAGAACGCATAAATTCACCGTTTCGAATTAAAATTTACAGAGAAACGCGATCTGCAACTCTCCCTCGCAAGCTCCACGCAGCTAACCGCCTCTCTCTCTCTCTCTCTCTCTCTCTCTCTCTCTCTCTCTCTCTCTCTCTCTCTCTCTCTCTCTCTCTCTCTTTCTCTCTCTCTCTCTCTCGCTCTCGCACTGTCCCGGGCTCTGCACAGCTTCCCAGTTGAATTCATCGTGAAACTTTGTTCGAAAGTTTTGAAATCGAGCCGAGCGAGCCGAGAGAAAACTCGTCCCGAACTGCTCTTTTAATCCGTTCACGGCGACGTCGATCCGCAAAACAAATCTGGCCCGGTGATCAATCGCTCCTTGCATCCTTACGAAATGATGAATCTCAGGATTTTCGGTAACGCTGGCAAACTACAGCGACGATTAATCCTTTGATGCGAGGGTAAACGGCGATTTCCGAAGGAGTTGTTCAACGGAACCACCGTTCACGTCCACTCGAGGATTGAGACTAGAAAAATGTTTAGCCCTTTGCACTCGGAGCTATTTCAACTCCGAAACATTTCTTCCGACCGAGAATATATTAATTCTATACGATCTGTTTTTCATTTTGTGAAGAAAAGAATATTCTCTGGCTGGCCTGTCCAGTGAATGAACACTTAAGCTGCATGTTTATTAAAATGACCGTTTACAAATCGTTATTTAATCTCCTAAATTATGTTATCGTAAGTGAGCTGTTTTATTACTGAGTTCACACATCCCTGAGCTGAACTTTCCTTTGGAGGACCAGATGTTTTTAACTTTTTTAAACTCTTTGTTAACTCTTTTTTATGTAAACCTGTAGATATCGATGCAAACATTACGAAAATGTAAGTATTATTGTTAGGAATTCATTGGTTTATAAGATATACGCGTGCAAACATGAGCAATTTAAGCGTTTTTGACAAGTTAGAGCGTCGCCATATTGGATGGGTAGTAGAGGTAGGACTGTTGAGCGCATGCGCCGAATAGATGGTGGGTGTTCAGCGCATCGGCTAAATAGTACTGAGTGGTGTAGTCCAAGTTGGCTTGGGGTTACATAAAAGTGCTCAACTTTACATGCGTATAACTTCTGAACCGGTGAACTCCTGGCAACAAGATTTTCATTTGCGGTGTTTTCTCGCCGAAATCTATAGGACACCATAAAAAAAGTTTAAAAAAATTGGTCCTCCAAAAAAAAGTTTAACTCATCCCTGAACACAATTCTAGCAGTTTTTTATAGTTATTATAGCCTTTCTTAAAAGTGTAATATAGGATTTAGTGAAAATATGTCTAACGACCAATGAATGAACACTTTACCAAATCGATGCATTTTTAGAAATCGTTACTCATGCAATAGTTTTCGTTAAAGGAACTTCTAAACTGTAATGTTGTACAAACAAATTTAACAAAATTTCATTAAACGCACCTCAAAATAAAAATTGTAGATTTCACGTAGCAATACTTATCGTGAACGCATGCGACGTCGTTGAGACAACTGCTAATAAAACAGATGAAATGTAAAACAAATTCTAAGCAGAATCAAAATTGCATTTGCATGCCATCTGTAGGTGTATAGTAATGCAACTGCATAAATTTCAACGTGGAAAGGGTATGATAAACCTTACTTTTTCATATAATACAGAAAATGTTCATTGACTGGGGGGTGTTCATTCACTGGGCAGCTCACCCTAGTGACCTTTCATATTGGTGTTTGGTACAATGAATGAGTTATAGACAAATATTGTTGTGGGATTGAAACAGTATTGCCATAATATACAAGGTGTTCACGCTATTACTAGCCAACGTTTTTGTTGCAAATAATAAATATTAGAAAAAAATGAAAGAGGAAAAATTAATACTGTTTTTTGCAACCAACGTAATGGCGTATGTAATTTTGTTTGTATTTGCACTATTTTCATGAAAATGTCGGTGACCTCCGATTTTTGTAAATGGAATGCTACATATTTTTTCATACCATATGAAAGCTTGTATCAAGACAAATACATTCGTATACAGCACAATGACCTTTAAGACCACAAGATCAGAAATGGAAGAAAGATTTTGAACATTTCGTACTAATGCGTTTACAAGTATATTTTATTGACAAGGCTATAGTAAATGTTCAATATAACTTCCTTATGCATGACTACATATTTCGGCTCTATTAATTCCATTCTTGTTAGCTTCTCCTAACGTGGGCGTCGTGTACCGTGAATGATATCGTTACATAATATTTACGTACGAAATATTCAAAATTTTCCGGGCATTTCTGAACATGTATGACCTTGAAGGTCATTGTGTTGTGTACGAATAAATTTGTCTTAACACACGCTTTCATACGATATAAAAAAAATATATAGCATTTCATTTAAAAAATTGAAGGTCACCTTCATTTCTAAAAAAAATAGTGCAAACACAAGAAAATTACATACGCCATTATGTTACTTACCAAAAACAGTATTACTTTTTCCAGTATCATTTTTTTCTAATATTTATTATTTACAAGAAAAACGCTGGTTAGTAATAGCGTGAACATCCTGTATAACTTTTATTTGTATAAAACAAACCTTACATTACTAGAAATAACAAATAAATGCAAAAAACAGAGGATATGCCTCTCAAACGATGCCATATGGTCAACGGACATTGTCGAACAAACGCACGGCGGAGGAGAGCGCGCTTCTGGCGAACAATTGGAAATCGCGCATTCTTTATTCTAACCTATGAATACTAAAACTTCCCACACTGCACGTGGTGCCAACCCATAAATGACAAATTTACAGAAAGACTTACACCATTTTTGTATTGAACGACTCAATCTATGTAAAGTTTCGAACTCTCATATCCTTGGGTTTCGCAAAGAGCAAGTGTCCGGCAATCGAGGAGGCAAAAGTTTAAGGACAGAGGGCCCGCATCGGAAGCGGACGCAGGGATCGTAATTAACGTCGAAAGAACAACGTTGGTGGCGAGAGTACGGCGCCAGGGTCCGTCTTAACAAGACCTGGCTAGGCTGCCCGGATACAATTGGACTTTGCGCGAATCGCTCGAGGAGACTGTGTAGTCCGCATTCATCGCTCGGCGCGGTGGTCGGGCTCCCCTACTTTCTCGCTGGGTTCCCTGCAGTAACCCGGCTATGAATTAGAAACGCGCGGCCGTGCGAAAAGGGTTTCCCTTGAATTTAAATGGAGAGGGCCGGTTCTCGCGCGCTCGCCCCATCGCCAGGCCAAACAACCGGCCTCTGCGTATTCACGAGGAAGAAAGTTTCCGCCTCGGTCGTCCGCTTCTTCCACAGGAAACGGAACAGAGAAACGCAGAGGAAAACTGAGAGAGAAACGTGGGTGGGAAAAGAAGGAGGAATACCGAGGAGGAAACGGAAGAAAGAAACGCAGAGGGAACCGAAGAGAGAAACGAAGAGAGAAGCGGAAAGAGAAACGAAAAGGTAGAGAAAAGTTGTTTAATGTGGAGAGTTTTGTTTTACTCGTTCATAGATTCTACATACAGTGGGTGTAACAAGTATTCGTACACCTATAAAAATCAAATAGCTTTTTCAAAATTGGACCGAACGACTTCAAATTTTCTTGAGATGTTAGAAGGATTAGTTTACTAGGTAATGTGTGAATAATTTTTTCTAAACATTGCTATTGGTCGAAATTGTAAAGGAAAAAGTAAATGTCACAATTATTAACTTTTTTATGTGTGTCTCTCAATTTGGGCTAATGTTTGTATTTATAATGTTTGTAATTTCTTTTTATTTGAATGGATTTCTATTCTTCTTGATTTGAAGGTCTTTGTATTCGAAATTGAAATTAGCAGCATTATAGTCAGGGTCACATTTTTTTTCTTTTCGAATTAATTTAATAATTCAATATTTTATAACACCCTTTATAAATCAACAAATTTATTTGTAAAATTTAATTTCATACACAAATTTGATCATTCTTGTAACCCACGTCGCCAATGATTTAAAAAAACACCACGATAACAAAATCTTATAAAATTGTGACGAAAGGTAAATTTCTTAACCCTAGATAACGAAACGTATAATGGGTGGAACTAATTACGCCAATTATAAACACGAACAGGATTGAACACATTTTATTTACGAAGTAAAATATTTTACCTTTCGAAGAAATATTGTAAGTGAAATTTAAAAGTTATATTTAATACCGAATCTATCAATTGTCGTGTTTACTGAATAATCTGATATCACAAGATTTATATGTCCTGATCGTCATTTTTACTAAAGTTTAGTTAATCGAGGCTTAAAAGGTTTTCGAACCCTCACTTTGAGGGACAATATAATCCCGTAAAATAGTTTTTCCACCGATCCAAAAAATACCTATCAAATATTTTTGTCTAAACTAGAACCGAGCAAAGTTCCATCAAAATCGGTGATTGACAATTGATGTTCCTCGTGAGAGCAGGAAACCGAAGAGAGAAACGAAGAGGGGGCCGAAGAGAGGAACGAAAAGGTAACACTGAGAGAAGGAAACCGAATAAGGGAGGCGAACAGAGAACAGCGAGATGAGGGAAACGTGGGAGCAACTTTCTCCGAGCCCGTTCTCGGCCAAGCAAGCTTTTCCCGGATTCTTCCTCGATTTTCCTTCGCTCCTCGCGCATTCCCCCGATTCCCCGGCACTACCAGGCTACGAGAGTTATGCGGCATTTGAGAGTGGCGGTAGCACAGTGTCCAACCCCCCATCCGACATTCCCCAACTGCCTGCAAACCCCTTTTCACTCTCGACCCGCGGTACCAACCCCCGACTTTGCCACACCACCGTCGCCACCGTCGTCGTCGTCGTCGTCGTCGTCGTAGTAGTAGTAGTCCTCGTCGTCGTCGTCGTCGTCGTCTGTCCAATTTTTGGTACGCTTACGAGTTCCCAGTCGCTGTCCGCCGACTTCCGACCGGATCCGAACTTGTTACGTGTCCGCGGACCACCCGACCGCGAAAATATGCTTATTGTTCGCGTACGTGTCCCGCGGAACGACGTCCGGCCGGGAAACCTAATTTTTGGGGCGACGAGCCTTCCCGGACTGCGAGGAAACTGTGTTTTCGACCAGTACTTTGATTAACGCCGTGTTCTGGTCCGGATTTTGGGGAACAAATTAATTTTTGGGCAGCTTATTGGGAAGTATTTTACAACTAAAATTGAACATTTATATTCAGGAAATTGATGGAGTAGGTTTGTTACTGGTACAGAAGAGTTGATCAAGATCTCTAGTCGAGACTCTGTCAATAATCGTTTTGTTACTTTCGGCCTATTTGATCTCGGAATCTGTGGGATTGGATGAATTCAAAATTACAAGGAGAAGACGCGGTCATGGGATCTCAGATTTGGCAGATTTCGTTCTCCTGTTTATGAAAATGTAGCATTATAGGCGTCGATATTCAACAACTTTTGAGATACGTTAACATTGATGAAGTTAGTGTTTCTTTCATATTATGTTCCTTTACAATAAAATTTTTATATTTTGCTTCCTATAGATATTATGAGTGTATTTTTCATGTGCAAAATACAATTAATTAAAATAGATAAACTGAACAGAAAAAATGGAAAAAATGGAAAAAGGGATTTGGACACTGGCCTTCTCGGTAATGAATCTAGTACGTTACCATCAAGCCGTTTGGCACTTGACAAAAACTTCAACCAAAATTATACTTAACGTCTTAACGAGTATAATGAAATTTAAATCGTTAATATCTCAAAAATTATTGAAATCTACCAGTATGCAAAATTTCGACAATATCTATGATCCGATGACAGCGTCTTCTCCTTGTTAGTGGGCACTTTCAACACGCTTTCCACGATAATCAGTAGACCGCGGATTTTATACATTTATGACAAAAATGAGTGGATGCAATTCAAAACATTAAAGCAACTGAAATTATTCAAAAACATCGATATGCGTTTTCCAAATTGATCAAATAATTAACACGTCGAGTGCCGCGCCAATGTCTATAAAAGTTACACAAAATCAAAGCAACTTAGTTAATGAAACAAAAATAGAAAAGACAAAGATTGCCGTAATTTTTTTAACATTCTCGCACCCTGCAGATCTTAATAAAATTTGGTTCACTGTCTAGATAGTAGTAAAAATCGATTTTCATGTTCAGTAAAAAAATTGTGCCAGTTATAAATGATCGACGTGGCACACGTGCGAAAATTTTTATTTTGCATAGAAATCGGTAATCTGATATTCAACATCACTTTTAAGTTAATACGATTTTTTGTTTCAGTTTATCAGGCTTTAAATGGTGTGGAAAAATTTACGTGAAGGTTTGTACAAAAGTGTGATAGGTTCGAGAACCAGCTTAAAAAAAGTCGAAAACCAAAAAACAAATTAGAAATGCGTTTCACTGTACGTGCAAGAATGTTGTCGTTGCGTCGGGAGCTCCGTCAGCAAATTCGCTTCGTAATACGCGGGAATATTCCGGTAATCAATTGGAAAGCAGTCGGTTAGCAAAAGCGTATTGGCTCGGCAAAGTGGTCGTCCGGAGTCGCGATAAACTTTCACGGCCGATGCACGTAGTCCAGAAATTACGGCGGCCGTTGGGAAACGTTGTTTTTACAGCGTCGTCCGAAAACCGGTCACTCGTGACCAAATTTCCGTGGATTTCGAAGTGGCCAGTGTGCCTCTCGATCGATTCAGTTAGCCGTCTCCCATCGGGTTGTACGTGGTTGTCGTACGTTTGCGATGATATCGGTTGAAAAGAATTTCTTGAATTACTGTATACAAAATTACTAGACTGCGAAGCTTTACGCAAAATAAAAAATTGGTGTGTGCTTAAATCCCATGGCTGAAGTGAAACTTCATTCTTCAATTTTTTTTCGAATTTTTATTAACACTTCATGACATTTAATTTTCTATGATTCTATTATTGAAACAATTGGCTTGTGATAGCTAAAATATGATATAAATATTCTTGAATCAATTTTGTCTAAATGTCTTGCAAATACTGCATCGAGAGTTGTTCATCATCTTGTTGTCGCTTCATTAGAATTATTTACCATTTCCAATCATAATTTACTTCTAAAAAATTCTATTAATAACTTTGATTGTTCCGATCTAAAGTTCATGTTGAAATCTCCACTTAGCATCATCGGAATTTTATCATAATCTTTATTAAGCAATGCCGAACCCTCAACCGTATAAGCTAATAGAACAGAATTTCGTTTCATCGTTTCATCGTCAAATCGGTTTTACTCCTACCGCGTCGAGGTTTTGGGACTACAGCGCTTAAAGAAGATTCACTTCAATAGAATAGAATTTCGTTTCATCGCTTCATCGTTTCATCGCCAGATCGGTTTTACTCCTACCTCGTCGAGGTTTTACTAAATCGTTTCATCGTTTCATCATTTCATCATTTCATCGTTTCATCGCCAGATCGGTTTTAGTCCTACCGCGTCGAAGTTTTATGCCTAACGCGCCTAAAGAAGTTTCACTTTAAAAATGTTTGCATTGATTGCAAGACACAGAAACTAAAGAAAAATTTCTTTTGTCTTCTAATTATCTTATTAAGCTGAGACTAAAGCACTTACGTTCTTCAGTTTTCTTAAAATGTTCACTGCTAATTAAATTAGACGCACCCATTACTGACAATTGCGGTATTACAATGATCTAAAATTTTGGTCTCATAAAATCTGAATCGATAAAATTCCGACTTTCCTGAAATTTCATTGTTATTGCAAGATGCTCGTTGCAATAGTAACAATATTTGAGAACAATGAAAGGTGTCATGAAAATTGTAAAATATAAAAAAACACTATTAAGCCAAGTCTTAGAAAGAACATTCAGTTCTCAGTCGTTTTTATTGACATGGAATGCAACGATACTTAATATTGAACTCATAAATTAATTTCTCTTTCTTTATAGTCAATGCAATTTATTTAATACCGAACTGCAGTGCATTTATAAATGTAGAACAATTTTGTTACTGTTCTCTCCGCAATTTCGACCAATGGCAATTCTTAAACCTCATACTTTCCTCAGGGTGACACTTCACCCATTTAATATTTTTACATACTGTAAAATGATTGATATGCTGGTATTGCGAGACGTATTTATTTAAAATGCGCTGTCCTAATTAAACTAATTTGTCTACTTCCAGTATAGAGCAAAAACGGGGAAATTATTATACTAGGATCTTTTATGCGACCATTTCTGAGGAGCGTATGAGGGTTAACTAATCTGTTTTCATAAACTACCTAGTACACTAATTCTTTTAACATCTCAAAAAAACTCACGCCGTTTGAACTAATTTTAAAAAAGTTATTTCTTTTTAAAGGGTGTTCGGATACATTTGCACGTCACTGTATATACTTCCTACCGTGACGATAACAAGCTAATGCTACTAATTCTAGCGCGATCCCTCACGACTTTAAATTTCTGTAGAAATTAGAAGAACATAGCCAGGATTTACCGTGGAGAGGCCAAGCCATTATACCTCTCCGAGTGTCTGCAGCGAATCCCCAGCGTTAGAGGACGCCAGAAGAGATAGATTAACTCCGGATCCAGCTAAAGATCCTGCGCAAACTGGCGAGTTCGCGCTCCATGAGCCGTCAGGGATCACCGTATCCGCGATTGCAGTCTGCATCACGTGAAAACACGGCGAATCGAATTATCTGTTCCATTATCGCGAATCAGGCACGTACAGCGCTCTCTCTCTCTCTCTCTCTCTCTCTCTCTCTCTCTCTCTCTCTCTCTTCGATGGTGTTCCCCTTTAGGGTTTCGAGCCGCAGAGCCGTAGTGACGAACATATTCAGCGATCGAGGTTTGCGAGAGGAACGGGGCGAAATTGATTCAGTCGGGTTTGAACTTCAGGTTGGTAACGGCAAACTAATAGTAAGATAATCCGGCAGGCGCAGGGAAACCACAGTTATAAACACAGATCGAGTTGCTTTGCATACAGAGACACACGCGGCACACCGTGTACTCCTCTTTCTCGTTCTCGCTCTCTCTCTCTATATATATATATGTATATATCTATCTCTCAATGGTAACTTGGCTGACGGTGTTGCAGACGCAACTCGACCGAGTCGAGTCGATCTCTCGGCCCACCCCCATCTAGCCAGGACACTACAACGGATACCCATGAATGCGTCTTAATTAATTAACCGACCAGGAGTCGCGAGCCGGCGCCACGTTACGCAATCGACGCGAGAAATTCGTTCAATTTCGACGCAATTACCGGCCACTTTTGCGCTCCATCCGACAGGGAGCCACACCGCCAAACTCACTCTCGACGTTTCGCCAACGATTCACCATCCGAGAGCGCAACCATTCTCTCTCCCCCTCCCTCCCTCTCTCACTCTCTCTCTCTCCCTCTCCTTTCTCCCCATCGACGTTGCTCCCATTATCGCCGTGATTGATCGCGCTATCGCGTGTCGCTCGAATTCTCGCGTTGACCCGCCCAGCTATAATGCCAATTACGTTTTTCCCTTCAGGTTCCTGACTCTTCCAAACCTAACTCGACTGTCCGATGCTTACGAGAGCTATAGATATCTCCGGGTGCTGCGCGTTTCATTGAACGCGTTGGATGGTGAATATCAAACCCGAGGATCCAAACGCGCTCTACTAACACGTTAAACGGTATGTGAATCACTGAGCACTGACGGTATTGAATTCACAAAACAATACATAATATATAATTCATGGGATATTAAAAATTGTTCACACTGTCTTAATAGATTTGATTGATGCGGATTAAACAGAAATGGGGTGACCAAGTGTTTTGCGTTATGCACAGTCGTATTTTTATATTTCAACTTGTAGCATGCGTCGAAATTTCGAGAACGTAACGCAGGGCGGCGAAACATTTCGAAGCTTCGCGAAATTAGCTTGTAGGCGACCACGCGGGGAAGCGACGCGCGGTAACAGCGGCGAACACTTAACAACCGCGTTGTTGATTCTCACGCTCGCGGATAGCAACGAATAGGTATAAATTGCGAGCTCGCAGAAGCCACGACCTTTTTTGCTGTTCCGAGAGAGAGGACGAGGTAAGACCATCGGCCGCTCTCGGAGGGCAAACTCGGCTCCGGCAGGAGAGTACGACGATTATACCTGGACGCCTGTCGAACGAGAGAGGACAGCGCACCTCCTGGACGCCCGAGTGTTAGAGGAACGGGAGAGTACAGGAGGATATTCCTGGCCGCTCGTTCGACAAGGAGAGTTCGGCGATTATACCTGGACACCTGTCGAACGCGAGAGGACAGCGCACCTCCTGGACGCCCGAGTATTCGAGAATGGGAGAGTACAGGAGAATGTACCTGGCCGCTCGTTCGACGAGGAGAGTTCGGCGATTATACCTGGACGCCTGTCGAACGCGAGAGGACAGCGCACCTCCTGGACGCCCGAGTATTCGAGAATGGGAGAGTACGGGAGAATATACCTGGCCGCTCGTTCGACGAGGAGAGTTCGGCGATCATACCTGGACGCCTGTCGGACGAGAGAGGACAGAGCACCTCCTGGACGCCCGAGTATTAGAGGAACGGGAGAGTACGGGAGGATATTCCTGGCCGCTCGTTCGACAAGGAGAGTTCGGCAATCATACCTGGACGCCTGTCGAACGCGAGAGGACAGCGCACCTCCTGGACGCCCGAGTATTAGAGGAACGGGAGAGTACGGGAGGATATTCCTGGCCGCTCGTTCGACAAGGAGAGTTCGGCGATTATACCTGGACGCCTGTCGAAGGAGAGAGGACAGCGCACCTCCTGGACGCCCGAGTATTCGAGAATGGGAGAGTACGGGAGAATGTACCTGGCCGCTCGTTCGACGAGGAGAGTTCGGCGATCATACCTGGACGCCTGTCGAACGAGAGAGGACAGTGCATCTCCCGGACGCTCAGATATAGTACAGGGGATATTCCTGGACACCCGTTCGGTATGGAGAGTTCGGCGATTATACCTGGACGCCATCCGAACGGAAGAGTACAGAACAACTCCTGGACACCTGCGTAAAGAATTAGAATCACGAAACCGTGCGCGAGTATACGCGGAACTAATAGATAGCGTAAATTGTACAATTTTCAAATAAAACATTTCCTTGTCCGGTTATGTAATATCCTTGCTCTACTGATAATTTATGTAAACTCCTAATCCTGAATAAATCCTGTCTGTCCAGCACATTCCTGAGAAAACTTTATTTGCAATGGCTACAAACTTAAATAAAAAGTGAAATGGAAAGCGAGACAAAATTGCTCAGCGTTCAACGTGTTGGCACTTTGAGTGGCACTGAACTTTTCACTGAATTGGCAATCAATTTTTACTGCAGTCCATTCAGTAAACTTTCATTAAGATCTACGATGTGAGAGAATGTTACGAAATTTATTGTTATGATAAGTAGACTGAGGGTATTTATGCATTTCTGGCTTTCAAAAATTTTTCAAAAGTTCCAGAACACAAAAATTGATAGAATTTCGCACGTCTTTTATAAAAATTCGCGATGTAAAAAGGCTATCATCACTGAAGATAAGATATCATTTGCTTCCACTTTCGTAAAATTGAGCTACAGATATTAAAACTTGCATAAACATCCGCAGTCTAATGATCAGCTTTATCTTTTATATTCTTGTATTATTATCACGTTCCGTGCCACGTGTACACCACCGATGGTACACGCGTTCAGAACATGTAATTTTGGAACAAGTTTAAGACTGTATAAAAGCACCAAACCAAAGACGATGGAACAAGGGATTTGAACCCTGGCCTTCCTAGTACCGACCTAGTACGTTACCACCACGGCACTTGACAATAACTTGAACTGAAACTGTACTTAACCCCTTGCAGTATTTTAACGAGTCAAACTCGTCATGAAGATTTTAAACAAAGTCTAACGAATATGAAGTGTGCACCTTCGTTTTAGTATTTAATATTTAATCATTGAAGTAAATGTAGCCATACAAAAAATGTAAATTTTCTTTTCTCTTCTGCGACATTTTTCGCGATAAAGACGTTCCAATCACTGTAACCGCAGAGAAAATGGTACGGCAAGGGGTTAACAGGTATAATGAAATATCAATTGTAAATATCTCAAAAGTTATTGAGTATCTGACCCGATAATGCTACATTTTCATAAACAGGAGAACGAAATCTACCAATATGCAAAGTTTCGAGAAAATCTGAGACTCCATGACCGCGTCTTCTCCTTGTGAGTGGCTGGTCAACGCGTTAACAATGAGTATAAGTTGATTAGACATTAGAAGCGGCTGTTTATTGTCCAAAAGACGAGTGATTTCGTCTGACTAGGTTCGCGAAAGTACGCATATTGCACTGTAGGTGGGCGATCGCTGCGATTACCAACAGGTAGAGGGTTGTAGCATGATCGAGGATCGTTCGCGTTCCACGATTAAGAGGTGTTTCGTGCGGAATTTGTACGGGCGATAAATTAAGAACGAAACGAGCGCAGGGCGGCGCACTTTCAGAACTCGGGGACGATATCCAAAACAGGAAATTACGATGTTGTGTTCATGGGACGCGATCGAAACACGGCAAGGGGGCCAGACCGACCGGCGGGCGCCGATTAACTGATATCGCTCGGTCACGAGGGTACAAATCGACGCGTTCCGCCGCTAATTACGGATAAATATTAGCGGTGCGCACGGAATAATAAGCCGTGAAATCCGACGGACGGTTTTGCCAAGGGACGCGGTCGCGTTTCGCGCCGCTTTAATAACCATGGATCCGCGCGATTCAATATCCGACGCACGCTCCGTTTAACCGGGCACAAAGAGCCCGCTAATTACGCTAATTAACTTTTATTCGGCGCCCCTTCCTCCCATCTCCTCGCCGGAAACCAGTCCAAGAAACGGATCCACGGACGACTCCGTTGAAAACGACGTCCGACCGAAAAGTCCCGCTCGAACGATGTCGCTTCTTCGAGCGGAATCCGCTCAGCTTTTCATTCGGCCTGATAGATGACTATTAACCCCTAAATGCCGCTAAGACTGCAAAAGGTCGCGTGGAAATCTTGCGCAAATTCTGGCGAACTCAATTTGCAATGCTGAAATACTTTCAGACTGTTGGGAGCTATAAAACTGTAATGACTAGACTGTGAATTTGTATGCATTTATGAAACTATTGACTGAGTGGAATATAAACCGGTAAAAAACTAAAAATATCGAGCAATATTTTAATATTGTTATCAGTACAACAAAATCGTTCAGGGATGAAATCAATTTTTTATTAACGTTTGCTTTCTGCTATCAATGCAGAACATTCTTATTTTGCATAATGATCCGTAGTACAGTAATTACTAGCCTGGGGACTTTATGCATTTATAACAACAATTAGTAGCTGAAACTCAAAACAGTGGAAACCTTAGAACAATTTAAGAATAGTGATCTCGTCAACTTATTAAAATGATTAGCAGTCAATTTTTACTTAACTTCTGTTTGTTGCAATCGATGTACGAGATATTTATTTTGTATAAAGATCCACGGTCTAATAATGACACGTAGAAGTTCTAGAATTTTGATGATTGCTTATTGGTTTGGGATACAGTAATTTTTGTATGGTGCCGTGAAGGCTCCGAGTGTGAAGCTACAGGGTTGATAAAAAGAAAAGAAACGCAGGTGTTGCGAATCCGCGATGACCTTTAGAATAGTTAGTATAATGTCGTTATTTTCAATATTGAGTTTTCAGTACGTATAGAAAAATAATATAATTATACCAGTGTGTAATACTTCTCCACTATAAAATACTGAACTACATATACGGCAAAATGTATGTAGTAGAATATGTTAAACTGTACTTTGGAGGACCAATTTTTTAAAACTTTTTTTTTGCAGTCCTATAGATTTCGACGAGAGAACACCGAAAATGAAAGTCTTATTGCTAGGAGTTCACTGGTTCAGAAGTTATAAGCGTGTAAAGTTGAGCACTTTTAACTAACCCCAAACTAACTTGGACTATACCGCTCAGTACTACTTAGCCGATGTGCTGAACACCCACGATCTATCTATCAAGCGCATGCACTCAACAGTCCTACCTCTACCACCCAACGAATATCCAATATGGCGACGTTCTAACCTGTCAAAAATTCTTAAAATTGCTCATGTTTACACGCGTATAACTTTTCAACCAGTGAACTCCGGTAACCAAAACTTCAATTTCGTGTACTAAAACTTACGTGTCTACCATTTTCTCGTCAAAATGTGTAGCATCACATACAGAAAACTTGAAAATTTTTGGTCCTCTAAAGTACAGTTCAGCCTAATTGTCATTTGGTTGGAATTTCGCACAACACAGGAAAATAGTAAACAACAAATAGTAAAACCATAAGAAGAAGAAGATGAAGTGAAATTAAAATAATAAAAGAACGAGAATAATTGCAACGTATAAAATGAAATAAATTGTTTGTAACAAACACTTACGTTTCGCCAGACCCTCAAGCACAGCACGCTACCGCTCAAGAAAGCCGAGGATTATCACAGAACCATTTCACTTGCGCTATCTTGTCACGAAATCCGACACGCTCTGTTTAACGTTCACGAAGCAACTGAATTCTCCTTAGATCGTATTATAGGGTGTGCAACCCCCACTTTTCCAGGTTGAATCATGTCTAGAACCTTATTCCGGGTTTACCTGAAAACGGTGTTCAACAAAAAAGAATTGGAACAAAGTGTACCAGCCAAGGCGATAACTAACAGGTGTGACAAATAAAAGATCAATTTATAATGTAAGTAAAGAAATAATTCAATAATTAACCCTTGGATTAGGACAGTACCTGCATCAATTTTGACATCTCAACTTCTAAAAATTAAGTTAAACCTCTTACTTGAACCATTTTTGTTAGACATAATTTTTTAGAGTTGATTCTGCCATAGAAAGATTAATAAATAACAATCTGAATGAACCTGGACGTAACATGAGGCAATTACAATTGTCACAGCAAACATTCTATTATAATCAGTGTAAATGCAATGTATTGTGTGTATTAATTAATGCAATAGTCCTCATGATTAGACAATTGTAATTTTCTTTGAAATTCAAATTAATTATTAGACTGCGGATTTTATGCATTTATGATCAAAATGGGTACGCACAATTTAAAGCAGCGATTAATCAAAACGATGTAAGGACATCAGTGTACTAGTTTCAGTATAATAAGATAATTAAAAAAAGAAAACATTTTCTATTTGGCATTTTTTATTTTGCATAAAGATCCGCAGTCTATTTATTCTACATGTATTATATTCAGGACTAATCATTAGATTGCGGTTTTTCATACAAAATAAAAATCGTTTGCATTTTTAACAAGCAAAAATGAGACGGAAGTTTCATTCCTCCATTTATAATTATAATATGTTGATCTTAACACATTGATATTCTTAAATTCTTTTAATCTGTTCACTGTTTTAAATTGCACCTACTCATTTTTGTCATACACGCATAAAATTCGCAGTCTACTAATCATATTGTAAATGATCATATTTGTAAATGAATAAGGAATATATGAAGAAAGGGGCACGAATTAATTTGTACGATAGTTTGTACTAACATGAATACTGCGGCAGGAATACTACAATAAAGAGAAATAATTACAGTTTACATGGGGAGAAGAAAATGAAAATATCCGTGTTCCAAGAGTTAAGAAAATAATCAACACGGCGTTGTACATAAATAAATGAAGTCGTTCGAAAAGCAGGAGTTCCTAAAGACTGTTTCAAATTAAACAGGGCCCATAAAATATTATATGGTATGTCGCGCGATCATCTAAGTTCAAAAGGAGAATTTAGCGATTCCCGATCGGACTGAGTTAATAATTATTGGCTTTGCGAAACGAACGCGCGCTGAATAGAGCGCCACGCCAGCTATCGATCATCTGTCATGCTGTTAATTGCACACGCTATATTCCCGCCCATAATCCGGGAGAACGTAACAGGTAATTTTATTTCGGCCGACAGCTCGACGAATAAACATTACCTAACGAGTTGCAAACGCGGCACAAAGACGGAACAGCTGCTAGGAAACATCGGGACAGGCAAAGCGACCAGAAAAATCATCCCTTCGTGATCAACCACGATTCACCGACCAAATGCGGCAGAGGGGTAGAAAATTCGAACGGGGTGGCGCCGTATTGTTGGAAACAAATACTGCGCGTCGGAAATGCATAGATAACCGCGATTAACCGTTATCGGCGATCGATATCCGCTGATTCACCGCTAATTAACAATAAATATTTAACGTCTAGCCGGTCCGCAAACCCATCCCCACCCCAGCAGTATTTTTAATTCCGGTTTTCGTTTTCGACCGTCTGCGGTGCGACTACATTTTTTGTGCTCTGATCGTCCGATGTGTGTAATTTTCATTTTTAGTTTATGTTAGCAGCAGTCTCTTGTTATTAGCTGTTTTCTTATTAAGTAAAATGTGAAGCTAGTTGAGCGCCAATACAGCAACCTCGAAAATTCCATAAAATAAAAATTGAAAATGTTAAATGTATGACAGTGAGCAGTTCTTCAACCTTCTTGCATTTTCTGGATATTAATCAAATTTGGTACAAGCTATTTGTTTGCGCAATATACCGATGACGATCAACTCTGTGTTTGATCCAGCAGAGATTGTAAGACTCCGTTCCGAATGATTTCGGCACCGCGTAGAAACTAGGTTACTTTCCTTCGAAGGTCGAAGATTTCGAAGCTTCGATTTCAGAAACTTCAAACGTGATGAAAATCGAAGTTTCGAAGGTTCGAAGCTTCGAAATCTTCGACACTTCGAAACTTCGAACCTTCGATTCGTTTCCAGTTAACGGATAAAAGAAATAAATTTTCATAATTTGTTTCTATATTCACTATCTGAATTATTTCAATAATTTATTGATAAGATAATATATTTATAATTTGAATTATCCTTTCGATAGCACATTGTTAAAATAATTGTTCAAATAAATAAATTTTATAATTTGTTTCTATATTCATTATTTGAATTGTTATTTCAATTATTTATTTTCAAAATAATTGATTAAATAAATAAATGTTTACAATTTGTTTCTATATTCATTATTTGAATTATTTCAATAATTTATTGTTCAAATAGTTGTTTAGACAGTGTACACGTATTTACATAATTAATATAGGAACCCATTTCTATAGAGTATAAAAATTTATAATCTACAGAAATTTTTATAATCTATAGAAATGTGCTTCTATATTCATTATGTAAATACTTGTACATTCTTTAAATAATTATTTTAACAATAAATTATTGAAATAATTCAAATAATAAATATAGAAACAAATTGTGAAAATGTATTTATTTAAACAATTATTTGAACAATGTACTATCGAAAGGATAATTCAAATCATAAATTTATTATCTTAACAATAAATTATTGAAATAATTTAAATAATGAATATAGAAACAAATTATAAAAATTTATTTCTTTTATCCATTAACTGGAAACGAATCGAAGGTTCGAAGTTTCGAAACTTCGATTTTCATCGCCTTCGAAGTTCCCTTCGTTCCTTCGAATCCTTCGAAGCTTCGAAGAGTCGAAGCTTCGGAAAAGTAACAGCCCTACTAGAAACTGCGTTTCCCTGCACGTTTTACTGTGAAGGGTTGAATCAATGAATGTGACGCGGATAATTTGAGTTGTGTTCCTTGAATTTATTAAATTGAATGATGGATCCGGATGGTTCGATACGATTAAACAAAAGGATTAAACAAAAGGAATAGTTTTATGACTGGGTACCGTTCGGAGGACGCTTCTGGTTACCAGATGTACAATTATATCGAAATACGAAATATAGGGACAATGACAAAAAGGCTATGAGGGATGACGAAACGAAAGAAAGGAAAAGAAATGAAAGGAAAGGAAAAGAATGGAAAACTTAACATCTATAAGCAGCGCAAATCTATGTACATCGCTTAACACTATTATTTGGTATAAATCCTTAGCACTCGAATGGCGACTCTAAGGCGCTACCAAGAACGTCCACACTATCATTTAAAACAATTTTTACATCACGATTTTTGTAATAGTAATGAATTTCATATCTATAAAAGGAAATAAATCATGTACAATGGAAATATTCTAGGTCAGAAGAAATATCTTGGTATTCAGGTTAAAACAGCCTCGAGTGCAAAGAGTTAACGTAAAAATTTATTTTGATATCTGAATATATTATTCCGTTGTCCATATATGGGTGGCATGACAACCAACGTGCTAAATAATAGAGTACTCGAATTACACAAAAATTCGTACAACAGAGTAAATTTTCTTTTTGAAACAATCGTGTTATTAGCAAAGCTGTGTTTACACTTTTTGGCGTCTCTTGTTACTTTCTTCTTTTTTTATCGAATAATTAAAAAAAGGCAACACGAGGTGATAAAAAGTTCCTCGATGTTGCTTCAGTGTGTTTGTAGCTTGAGAACATTTTTATTCGAAGGTTCTTGTATATTGTCTTAATAATATACCAGTGTGAATTACATTATTTCAGTCTGAATTAAAAACTATTTTAATCATAATGTGGTGATCTTTCCCAACGCGTTGGAAAATCACGATTCTGCAAAGGTGTACGTTTGCAACTGCAACAATAATTCAAGCCTGAATGCTTCACTCGCATGGTTATCAGTTCCAAACAATCAGAAAGCTGGAGTTTCTGAACGGCAGTATGAATGCTGAACAAAATGAGTCTGCAACTTCACTGAGAGAAACTGACTTCTCCAAGTTTTCCTTAGCCCGCTACAAATTAAAGAGTGGGGCACTTTGAGTACGCTTCTAGGAATATTCATGCGACTGCATGTCATAGTGAGAAGTTCTTTAGCTTTGCACTGCACGAATTAGATGTTAATAAAAGTTCTTACACTTTACAGATCCTACTAAAATTTGTTACTCACGACATGTAAAAATTAATTTCAAAATCAAAACAATTCATTCCATCATCTGTTCGTGTGAATGACAGAACAATCAACGTGTCAAACAATAAAAGGACATCAAAAAAGCTGTAATATGCCATCATAAATTGCTATTGAAGCTCCTATATCCACTGTATAATTATCAACAAATTTCCGTTTCTCTATCCCCGAATTCTAAAAGCGAGTCGTGCAACCGAGTCAGACAGCCAGTTCAACAGTGGTAAGAATTTATGCGACAGAAAAACAGCCGTGAATAATGAATGAAAGATTGAAAAATAAATGCATATGTTCAAACTTTCTTGCATTTTGAAGACCCTAACCAAAGTGACTCAGAATAAATCAGCACAAAGATTAATTTCTAAATCAGAACAGTTAGTTCCATCACCTGTGTATGGATGGCATCACAATAAACGTGTGAAACAATAAAAGGACATAAAAAAAAGCTCTGATATTATACCACCATAAATTGAAGCCGCTATATGCACTGCCGAAATATCAACGAATTTCCGCTTCTCCTTCGCCGATTTGTAAAAGCCAGTCGTGCAACCGGGGGCGTCAGACAGCCAGTTAAACCATGGTGAGAATTTATGCGACAGTAAAACACTCGTAAATAATAAAATAGAAGTTAAAAGTTAAGACATTCCAACCTTCTTGCAGTCTACAGATACATCAAATGAGAAGAATCTGTTTGATGAAACAAAAATTGAAAAATATATACATATGTTCAAACTTTTTTGCAGTTTGTAGTCTTTAACGGAAGTTACTCATAATATGTCCGCAAAAAATTCATTTCTAAATCAGAACAACACATTCCATCACCGGTATATATGGATGGTACAAGAGCCGACGTGTCAAACAATAAAATGGCATCAAAAGAGCTCTTGTATTATACCATCTTAAATCAAAGCCGCTATTAATCCACTGCCCAATTATCAACAAATTTTTGCTTCTCCTTCGCCGATTTGTAAAAGCCAGTCGTGCAACCGGGGGCGTCAGACAGCCAGTTAAACCATGGTAAGAATTTATGCGACAGTAAAACAGTCGTAAATAATAAAATAGAAGTTAAAAGTTAAGACATTCCAACCTTCTTGCAGTCTACAGATACATCAAATGAAAAGAATTCGTTTGATGAAACAAAAATTGAAAAATGAATACAAATATGTTCAAACTTTTTTGCACTTTGCAGTCCCTAACCAAAGTTCCTCATAATATGTCCGCAAAACATTCATTTCTAAATCAGATCAGTTGACCTTCATATCTCCTTGACGTATCCACCAATAAAAAAAATTAATGACATCAGATTACGAGCGCCTCGATATCACGTAAGTTTGATTTGAATTATTTTCTTCTATCTTCAAAAGCAAGCGAGTTATTAAGGTGACCTGTTTATAGTGCCCCACCCCGTATATGGATGGTACAAGAGCCGACGTGTCAAACAATAAAATACCATCAAAAGAGCTCTTGTATTATACCATATTGGAAATGGGTTATGAATAACTGTAAAAGATTCGTAACTTTAGAAAACTTTGGAAGTCGTATAAGAAGTGATGAGAAAGTACAAGGGCACACAGAAAACTCTGTTCCCACTTAACAGGAAGGACTAGGGCTGCATCTTGACTTTCTTCCGAGCGCCCAGGCATAAACAGTCACAGGCCTATAGGCCTGATGACGCCTGGTCTCTTGTATTACTCTGACTAAGCGCAGTGATTCTCAAATATAACGAGATTCATTTTTGCATCTTAGCAGACGGATTATTACAAATAATCCAACATACCACCTTAAATCGAAGCCGCTATTAACCTCTCAGGCACGACGCGCCACTATAGTGGCTTTCACGGATGTCATTTTTTCTGAACGACGCGCCACTACAGTGGCTCATTCTAGTAGCTCAATTGCGCACCGTTTGAATTAAATGATCGTCTTCTATTTTGTTTCACACTTTTTTGTCTTCACATCGATTTATAACGGTATTAACAATATGCAGACAGAATACACAGTCTTTATTTTTGATACGCCTGTGTCAGATATGAATTGTTACTTTTCATTTAAATAAATATACCATTTCCTCTTATATACCAGATGTTCTTTTTAACATGCCTTTTTAATGCGTAGAGAACAGCATTGTCCGTCACACATTATAGGCTGTATCGTTTAAACGTAATTCTCGTTGAACTCTGCCGTACAGAGAAACAGCCCGCGCAAAAGTCAGCCGTGCCTAAGAGGTTAATCCACTGCTCAATTATCAACAAATTTCCGCTTCTCCTTCGCCGATTTGTAGAAGCCAGTCGTGCAACCGGGGGCGTCAGACAGCCAGTTAAACCTTGGCAAGAATTTATACGTCAGTAAAACAGCAATGAATAATGAAATAAAAATTCAAAGCCTGACGATTTCGTCTCGTCAGGTGGCCGCCGTGTGCGCGAAATGATCCATCACCGCTCGATTCCGTCGGCGTGGGCCGTTATCCGCGGCGTATCCGTAGGAATTGAAAATTAAGGCGGCAGCTCGTAAAAATAATCCGGAATCCTGAGTGAGCGGTTTCTCACGCGGCGGCGGTAGTGGGTACGCTCGCTACTTTTCCATTCTCAGGGAATGTATGCATGAGGGCTCAGGTGGTGCCAAGACATTCGCCTCGGGGTTGGCTCGTGTATCGCCCCCCACCGTTAAATTTATAATCTAATTTCTTGGCAAAGCTGCTCCCCGCCTCTTTATTCGAGCGTGAGCAAAACGGAGGCGAGCGTACACCGAACGGAAACCGAGAGCGAATCCGCGGCATGTCTAGCCTAGTCGGCGCACATTTGTTTAGGCGATGGAGCAACGCGGATCTAATTGCGTCACGACGAACCAACGCGACGGGGGCGGAAGCGTTGTTTCGCGGGCCGATTCGGCTGTTTGCCCGTGTGTACCAATCGTCGAAATTATGTTCCGGTCATCCAATAATCCCCACTGTTGTTCCCAGTTCCATACGGAATATCGGCGGCAGTGCATTTTCGAACTCCGCCCCGAGCACCGCGCCGCAACATCCCGCCCACACACCCGCACGGCCATAATCTGCAGTCGCTTTATTGACAGACACTCCGATTATTACTGGTAGAACAGTGTGGGACTACGAAGCGATGTTCGTATTCTTCTCGCCATACGAGCTCCGCCATTTGACGAAACAGTGTCTCGCGAACGGCCCACGGTCCCATCGAACGCTTCAAAGACCCATGTCGCCTAACTCGACCGACAAATGCAAGGAATTTGAGAAACTTCGCTGGTCCTTCCGCTTATGGTTTTCGTGAATATCGCAAGGTTTTAGAGTCGTATCTGTGTTACATGTGCTTATTTTTTGGAATTCTTTCTGTTTGTACTTTGTAAAGTTTGTTGCTGAATATAGGCACTGCGAATCTTTGTGCGAAAAAGATGTTGTCGAGTTAGGTTGTCGATTAGGCTGAACTGCACTTTAGGGGACCAAAAATTTTCAAGTTTTCTGTATGTGATGCTACACATTTTGACGAGAAAATGATACACGTGTAAGTTTTAGTACACGAAATTCAAGTTTTGGTTACCGGAGTTCACTGGTTGAAAAGTTATACACGTGTAAACATGAGCAATTTTTTAGCCTTTTTGACAGGTTAGAGCGTCGCCATATTGGATATTCCGTGGGTGGTAGAGGTAGGACTGTTGAGCACATGCGCTGGATAGATAGATCGAGGGTGTTCAGCGCATCGGCTAAGTAGTACTGCGCGGTATAGTCCAAGTTGGTTTGGGGTTAGCTAAAAGTGCTCAATTTTACCCCCGTATAACTTCTGAACCAGTGAATTCCTGGCAATAAGACTTTCATTTTTGGCGTTTTCTCGTCGAAATCTGTAGGACTGCATAAAAAAAAGTTTTAAAAAATTGGTCCTCCAAAGTACAGTTTAACCGTGGATTATATTATCACGTTGACTGCCACGTCGGTCACAATTCTTTGTCCATATTGAAAAATTAATTCTGCTCATAATACAATTGCTTGTAGAGAATTCATTAGGTTTTGTACAGTCTAGAAAAGTTGAAGAGGTAATCCTTCTGATATAAGCTTCAATTCTGTAGCTTAGATTAGAATGATTAAATTACATTGATTTTGTGGAATTTTTGGAGGTGATTGTGCGACATCCAGTTTAATTCAAAAGTTGACTTTTGCTTGTAATTGCAATTATTTATTGCTGGAGTTCGGTAAAACCTCGATTATCCGAGTCTCGGTCATCTGACCACGTTCCACATGTAAATAGTTCAGTCTAAGACAATGTATGCATAACACCAGTCTTTGAACAACTCAGTAACTATTTAATCTAGCACTGTACCTAAGTAACTGTTCTATTATCCGAATACTCTTACGTCCCATTGATTAGTATACATAATCGAGGTTTTACCGTGTATATCAATCTATTTAAAGTCAGTGGTCAGAACAGACTGTAACGTCAACTTTAGCCCAGTTTAATTCTCAAACTGTACATGTCCAAATTTCAATTGAGTTGTATATCTTGCATACTGATTTTTGCTATTAATACACGGAATCCGCAGTTTAATATTTATGGTATAGATATTGAGGTTCTTTTTAAAAATCCGTGCATATACGTGAGGAACCTTGCAACACTGTGTTTGCTTCTAAATTCTAAATTGAAGACGTGCCGACCTCGTTATTGGACGTGGGATGGCTAACTTTAGATAGCCACCAGAAGGTGAGAAGTTCCATGAAGTTCTAGCGAAACTGGGTCAAAATGGACCCAAACACTCCTATGCTCTTCGTTAGTAATAAGCAATTTTGTTTCGGAAGGTTTAGACAATCAAGAACAACGCAGTTCTCTCGAAGTAATTTTGAGGAAACAAAATTGTGAAAGGTTTTTGGAAACGCTTTTTTGTGGAAGGTTTGTTTCGTTATCTACAGGAGTAATAGAAAATAAAAGGTATTTCGAACAGTATAAAAAACTATATGACAGCTGTGTCTGCAAAACTAGAAAAAAATAAATTTTTACAATAACGACCCCATTCTTAATACGTTAACTGTCGCATTGTCCACATATGGATGATGCAATTATTTATCGTAGATATAAAATTACTTTAGTTGTGCCGGTATATTGTGGCATTTCTACGGTTGCTCGTTTCGCAGTCTACTCGTAAAATAATAACCGGGATATTTATGTATTTATAAAATATTTTAATCAACAAAACGTACAGGAGTAGTCACTAATAGTCTGTGACCAGACAAGTAGTACATAAATGCTTTGGAATATTCATATCAATAAAATAAGATCATACAAGAAGAATTAGATCAATTTAGAGTCAAATAATTGGAACAGTAATAGTATATATATAATCACCTAATGAAAATAAGTATAATCGGTGATCGTACGTGTAGAATAAGTATGGTCTATTGTCAGACAATTCATCTAGTCAGACTATTTGTGCTGATAAGTATAATAATAATGATCTGTAGTTTCTGAGTGGAATAGGTCGGTCTGTACTCAGCCAAATGGAATAGAATCAGTCTGCAATCAAACAAGTGGTATAGTGATGGTGTATTACTGCCAGACAAGTAGAACACAAGTGATGACCCTTGTATATCAATAGCATAAGCCTGTTATATGATCGATCGACTGCAGATTCTCTGTATGTATAAAAACATGACTATTTTTTCCTTCTTGAGATTATTAAGTTAATCAACGTGTTTTAGTTGAATTCCTGTTTCTCGTAAATAGTGCAGACAATTTTTAAATTCCATAAAAATCCTCAGCCTAATGATCACAGACAATCAGCACAGAAATGATCTTTAAACAGACCAGTGAAACAAATAGTGATGATTAGACTGCAAACTTTTATGCAAAATAGAAATTTCCTGCTTTCTTTTCAAGCTACAGGAGCTACATATACATTTATTTCTGTTCTAAATAATTGTTCTTCCAAGCTACAGATGCTACATGTACACTTATTTTGTTTCTTAATCATTGTAATAAGCTGAAACTAATGCAACAGAATATTTAAATCTTATGGATATACAGTATTCCATCGATAATCGTCGCCACTACGGGTCCGGCCGGCGACAATTAAAGTTCAGATAATACTATTCTTTGACTTGTGCCGAACGTAGAAAAGGACAGCGAAGGTCGAGAGGCATCGGGTCGAGTATGTCGGTGTAAAAACAACAATTAACCCAGTGACAAAACTTCTTTATTTTTTATTATTTTTTAATGGAACATTCACCAACATATTCGTGGCATTTTTCTAATGAAAATGACACTAAATAAAATATAATTCCGATGGTATTTGCTTCAATAATGGACGATGAAAGTTTCGGAAAATTATTGTAAATATGATCCGAATTATATCGTGTTTGGTATTATTTTAATCAGAAAAATGCCACAAATATATTGGAGAAAGTAAAATGTAAAAAAATGTCATAAAATATCATAAAAAAATGTAAAAACGTAATTTCGCCGGAAACCATAATTTAGTCTTAGGGCCACAGGCCCCCTTGGCGCTAGGTATGGGCTTACGCTACGCCAAGTGCCATTGAGAGCAGCACGGCTAGGCTGACTTTCCCATAGTCAGCTGAATCATTCCAGCCGCACCAGAGTCATAAAACAATAAATTCGTCAGAAAACGCTAGAAGACGCCTTCGACAATGGCACTGTCCAAAATCGACCGTAGCGCAGACCCAAACCTAAATTCGAGCCGGCCATGGTATAAGCACGTCTCAACAGGTCTAATGAACACATGTGCAAAGTTTCATCGAAATCGGCTTGTGTCAGTCCCAGGGATTCCATTGTTAGAGTCCCCGAAAAATTCGAGCCAACAAAACTGAAAGTGTGCAAGAAGAAGGCACCTGAACCGATCGACCTGCGCCACGAGTATCGGCGGATCGGCGTTCGTTTCGCATTCCCGCGGGGATTTTCGCGAATTCCTCTGGAAATTCTGAAACCGGAGAAACTAGCGTCGGACGGGCGACGATGATCGCGTCGCGCGTTCCATCGAGATGCCGAAAATCGAGAGGTGGACGATCGTCGTGAGCGAAACGATCCTCGTTGCGAAAGTTGCGGTACGAACGCAATAGCGCCGCATTGCGATAATTTGCGCGCGGCGTGGCGCTTTTAAATGCGGGTCAATATTGAGTCAGTCGGAAATCGGCGCGATGCGACGGAACGCACTGATTATTCCCGGCGATGCGGCGCGGTTTGGCACGGGTGCCGGCCGATCGCCGGCTATTTTGCGCTTCGTGTCTATTAAATATTAATCCGCGTGAGAGAGCGGTGTCGACAATCGGTCCCCTGCCCTAATGATCCGCGCTGCCCTCCGCAAACAAGTAGGCGCAAACACCGGGGACAACAATCGATCGGGACCGGATATACATAATAATCAGACCGGACAATGAGCGTCCTATGAGGAGGGGGCACGTCGCAGATGCAAGGCAAAGAACCTTGCGGCCCTTTGCAGATAAAGGTCCTGCATCGATTGTGTAGAGAAATTTGTAAATAGTGCTCCAGTTTGTGGTTTTGGACCCGTTCATACGTCTTTGCAGATTTAGGAAATCCGCGCCACATAGAAAAGAGTATTGCTATCACTAGACTACGGATTTTATGAATTTATTACGTTGTTGCAAATGAAATGTCCGATTCTAGAATGCAAATGTTATGTAGCTTTTTAATCAAGAAATACTATTACAATCTATGGGGTTATTACATATCATTTTAAGGTACAAAGCTGATCTTAAGGTTTCATCTTCAATTTTTGAAGTGAAACTTCTTTAGGCGCGTTAGGAATAAAACCGATCTGGCGATGAAATGATGAAACAATGAAACCATGAAGCGGTGAAACGAAATTCTATTCTATTAGCAATCAAAGTTATTAATAGAATTTTTTAGAAGTAAATTAAGATTGTAAATGGTAAATAATCCTAATGAAGCGACAACAAGATCAGGAACAACACTCGATGCAGTATTTGCAAGACATTTAGACAAAACTGAATCAAGAATATTTATATCATATTTTAGCTATCGCAATCCAGTTGTTTCAGTAATAGAATCATAGAAAATTAAATGCCATAAAGTGTTAATAAAAATTCGAAAAAAATTTCAAGAAAGAAGTTTCACTTCAGCCATGTGGTCTAAGCACACACCAATTTTATTTAGATGTCGAAAATTACTTTCAAATAAATATGTCAATCAATCAATGTGATTGTCTAGTATGCATTTTATATAAGTTGGAAAAATAATATTTTATCCACAGCATCATGCGATGATTGGTCAAAAATTGTCGATTAATCAATACCCTATTCGTCGACGGTAAAAAAGACTACAAAATGGAGATGAGAATTTTGTAAATGATGAACGTGAACGACAATAAAAATCCAATTTCTACTCTAATAGAATCAAGATTCTTGCAATTCATTCACAAAATACGTTGATTAGAATAATGCTTACTTTGATCCATAAGTTTATTTCGATGAAGATTATGTTTGATTAACGTCACTGTTAACTCTTGGACATTTCATATGCAACGACCTAATATAATACGAATGAATAAGTGAAATATGGAACTGTGGAGACATTGGAAGAAGTTAGAAGTACTGATACGCTATTTTCGACTTATTAAATTTATTATAAGAGCAACTATATTTTCATTTAACTTCTATTCCTTATTATCAACTCAGAAAGTTTTGACTTTGCATAAAGTTTCGAAGTCTAGCTTTCACAGCAACCATACTCATGTGAGATAATTGTTTGAGAGTACAATGTAGTTCACAGACATCGTTTTCTTGCATTAGTATTTACACGATGTAGAATCAGCAGTGCATAGCCAGACGCATCAATCAACTTCTACTCCATACCGCGCGTAGTCGACAAACCTTCAATATGTGCTTGATTGCTTTTCACTCCTTTCGGAAATATTGGCAAAGGCATATCATAGTCATATCTAGACAGGCGATCTATCTATGAAAAATAAAAATTGTCAGCATTGATTTAAAAAAGAAATAACAGTCAAATAGAAATTTCGTTCTCTCTTGAATGATTTCAGTAAATCAAAAATAATACATCGATATTCTTAAATTCTTTTAATCCTTGCACTATTTTAAATTTCACCTACTCATTTGTGTCAAATATTCAACAAATCTGCAGGCTAATGAGGACGTCTTTGAAAGGACAAGTGCGATTTAATAAAAATCAGTACATCCTTTCTTTCAAGTAAACATGAATTGCACGAACTGCTAGATCACACCTCGAATTTTATTAAACTGTTACAACTGAACGGGCGGGAACGTTTCGAAATTAATGAAGACATAAAACGATATTCGGTGCGAATTGTACCTCGTAGAAGAAACTGAATACCAGAAATGTTTTCACGTTAAATTGAGAAATATTGATTAGACACTTTTTTTCATCAACCAAAAATTGCTCGAACTGTTCGATCACACTTCGCATTTTATAAAACAGTTACAACATCTAATTGAACGACGGAAAACGTTTTCAAACTATTGAAGGCATAAAATGATAATCAGTGAACGAACTGTACCTCGTAGAAGGAAGTGAACACCAGAAATGTTTTCAAGTTAAACTGAGAAATATTGATTAGACACTTTTTTCATCAAACAAAAATTGCTCGAACTGTTCGATCACACTTCGCATTTTTTAAAACAGTTACAACATCTAATTGTACGAGGGAAAACGTTTTCAAACTAGTGAAGACATAAAACGATAATCGGTGAACGAACTGTACCTTACAGAAAAAGAAGTGCTTTTGAAAAATGTTTTCAAGACTATAAAAAACGTTGATGAAGATGTATTACATCCATAAAGACCACTTTTAACGGACAAGTTAAATTGACAAACATCAATCTGTCACTTTTTCAGTCAAATGAAAATCGCAGTTTGATCACACGTCTTCTGTTACGAAACAGTTACAACATATAATTGAACGAGGGAATACGTTTCGATGTTATGGAAGACACAAAACAAAAATCGGTAAATGAACTGTGCTTCATACAACAAACTGCATTCCAGACATGTTATTCCAACCGACAGGATCATTGTTAAAAATGTATTACATTGAATAAGGACCACTTTGAACGGACAAGATAAATTAAGAAGAATCAATACAGAATTTTTCAATTAAACAAAAATTGAATCTGGTTGAACGACAGAAAACGTTTCGATGGTATTCAAGACATGACACGATAATCGTTGAACAAATTGTGCCCTATAGAAAAAAGTGCATTCCAGACATGTTTTTCCAACCAGCAGGATCGTTGATAAAAATATGTTGCATTCAATAAGGACCGCTTTGAACGGACAATTTAAATTAAGAAGAATCAGTACAGAACTTTTCAATTAAACAAAAATTGCAAATCCTGTTTGATCGCATCACGCATTTGATAAAACAATTACAACATCTGGTTGAACGACAGAAAACGTTTCGATGGTATTCAAGACATGACACGATAATCGTTGAACAAATTGTGCCCTATAGAAAAAAGTGCATTCCAGACATGTTTTTCCAACCGGCAGGATCGTTGACAAAAATATGTTGCATTCAGTAAGGACCACTTTCAACAGTCAAATGAAATTGAGAAGAGTCAATACACATTTTTTTCAGTCAAACAAATATTTCACTGTTCGATGACACCCCCAATTTTAGGAAACAGTTGCAACTGATCGAAACGAGGGGTAGCACGATAGGCAGATGCAAAGGGATTCGGGGGTGGTGAAGCCCTCTCTTTTTTGCGTTCCACGGCGGAATTCCGGGACGAGACCTTTGAACGACCGAGATTGAACGCTCGCTGACTGCGACGACGAAACCGCGGCCGGATTGAATTTTACGCTCGCCGAGCTAACGAAATTCCGGGCGCCGTGGAACGACCGGCCCGGAAACGTTGACGTTAGCAGCCGCCATGGTAAACGAAACCTCCGGGGCCACGGGAACTCTGGCGAGAAAGAATTCGGACGGACCCGGGCCGGTTCGCTGCACCGCCTCGAGAAACTTTTCCTAGGGAAGCGGAGTGAGCGCCCTCCGAGATCGTTGCTGCGTTTTCGTTTCATCGCGGCAGAGTTTGCGAATGGTTTATCGAATTACCGGAGAGAGGGCCGTTTCCGCGCGAGAACTCGCGGCGATTGGCAACCGGATTTTTGGAGACGGTTTCCTTTTTCGAGATGTCCAGATACTTGTCTGCGACTCCCTTTGTTAAAGAGCAGTTATGCTGAGATACGTGACTGCTGGAGTTCCTTGTACAATGTCAGAGATGTCTGAAGTTCTTACGGGGACAAAGAAATAAAATAAAAGTTTATTTCCTATTGTAATCGTGCGGAAAAATTGATGATGACGTAACAGTGTTTTTAGGTTTTTCTGAATTGGCTGAGAAGTGTCTTTTCTTTGTGGTGGAGTTTTTAGTCGTATTAACTTCTAAGATCGTGAGAAGACTGCAGACTTTTATGCAAAATAAAAATTGTACGCATTAATTTCAATATTCAGAGTAAATATAGACATTTACGTCTTTTCTTAGTAATATAAATTCTTTAGATATTATTACTATTTTGCATTTGATCCACTCATTTATGTTATAAATGCATAAAGATCCTCAGTCCAGTAAAATTCTTGTTTGGCTCAAATCGCGTTACATTTTATACACTATGAATGGTCCACAAAGTTATTACTTTTGCTAGTATAGTATGGCATAAATTTTGATTACTTTAAAAAAATGAAATTGTTCCGTCGCAAGGGTACCGTACAAAGGGCCTTTTCTTTAGACTTTATTTATGGCGCCTACGTGACTCTGAGGCCACTTTCAAGGATTAGGCGCTCGAAGCACATTTGGTGACCATCGCCTGACTTTCGTGTTTGTTTGGCTTCCTTAAAAGTTACGCGTCAGAAATCTAGTACTGACGATGGATATTCACGACCGAGAAGTACGGTTCTCAAGTTACCGAGCGTCGTCCTCGGAGGGCGTCGGGCACGGTCCCACGCTTTCTCCAGGGCAGGCGCGCTTAGGGCAAATCAACAAGTCATCAAGAATGCGCTGATTGGGGAACGCAGAGTTCGGCAGGAACCAATCAGTGCATCTCTTCTGCATGGTAATGGGTGTCACCATATTGACGCCCAAAAAAAGGAGGATCGCCTTCACGATACAACGAAGGGTCCTCCGGAAGAACGCGACTCTCAATCAGTCGAAGTCGAACCTTCGCTAACAAGGGAACATATTCAGATGCGAAAATCCGATTATGATGAAACTTATGGGAGCTTATAGTTCTTTGAAAAATATTTGACACGTGTTTTTTTGAAGGGGTGAAAACAGCCCTCAAAGTTGGGGGTCAAAACCATATTTTTTGAGATATCTCGGAAACCAGAGGTCGAAAAAATTTGAATTTTTTTTTAAATTGTGTGTTTTTCAATGGGAAATGTAGTCGTGCAAGAAAATTTTAACTAAAGTTTTTTGTTTAAACAATATATTAAAAATTTGATTTTTCTGCAGTTTCTCTTATTTATTGTTGGTTAATTTTAATGTAAACTTGGGTGTGTGATCTTTGATCCAAAATAGGAGATACATGTTTCAGGATTTTCTTTCTTTTTGCCATTTAACAATAATTATGCATAATGGAAGATAGTCTTGCACCTGGCGTGCGTAGGAAGGAATTCTGGCTTGTATGTGTACTGTTAATTGGCATCGATTGTTAATTGTGTAGGATCTTAGGAAAAATGAGGAATTCCGCGCCGGGAATCGAACCCGGGACCCTCGCGGTTGTAGCTGATCAACTCTTACACATACTCACGGAACCCTCCTACTTTTCCTAATCTCTATACAGTATTTGGTCTGGGAAGTCCTGATCCCACAATTGTGTAATTCAAGTATAGTTTTTTAAAACTACTGTCTTCATCGTTGGATATAAAATTGAAAGGTGTAAGTGTTTCGGATTTGAGTTTGTGGAATCGGGGTGGTGTATGATTTTACGAGTAGAATGGGAGTAACCTGTGGACAGACCGGTGAAATAATAATGCTACGTTATAGCAGTGACATGTGTTTATACAGGCAATATACACACGTTCTCTGATCAGCCAATTGGCATAAGGTTGTGGTTATTAAATGGAACAGGATCGATCTGCGGCCAAACAAGTGAAATGGAATCGCTCTATAATCGGGAAAATGGAATAGTGATGATATATTACGGTGAAACAAGTAGAATAGAATTAATCTGTGTTCACGCAAGTGGAATAAACCTGTTCGATGGTCAGCCGTTCAGTATAATCTGTGGTTGTTAAATAGAATAGGCTGGATCTGACTTGAAAGGATTAGAATCACTCCGTAATCAAGTAAGTGGTATAGTATACTTATAGTCGGACAAGTAGAATGGGAACTTGCCTGCCTTTAGACAAGTAGAATTAGCCCGCTCTATGGTCAGACAATCAGCATAGGAATTGTCTGTGCTCGTTAAGTGGAATAGGATTGACCTGTGGTTAGACGAGGGTTATAGGGTCATCGTCCATGAGACAAGTAGACTAGTCTGTGGTGACACTAGTACTCGAATGGTCTGAGGTCAAGGAAGCAGCGTATATCCGAGTATTCACTTAATTAATTTAAGTATTATTTGAACACCTTATAGCCCATGAGGATTTTTTAATAGATCCTTCAACTGCAACAGAAACTTCAACCTTAACACTAACCTTTCCGAGCACAAAATGTGACTGGTGTGTACGTTCTTTTATAAAAGTCAAAAAACTGGATTCACTTAGATTTATCAAAATTTTGTTAACAATATGTGCTTGAATGATGAAATTTATTTAATTATTTCCAGCATCATCCAGCATTTAATAATTTTGAAGTATCTTTGTAATCTCAAAAACTATAAAATAGAAAATGTGAAATCGGACATTAGACCAGACCTGGTACAGTTAATAATAAACCATCAACTCATCCTACATATTTGATAATTTCGTTTAGGATTATTGTATAAAAGTTATTTACATTATAATTAGACTACGGATTTTTATGCAAAATAAGAAATGCCTGAATTAATTACAAGATACAGGAACTACCTAGGCATTTATTTCTTTTCTTAACAATTTCAATGAGTTGACAGTAATTCAACAACATTTTTAAATTCTTCAAACATTTTCACTGTGTTTTTCATAAATGCATAAAATTCGCAATTTAATTATAATGTGAAACGAAATTCGTAGTAACTTGTTGGTTCACAATTGAAATTATTGTAACTGTTTAAGGATCCACAAAACAATCTTTAGCCATTGACCATGGGCTTTTAAACATTATGAAATAATCACCGATAAGTAATGTGTTACTAGTTTCCGTTCGATAAAGTGTTAACAATGTTTTTGCATAAGATGCTAAAATGCAGAGAAAAGTATACGTGCAGACCTGTAACACAAATAACAAGTACGAAACAAGGTTTGTAAATGGGATCAATTACTTAGGTAACTGGAACGTCGGTCTACCGTATCTCGGTGGTGGCATAAATTTTATTCGCAGTAAATATAACCATACGGTGGTCGGTTTAAAAAGATTCATGAGATACCAGAGAGTGAGAGAGAGAGAGAGAGAGAAAGAGTCCACGCGATCAGTCAAGGGTTAAAGATCGAGACGTCAGCTCGGTACGACCCCGGAGGAATCGGGAATACGCTCGACGATTGGTTAACGATTATTGATAGTCGACCAGTCAAGGTAAAAGTGGATGACAGCGGTAGGACCGTCGAAGTTTCCATGAAAATTGGACAGAGCCCGAGGAAAAACGAGAGAAAGAGAAAGATAAAGCATGGGAGGGAGAGAGAGAGAGAGAGAAAGATAGAATGCATCTACGACCTTTTCCCTCTTTCGACCGAGGGTGGGGGAAGTCGGAAACTTCGACGCGGGTTCATGAATGATTCAAACGGCCGCGCGATCGAATAAACGTAAAATACGTACAGCGTCTGCTTTTTCCGTGTCTTTCAGCCAGCGTTCCGAGGCACACGATTTACGATTCGACGAAACGTTACTTTAGCAAAGAAAAATATTCGTCGCTCGTCAACCGCGGCGCACGTGCGTTTCCCGCATCTCTATACATATGTACGGTGGCGAACGTCGTATATACACATAACCACCGTTCCGGTTTTTTCGAACAGTTTCGAACCGGCTTTGATCATTCAATTATATAATAGTTAGAACTATCGGGAAAGTTCTGCGGAACCATTCTCATCTTGATCTTCGCGGAAATCCGCGACGTTTTCGACACCCGGAAACTTCCACGAGATTGGATTGCTGGTTCGAATGCGATTTATTTCCGCGGCAATCAAAAACGCAGACAAATAGAACTGTCCTATTACCTGAGACGAGAAAAATTACTACGATCATAGGAGGATCAAGGAAAGTAGGTCAACAAAGACTCGGACAAATAGTGTAGATGCTCAGAGATTCGCGCAAGTACTACGAGACTCATCCAAGTAGTATAGACTGCAAAGATTCAGACATGTAGTACAAATCAACACAGTGTAGGTCGCTAGTATGTACGAACAAGTAGTACAAGTCAGTAGTATGTACAAACAATTAACATAAGTCTATAGTACAAATTCAACATGTAGTATAACTCAATAGTACAAGTTCCACAGGTTGTATAAGTCAGTAGTACAATCAAATACTAGTAGTACAAATCGATAGTGCAAGTTGAACAAGTAGTACAAGTCAGTAGTATATACAATTAATTAATATAAGTCAATAGTACAAATTCAATAGGCAATATAAATCAGTAGTACAAGCAAAACTAGTAGTACAAGTCAATAGTGCAAGCTGAACAAGTAGTACAAGTCAGTAGTATATACAAACAAGTAGTACAAGTCAGTAGTATATACAAACAAGTAGTACAAGACAGTAGTACATACAAACAAGTAGTACAAGTCAGTCATATGAGTCAACCAGAAGTAAAAGTTGTATACAAGATATTTACGAAATCGTGGTACAACCGGCAAGGGGATGATTCCTCACATAAAATCTAGTCGAAAATGAGGAATATAGTTTTTTTCATACGTGGCTTCGTTTTCGAAAAAATCGAGTTTGAAAATTCAGCGAATACGCATACCATTCGATGAAATTCGGCTGTCGCGTCTGATCATGACCAACCAATTCTACTCTGTGAATATACTAATGCACGCGAACCAGACGAATCTTTAAACTCGATTTTCTCGAAAATGAAGCCTATATAATGAAAAAACTATATTCCTTATTTTCGACTAAATTTGATATGACGAATCATCCCCTTGCCGGTTGTACCACGATTTTGCAAACACCGTGTATATAAACAAGTAATATCAGTTCCACAAGTAGTATAAGTCAGTTATACAAGGCAAACCAGTAGTACAAGTCAATAGTCAAATTTCAACAAGTACTACTTGTCAATAGTACAAGTTAAACAAGTAGTACATGTCCATAGTGCAAGTTCAACAAGTAATACAAGTCAGTAGTATATGCAAATAGGTAGTACAAGTCAGTCATGTATGTCAGCCAAGTAGTACAAGTCAGTCATATAGGTCAATGAAGTAGTACAAGTCAAGAGAGATAAACCAAGCAGTGCAAGTCAATAGTGGAGGTGTAAACATGTAGTCCAGGTCGGTGAAAACTCAACCAAGCAATACAAGTCAAAGTGAAGGTTCACGTAAATAATATAGTTTAGAAGAATGTTAGATAAATAATATGGACCCACAGGTTGTCAGGCAATCTATAGCCAAACAACGTGCATACAGTTCTAGTCAGACCAAAAACATAAGGCCTATTCCAGTAGAATAAAACTGACGTTCAGTCAGACACTGAATACTTAATAGAACAGTGAATAGAATCAGTGACGAGTAGGACAAATACTATGAATGCGACCGGTGATCCGTCGAGTGAACCACATATCGTTTGTAGTCACGAGTAGCACAAGTACTATGAATGCGACCGGTGATCCGTCGAGTGAAACATATATAGTTTGTATTCAGCCATGTATATCCACCCATCTTGATCTCGACGACACCGGGTCGACACTGGGTATACACTTTCGAAAATATCCTGCGATAAGTTTCCTCACCTGAATGAGATTTATTCTAGGATAATCTAGACAGGGTTATGGCATTTTTGCCGTGCATCGTATGCCGAGAAGTTCCGCTTGCGTGGCAGGAAATATCGTGGAAAGGAAGGTCGCGTAAAAATCGTGTCCACGCGTCGTAAAGCAAAGCAGCAGCGCCGGGGCATCGGATCGAGATTTACTCTGGTATAAACTGAGATTTAGTAGCGGAATGGAGTCAGCGACCTCTTTACGAGGACAACACGCGGTCTCGCCGGAAGTTCGAACAATTCCTTGTCAACGATTGCAAATGCGAAATACATAATGTCTCGACTGGAAGGTCGGGTCACACCAACATCACACGAGGTCACTAAACTACGCATCTTTCTGTAAAATGTAAATCGTCTGTACCAATTACAAGAAACAGATGCTACATAAAAATTGATTTCTTCTCTTAGTAATTTTGATGGGTTGTGAATAATGTACCAGTAATACTAAATTCTTTAAATGTTATGGACATACAAGCAAAATACAAGTGACTCAGTAATAGTAGAATAAGTCTGTTTAAATTTGTCTAATGTTGTCGATTATATTGTTTAGAAGCGCGGTAGAAAATTAAGCACGCACCTTTGGAACACGTAACGCTTTATTTCAAGCGAGATCGTTCGACTGTCAATGTATATACACGCGTTAACAAAAAAAACGACAATAATGTCACAGCACTAATATGTATGAAATGTAATGAATTTGTACAATAAATGAAATGATACTGAAAACTAAAGTGGATGGAATGAACTGAGTTTAAATGCAATGATATAATTAATATAGCGAGATTGAGATTGCACGGATCGCGACTGTAGGTTCGTCAGATTCGTGCCGATCGGAACAGGCGTTCGGAGAATTCTGGGCTCGATATTCGGAATCCAACGGTCGACGTGCTCGTTACCGCGAAACATGATGACTCATCGCGTGACGTCAAATTCACGCGAGAGTGAGACGTTAAGACGCCTAATTCCCAAATTGACAGGGAGATGGCTCGCTAACTGTCTCGCGGTCGCGAGACCGCCGATCCGCTGTGATCGCAAAACTGTTGGTATTTAGTACTGCGCGGGCGTCGCACAGGACCCCTTGTCCAATCCTAAACAATATCTACTCATTATTTCTAAAGAAAAAAAAAGTATAAAAGCTGCTATTCCGTCGCAAGGAAACCTTACTAAGGGCCTTTTCTTTAGACTTTATTTATGGCGCCTACGTGACTCTGAGGTCACTTTCGAGGATTAGGCGCTTGATGCACATTTTGGTGATCTGATTTCGGCGCAAGGTTCGATCCGCGCAATGTTTGGTGTGGAAACCGTTAAAATTCTCAAGGACTGGTCTTACACGAAACTGTCTATAGCTAAAAGAAAAAACGATCGAACATTGCGCCGAAATCAGATTCATCAATATAATTCATTTCGATCGAAAGAAATTACACTTATATTTTGGTGATCAGTCGAACCATCCCCTAACTTTCGTATTTGTCTCGCGTCCTTAAGATTTACGCGTCATAAATCTAGTACTGACGAAGGATATTCCCGACCGAGAAGTACGGTTCTATAGTTACCCAGCATCGTCCTTGTAGGGTGTCGGGCACGGTACCACGCTTTCTCCAGGGCAGGCTCGCTTAGGGCAAATCAACAAGTCATCAAAAATGCGCTGATCGGGGAACGCAGGGTTTGGCAGGAACTAATCAGTGCATCTCTTCTGCATGGCAATGGGTGTATTGACACCCAAAAAAGGTGAATCGCTTTCACGATACAACGAAGGGTCCTCCCGAAGAACGCGATTCTCAGTCAGTCGAAGTCGAACCTTCGCTAAGTATAGATCAACGAAAACGAACGAAGACACATTTAAGCGAGACAAACGAGTCTCTCGAAATCGAAGTCAAGTTCATTCAACGATCTCATACCGAATCGATCGAGATTCATAGAATTCAAGCGCAGTTGATCGTCGCGAACTCCCACGCGTATAAGACAAGGCCTGCTAGATTAGCCTTACTGAGGAATCCTCTAGCGGGCCTGGGACGAAACGCTAAATCTCACAAATTCATACATCTAAATAATCATTCAATCGGCTACCTAAAATTAATTTGGAGGGTAGTAAATCGGTGATTTCGGAGTTGACGTGTCCGTTACAACCGGATTTAAAATTTACAACTTTAAGTGGACGCGAATCATCCGCGTGTCGCTCCCGAAAATCGCATCGAACACTCGCAGTCTAGTGATAACAGTCGATGCAAAGAGAAAGAAGAAGATTGCAAATTCCTGAAGCAAAGAATTACATGGAGCGTGAGCTTACATTCGCGAGTAGAGAAGCTATCGGTGGTTCGAGATTTCACACTCAGTCGGAGTACTTCTAGATCCCGTGGATTCGGTGCCGATATCGTTGAAGGGATTTTCGAACGCGCGGGTCAATGCCGACGAAGGCGAGAACTCGAGCTCCCGTGGCTGGCACGTGTGCAGATTTTACGGCACGTAACGACAAATTTCAGCAGCTTACGGGCAGAAATACGTGAGAAAGGGCGGAGGAGAGGGAACGCCGCGCCGCGTCGAGCGCAAAAAGGTGGCACGGAAGTGGCGCACAGCCGGCGTGCCGCAGCCGTCGACTGATTTATCGACTAACCTCAGCAAACCGAGTCGAGCCACTGCCACGTAGGCTGCCGCTGCGAGTGAATCTGCCGGAGAGAGAAAAAAACGAGGAACGCCGGGGAAAATCCTGCCGGTCGCGACCTTCTGCCTTGCCCCCATGAGATTCGTCCATTATTCGGGATGTGCGTCGATTCGCCGATCATAAATACTGCCGTGCATCCCACCCACACTCTCTGTTGCCTCAAATTCCACAATTGATTCCATCCTCGTCTATTCATCGCTTCTTACAGTTCAAAATAATACACTTCTATCTGGAAACCCAACACAACTGTGGAGATGTGCGAAAACGAGTAACATAAATACAACACTCAGCAAAAAGTATGGAAGCACACTTAAATATCGCATATTTTTGACATGCTGGAAGAATTAGTTTACTAAGTAACGAGTATACAAAATTTTGAAGAAATTGATTTTGGCCTAAATAGCGAAGAAAAGAGTAAAAGTCGGTTTTTTGCAACTTTTCTACCTGAGCCTATAGTGAAACTTTAATCAATGATTTTTGTAAATCTATGTAAATTTTATACGCGGTGAAAATTTCATTGAAATCGGTTAAGGTTGCTATGAGCAACAAAGGGAAGCCAAATATTGTGGTTACGATCTTCCTTTTATAATTCTGATAAATTGAACCAAATACATTGATGTTCTTAACCAGTTAGTTGTTTTTGTCGGGTATACTCGTCATGGAATAAAATTAATTGCTTGCTATTTATGTTAAAATTGTAGCGAAAATTAAAATACATTATTAATTTGTCGACATTTTAGAATTTTTCGTGTCAAAGACGAAGTAAAGAAACGAAACGAAGAAATTGACGAAACGTGAATTTGATAAGTAAAGTTTTCCAAAATTTTTAGCAGCCACATGTAAAGTCAAGCTGCACAGCTAATTTATTAGATTCTTTTAATCTGTCTATTGCTTTAAATTACATCAGCTCTTTTTTGTCATAAATGCATAAAAGCCGCAGTCTATTCATCACTGCTAAAGTTTTACAGCTTGTGTGACATTATAAGAGTACCATCCTGCGATTTAAAAAAATCCCTCATATAAAATTAAGAAGAATCCTTTTTAAACATCACAGACCATCGCTGGTGATGTATTTAACACTAGATTTACGGGACCCGTCAATTTGACGGATTTCAAATTTTGAAATGAAATACCCCAAAAACCATAGCATTAATTTGAACCATTTTCATCGTAAATTAATCACTTCATCCAAAGAATATATACACACAATTATTTTTTCCTAAAGCATTCTAATCCTTGATATTTCTATGTAGTATACCTATCTCTACGAAACCCATCAAATTGACGGGCTAACTTTTTTCATAAACAATCCTTATATGTTTGCATCGTTCGTCAAATAATTCATCAAATAATAAATATAAGAATAAAAGTAAAGTCTTTATTTTCTCCTCATCCAATTCGTTATATCAATCGCGCCTCGATAATGTGAACTAAAGCGGATTGTATGGCCTGAGTGTTTATTGGGGTCTTCAATGAAATCGCTTATGCATATTGCCGATGAGACCTCTAAAACAAGAGCGATCTTCAGTATGATTGCTGCAGTGGCAGTGTAAGAACGTTTTTCAAAGACAGTGTGCAAAAGTTTTAGTTATTGTAGACAGTCTCCGCTTATTCTAAATATTTACAATAGGATAATTGAATTTGGGCACAGTATTTTTTTATTTTGACCAATCCCCCTTTTCTAGCAGTCATGAGTAAATCGAGAAGATATAATAAAATATTGAACAAAATTGTCAACATCTCTGAAGATTGTTCTGAGGATACCTCCGAAGAAGATCAGTATGAATTAGACCAAATCGAAGCTGACAGTGCAAGTTCTGAGTATATTGAAAGTGGAGAGTTAGAGGGATATTTCTGTGATAGTTTTAAAAAAAAGACTTTTTACTTATTAATTATTTATTTAAACTTGAAGCCTAATATTGTTCAATCGAGACTTAATTAGAATAAATCGATTTTTTAAAGAAAATGCGTATTTTCGTTTACCCGTCAATTTGACGGGTGCTCGTAGAGATAGGTATATAAGAAACGCCCGTAAACCTAGTGTTAATACAAGTGTTACGTTTCGTCGTCCCATGAAAAATTCCATAAAAATGAACGTGTCCGGTCCGCTCGCTATTAAAAACCCATTAGCACCGATAGACGCCTCTTTTCGTTACCGACCGAACTAGCAGCAAGTTTTTTCAATAGAAGTTGCGACTGAACTCAAACACGCGAGTCTGTAGCGATCGGCAGCGATTGTCTCCTTTTTAATTTTAACATCAAGGACCCCTTATGGGCCACTTAGTCGGAAGCGGAAATAAAGGGCAAGGCCTGCAGAAATCGAAGGCACGGCCCTCCAGGGAGGCCGAGATTTCAGGTTGCGCAACGGCCGTGCCCGGTCGACGTCGAATCGATTCCTTTTAATTACAAACTAATTTGAATTAACGGCGGGAAGAGGCGAGACCGTGGAATGAAATAATTCGAGGCTCGACACGAGGAGTGGCTCTCTCGGTTCCGAGCTCCTCGATTCACTCTTTAAAACGTGGTATCGGAATTTTCCTCTTCAGGCGCCTTCGCAGCGAAAAGAGGGTTCCGGAAAATCCGAATGTTTTTCCGAGTCCGACTTTGAAAGCTCTGCGAAGATCTACTGAAAAATACGGATAAATTTTTCAGTGGCTTAACGGTGCTTCGTAATACTTAGAAACTGGTCGGGTGCGTTCCCCACATCGTTGTGCGCTTTTCGAGAGAAAAAAAAATGAGAGCTAGTTCTCTGGAGATGGTCTGTAATCAAACAAGTAGAATAGGACGTCTCTATGGCCACACAAGTTCAGATGAAGATATATTAAGTGTAGTCAGGCAAGTAGAATAGAAATGGTACGTAATTGAACAAGTAGTAAGAGACGACTAGTGATTGAACTTCCTAATCGTAGAAGGATCACGCATCGTCAGACAAGTAGTATAAGACGGGTATATGACCAAGCAAGTGAAACAGGCGCGATTAATTGCAGTCAGATGACTAAAAAGAAGATGGTCCGTAATCACTAGACTGCGGATTTTATGCATTTATAAGCAAAATGTATATGAGAAACACAAAACAGTGACAAAATTAAAAGAGTTCAACGACACTGATGCACTATGTTTAACTGATTAAAATGGTTAAGAAATAAAATAAATGTTTCTGTTGCTCTTGTATCTTGCAATTACTGAGAACAATTTTTATTTTGCATAAAAAGCTACTGTCTAGTAATCAGTTAAGTAGTAGAGAGACTATGAATAGCCAGACAAATAGCATAAAGCTAATACAAGTAATATAAGGTTCCTGTGCATCTAGACAAGTAGAACAAGGGATTTGTGTATTTAACCCTCGGATTGCAGACCATTTTTATAGCATATAATTGACAATGCTTCGGACCGTTCGCATCTTGAATTATTCGTTTTTTTAAATATATTTCTAATGATTTTTCTTTTAGACACATTAAGTTTTCTTATGTCCACAATGCAACGGCTATTCGTTTAGTGTAATTACCAAAAATTGAGTACTTATGCGATGGTTTTGATACTCTGGGTCAAAATAGACCCAGGTACCGCAGTCGGGGGGTTGAAGACATAGTAAAGGAGTGATCCATGAACGGATAAGTCAAATTGGAACAATCAATAACTGAAGAAGAATACCTAGTGTTGAATAACTTAAGTAGAATTAATCTACAATGGTCAGACAAATAGTAAATTAAAATAGAGATACAAAATCACCAGACAAGTAGCACAAAGATCAGTAATCAGCTAAATGAAATAGGATTACCTACATATTATGGTGACGTAAGTAGAACAGGCACAGTTTGTAGACAGGCAAGTAGAATAAGGTCAGTCTGGTGTTAGACAAATAGGATAGCCTCAGTTTGAGGCTGGACAAATGGAACAGAAATAGTTCGTTTTAGGTAAGTCGAATGAAATCAGTGTGGGGGGAAATAAGTAGAATAGGATCGTAGTCAGACCGTATAATTAGAACAGTACTAGTCCATCATAATGAAACGAGTAGAACAGTGTAGGGGAAAAGAAGTAGAATAGGATCGTAGTCAGACCGTATAATTAGAACAGTACTAGTCCATCATAATGAAACGAGTAGAACAGTGTAGGGGAAAAGAAGTAGAATAGGATCGTAGTCAGACCGTATAATTAGAACAGTACTAGTCCATCATAATGAAACGAGTAGAACAGTAGCAATATATGATCAGTACACAACGGATTTTATTCATTTACAACAAAAATGAGTCAGTGCAAATTAATGCGGGACAAACATCATGAGAATTTCGAATCATTTTTTTTTTATTTATTAGAAATCTCATACGAGATTTATTAAACATTAAATCTAAACGCATTAAACCACTATTTCCGGCCTTTCAAAATCATTAAAAAAAAAAAGAACTTTTTATTCTGCTTCTATTTTTAGCGATTGATCCAGACAATTTTTTAATTTGCATAAAGATCCGCAGTCTAATGACCAGATAGGTAAAATAAGTGCAATTTGGTGTAAGACAAGTTACAACCAAGTCATTCAGATATTACGCAAGTCTAATAAAGAGGACATAAGACAGAACAAGTGGTACAGACTAACGAATGGTCAGCCGAATATCATTCTAACGCCACTATACAGTCTTCTAAAACACGATTCTTGGATTCCAATATTGTTTTACCCGTTAAAAAGTTTCGTACACCCGGATGCACGAGAGTGATCACACGCTCGCCTCGATTAAACGAATCGAGAGTAAGGGAGCGACGAGATTTAATATCGTCACGCGAGGGCCGGGGTTAATTGAACACTTAGTGCACGATGAAATCAAATACCCGGAAACGTATACCTACGGGGGTATCGCGGCACGGTACCAGGCGTTCTGGTGATGAATAAATTGTCGGGTTAGTGCACGGGACCCGGCACGTCTCCCGAGCTTTCTGTAAATAAAGCACGACTAAAGGAAGCTGGTGGTGCCGCGAGCGTGACTTTCGTGAAGACCGAAGCCGGTAAGACGTAAACGTGGTACCCACGGGCTCGCTGTATCGATGAAATGTCATTTTTGTCTCGATATCGACTGCCAGACGTTCCAGGCGACGAACACGGTCGTGTATGCGGAGAAACGCCATCGTATACCGGCCTGTTTCACCGAGTAATCGTTCATTCGCGGAAATGTAGACACGCGAAACATGTGCTTGACGAAACACCGGCTGCCGCTGGAGAAGGAAGCTTTCGTCGTCTTCCAGTATTCGCTTCGTTACCCGTTCGAATCACTGTGCTAGATAATCTCCCAGCATTTGTGGTGGGAAAATTAGGTGGACAGACTTCAAAAGTTAATCTTTAACCCTTTGCACTTGGAGGTATTTTCACTCCAAAACGAAACATTTCTTCCGACCTACAACATCTCCAATCTAAATGATTTTTGGAAATTCTGTGCATATGAAATTGATATAACACCTCATACAATACTTAAATAATTTATTAAATGCAAACAAATTTAATAATGCAATTATATGCATAAATACAATTTTTGAATAACGGTATAGCAATTTTTAGTGGCGCCTTGGAGTCGGTATTCCAGTGCTATTAACATGTTGATCACACCACCTGTGTCCATAAAAGACACACAAAATCGGGACAATCTACTGCTTCGTAATATAAAAATACAAAGGCAAGATTTAACGTAGCAATTATAATACTTTTGTAACCCTCTTGCACCATGTAGATTGCACCAAACTGTGCTTCAATTAATACATTATAGTAAAATGCGGCAGATCAAAGTGATAACAAGACCTAAAAGATAAAAATTAGAAAGTGAACCACAAATCATCACATGAATTGAACATTACTGTTATATTATTTAGAACCTATTAAAATGATTAAGAAAAGATATGAATTTTTATATAACTCCATTCTCTTGTAATTGATGCGAAATAAAAAGTTTCTACCTGAATTGCGACAAACTGGAGTGAAATAGTAGGTTCTTTTCATATGTTTAGTGGGCTGAAAATAATACAATAGCATTTTTTAATTGTTCTAATGTGTTCCCTGTTTTTAATCACGCGTATTAATTTTTGTCACAAACGCATAAAGATCCGCAGTCTAATGATAACACTAGAAGGACCAGAATAAAAATATGTTTCTTTTCCGGGTGTTCCAAACCTTTGCTACGAAAGAGAAAGAGAAAATCTCTTCTAGACTAAGTACACATAATTGTGCATACATCAACCATTTCCAGCAACGTCAATCGAATCCGAAAGAGGACAATTATATGCGACAGCCTGCAGAGAAGTCCTTCCAAAAAGATATCTGAATACATTACCTCGTAAAACACCTTGCCAGTCCCTGGGGACTGGCGGTACTTAATTTAAAAAAAAATGTTCATAGCGTATTAATAGGTCTGATTGAACAGATGAAACAGAAATGGGATAAACAAGTTTTCTGCTTATGCACGATCGTACTTTTGTATTTAAACTCGAAAGAAAAAAAAGTGAGATGGAAAAACGAGACAAAATTGCTTCGCATTTAACGCGTTAAACAGTAAGCTGCAGTAAAACCATATGAAAGACAAAAGAAAAATCAAGATCATACGTTCCTACTCTTCAAGATACACGCAATAAGTTCTCCTGGGAAAGGTTTTCAATCGGTTATTCATTTCTTTACCAAAAAAAAACGAGAATGTCTTAATCAAGAGTATTTTAGCCAAAACCCCGAGCGAAGAAAGTTCCCGTGAAGATCGATGGACCGTAGTACGTGGGATCGGTCCGGGAAGGCTAATAACAAAGCAGATTCTTTCCCGAGTCCCCGCCGGACGATTCTTCTCGCGGAGAAGGGCACGGTTGAGTGGTAAATCTTGTCGGACGGTGGCTGTCTGGGGAGGGATGGGCCTGGGTCTACTAAAGTTGACGGCGGTTGCGAGCGCAGCAGGGACAGAGTTTCCCAAAGTTTCGTCTTGGCGTGCTACATCTCGATCGAATTCTGCCCGCCCCTATTCCGGCGCCGCTCCGCACCGTTCCTCTCCGTTCCCCTTCGCTTTGCTCGATTCCTCTTCGCTCCGTTCCGTTTCTCGTCGCTCTGCCTCGCTCCTCTCCTCTTTACGTCTCTGTCGTCGAAAGCACACGCGCATATCGGGGGAGGACACGGTGAAGCTGTTGTAAACGCATACCCGGCTACCGTGTGTATGGGGTCCTGGATCGTCTTGGTGAAGGCTGGCGAACCGTATAGAAAACAGAGAGAATCCGGAAAGGGGGGAGAGGTGCGGAGAGGGAGCACCGTGCGGAAGGCGAGGGATGCGCGTGTAACGGGCGTGCAGCATGTGGCACATAAGCGCGGGACCGCGGATACATAATGCAAACAGTTTGGGCGAAGCCTCGGTCACAAGTTTAACTTAGTTTGTTACATAGGTGGGAGGGTAATTGCATTTACCCTGATGTCTGTAGGTTCTCGCCTGTGCGCGATTTCGGCCGTCCTCCTGCGAGAGAGCTACCCGCCTTGCTTCCTACACCCGAACCAGGATGCACCGCGCCGGCTCTCGCAGACCCGTTACGCGTCGAGTCCCTTCACCTCTCCACGACTTCCTCCTCTTACTATCCTTGGAGTTAAGGACACGGTTGTACTACATGCGTTCTCGGACCACCGCCGGGTTGTACATCGACGTGTACGGACGAGGAATTCGTCCTTACCACGGGCCAACAAGGAACTCGTGCGTGTACGCGAGTCGTTTAACATTTCGCGAGCCGCGTCGATCGTATGAGACTTGAAAATCAATTTTCAGTAGAACCTATTAACCTCTGCAAGGACACTAACACACAGCTGTACATTATGTAGGTTTAGAGTTTTTTAAATTAAAATTATACTAAATAAAAGAAATTTTAATCTGTGGAAGAACTATTCATTACGGAATCACGCAACAGTAGAAACACAAATACGTCATATTTGGAAGCATCGATGAACTTTTAATCAAACAAAACATTAAATAATAACCTTATTGAGATCTCAAAGCATGTGTGAGAATGTTGCCAAAATTATTGTTATAGTTAGACAGTGGATTTTATGCATTTATGACAAGAATGGGCTGATCAAATGGAAAACAGTGAAGGCATTTAAAGAATTTAAAAAGATGCAACATTTTTAACTGTTTAAAATTATGAAGAAAGAAATTAATATCTATGTGGCTTCTATATCTTGCAATTAATCCAAACAATTTTTATTTTACATAAACATCCACAGTCTAGTTATGATAGCTTTTGATCAATGTGTTTAGTCACTATGACTCTTCTTGTGCACGATTTTCTTGTGACTCTTCGCATATACATGCAACTGTGATTGATAGAATGTGGATTTGATGCATTTATAACAAAAATGGGTGGCTGTAATGTCAAACAGTATATAGATTAGAAGAATTTAAGAACATCAACGCATCTCTTACAACTAGATAAATCTAACAAAGAGAGAAACAATTTTCAATTTGGTTCCCATGTCTTGCAACCAGTGGAAACCATTTTTATTATGTATAAAGATCCACAGTCTAGGTAACTATTTCATAACTGATTGATTGCAATGATTGATTGTAATCCTATATTTTGTTATTCAGTTCTATAAAGATATGAAGGCGCGTTATATTAAATGTTCATCGTGTTCAGAAGCAAACATAAATTTTTTCAGATATCCCCTAGACGATTATAGGCATGATTAAAGTGGAAAAGTGTAATCTATTTGGGTTCAGACTGATTGTAATCCTACATTGTGTTCTTTAATTCCGTAATACATGTGCAAATGGGTTCTATTGAATGTTCATGTTGTTCAGAAGCAAACATAAATTTTTCAAATATCCTCTCGACGTTTATATGAACGATTGAAACGGATAAGCGTAATCTGTTTGCGTTCAGATTGATTGTAATCCTACATTGTGTTCTTTAATTCCATAATACATGTGAAAGCGCGTTCTATTAAATGTTCATGTTGTTCAGAAGCAAACATCAATTTTTGAGATATCCCCTAGACGGTTATAGACATGATTGAAGTGGAGAAGCGTAATCTATTTGGGTTCAGATTTATTGTAATCCTACATTGTATTCTTTAACACTAGATTTACGGAGCCCGTCAAAATGACGGATTCAAAAATTTTTAACTTACAATTATTAAGAGTGTAAGGAGGCATTCGTGAGGAATTATTAAATAGATTTATTTTTGTGTGTACATCTTACAATAAAAATCGCTAAAGATCTAAGTAAATACAATTTTATTATTTTTATAAAGCAATGTAAAATAATCAATTTTCGTGCTCCGTAAACCTAGTGTTAATTCCGTAATACATGTGGATGTGGGTTCTATTACATGTTCATGTTGTTCAGAAGCAAACATAAAATTTTTCAGATATCCCCTAGACGGATATAGACATGATTGAAGTGGAGAAGCGTAATCTGTTTGGGTTCAGATTGATTGTAATCCTACATTGTGTTCTTTAATTCAATAATACATGTGAAAGTGCGTTCTATTAAATGTTCATGTTGTTCAGAAGCAAACATAAATTTTTCAGATATCCCCTAGACGGTTATAGACATAATTGAAGTGGAGAAGCGTAATCTGTTTGGGTTCAGATTGATTTTAGGGTAGGCGCAGGGTGAAATTCGCGAAGCGTGAACGGAGCGAGCGAAGATTCGCAAAACTGGCGGACCCGCCGGACCCGACCCATCCTCCTCGAGGATTTTGCAGTCGGTTGCGACGCCTCTCGCAATTCCGCAGCTTCCGGGGACTTCGTTATTGCCTTCGCTCTCGGTTACTGGCACGTCGAGGCGTACGTGAGCGCCAACAGCTAGCTAACAGCTGCGCCGCCAGTGATTTAAGCGAACTACGCGCCAACCCGATCTTCTTGTCCCAAGTAGAACACTGGTTTAATGACAGCGACGGAGGTCTACAAGAAGTTCTCCGTGTCGTAGAGATTTGACAGTAACAGCATCACTTTGGTTCTAATTAGACAGGACGCGTAACATTTCGTATTCCAACTGAAAGTTGTATTCATCTACTTGTGAATACACTGTGGATTTTGTGCATTACTGACGACGGAGTGGATCAAAAATATTTAACTCTTCAAGCTTTCAATATTCAATTCATATTTTGCCTCCCCTTCTATTTTTTCCATATTGTTTAACTACTTGTATATATGTACAAATGTTAATTTTATGAATTACAATCACATTATGTGAGAAGGTAGCCTAATTTGGCCTGGCTCTCAGGCTGCACCTGATTTATAACTCACAGTTAACTTATAGTCACAGATGTGAAGCTTTAGAGAGCACTATGTTAAATCTTTGTACTCATAGCCTTTTTTGTCTCCAAAACCAAATATTTCTTCCGACCTAGAATATTTCCATGCTATATGATTTCTTTCATTTGATAGATGTGAAACTGATATAATACCTCATGCAATACTTTAATTTCAATTTAATAATGTGAACAATATTGTGAATAATGGTATAGCAATTTTTAGTGAGACCTCAGAGGCGCCACTCGTGTGCTAACGGTTAATATTTCAGCTAACACTATTTGAAGTGTTCTTTCACTGTAAAAGCAGATGTCTCGCAGCTGGTGCACAACGATATAGTAGGAGCACGACTAAGACCTTCAGAAGCCTCATGAACGCGACGCAGCGGAGAAAACAGCAATTTCGACAGACCCTCGCCATTTCGAATGGCAACGAAAGATATTTCGTTTCCGAGGACTTCATCTAGATCTTCCGATCAATTTCAGACGAAGCTGGCCAATGTCGCTGATGACCAGATCCAATTACCTGATTGATGTTGGACTAATCAGTTTAAAAAACGCAACGTGACCTTCTGGAGCAGTGGAATCTCTTTTGTCTTCACCATGATTGGTTTGCAATTCACAGTCACCTAACTAGTGTTTCGCAATTGGTGCACAACGACATAGTGGGGGCAGGTCTGCCACCTTAAGGGCGTCTGTGAACACGACGCAACGGAGGAAAACACAATTTCCACAAACCCTCGCCGTATCGAATGACGAGAAAAGAGGTGTCGTTTTCTACGAGTTCTTCTCGATTTTCCAAACAATTTCAGACGAAGCTGGCCAATGTCGCTGATGACCAGATCCAATTACCTGATTGATGTTGGACTAATCAGTTTAAAAAACGCAATGAGGCCTTCTGGAGCAGTGGAATCTCTTTCGTCTTCACCATGATTGGTTTGCAATTCACAGTCACCTAACTAGTGTTTCGCAATTGGTGCACAACGACATAGTGGGGGCAGGTCTGCCACCTTAAGGGCGTCTGTGAACGCGGCACAACGGAGGAAAACACAATTTCGAATGACGACAAAAGAGGTGTCGTTTCCTACGAGTTCTTCTCGATCTTCCGATCAATTTCAGATGAAGCTGGCCAATGTCGCGGATGACCAAGTCCAATTAGCCGACGCCTGGGCTCGTTTACGGCTCGGCGACGCATGTCGGGCTAACGAGTCGCCGTGGCGGCGTGGCCAAAGCGTCTCTTATTCCGCGCAAACGAGGCTCGCGTTCGCTTTTTGTACATCGCGCCGAGTACGAGGAAAAGAGAAAGCTCGCAGAGAGGTATAGTCTTGGTGTGGGGTGCAACGCGTCGCGTCCATCTCTCTCGACTTTTAATTGGCGCCGTTTCCCCGTGGCTCCGCGATTTTTCCGCCGCTGCGGAAAGCCTCTGAATTTGACAGGGCAGTGTGTCATCGGCCGACAGTTTACACGGCACCGCAGAATGGACGGCCGTGTACGCGCCCACGCGTTCTCTAATATCATCGGATTACGGACACGAGCCTGTCGTTGCGTTGGCTGCGCACCGCTTTCATGGGGCTGGCATGGGGGTGGTACGGGGTGCTTGTCGGTTGGACGGCTTGGTCACTCTTCCGCTTGCTCTCCCGACCCCGTCCGATTTTTGATCGCTCGCCCCTCAACATTAAGTCACGTCGTGTTTATCGAGCACGTGGAAAATCTGTGTTGCGCGGAAAAAGGTCTAGACAGTGAATTGTTGGATTTGCGTCAGCCTTTAAACATCGGACGGCCGGCCATTCTAATAATTACATCATTTATTATGTTCCGGGCTGTTCACTGGTTTATTTATCAATTTTTGGAAACATATTTTTGGACGGACTCCCTACAAACATGTTAATCCTCCTGCCGTTTATAGTGCACAACAGCTTTTTATCAAACTTAATCATCAAAAGCTGAGTGATTATAATCACTGGACTGCGAATCTTTATGCAAAATAAAAATTGCTTGCACCCATTGCAAAAATCCATTGGCAGGAGCCAATTAGAAATTTCTTTCTTCCTTTATTGATTTTAATAAGCTGGAACTAACATATTAAACATCTTGCATTCTTTCAACAAGTTTACTGCTTTAAATTGTAAATACTTATTTTTGTCATAAATTCATCAAATCCGCAGTCTAATAATTACTCTTCAAGTCAGCTCTTTCCAAACTTTAACGAGCACTTAAAACTATTAAAAAATACAAAAAATATATAATTGTTTACATATGGATATATGGAGGAAAGTCTCTTCTTTCTGTCGAATAAAACTATCTTCGTCTTCCAACAAATAGACTAACAGTTAAAATGTTCGCTACAGTTTTCCTGCTCTTTCACTAAATATTTCTATTCGACATCCGTCACAACGACGATCGCCGTTTTCCTTCCACGAACAGTTCCCGACCCGTTCGCAGACAATCCAGCCAATTTCCCTTCGATGGAAGAAGCGAGTATGCTTAGGGAGCATGCACCAAACTCTCGCAAGCTTGCTCGACACGTTTACCCAGGCCCCGTTCGTGCGAGCAGCATTCGGATAAACAAACGGAGCTCCGACGCGTTTGGCAAAATGTCAGCGGCCGAGCAGGGTTCGCAAAATTCCTTTCGCGAGAGTGAATCAAACGAGAATCTTAACTAACTTTTAACTCGAGATTAGGATAAACATGAACATCCACGGTGCTCTCGGGCTACGTTTTTAACCTTAATTTTATTGGACCATGCATTGGTCTCGGTTTTCTCGCGCATGCGCGACGATTTTAGCGTCAGTAAAGTACAAAGTTGGGCTAAAATGGGGTACCTTAGTCACCCCGCATAATTTCACTAATTTTTTTTTCGATTTTCAAATATGAATTGGCAAGTAGCTCCTTCTCCAATACTAGTTGCCATTATGAAATCGAATATATTAACATTAACTTACCACAATTTCGAAGTACGGTCATCTCGTCGTGTCGTCTTGCACTCTTCTGTCCGGTTTCCCGCCAATAATAGTTCTCCCCTACTTTCCCCACAAACATAAGACGTACGGTACGTTCCTGCATTTAGTCGCGCATGCGCGAAAAAACCGAGACCATATACCATCACTGGGTGAGAGCTGCGTACTACTATACATTATAACCATGAAGTCTAAGAGTGGGGGAAGAACCTAAGCGGGGAAGGTGCCGGGAATAGCTCCGGAGCTACTGGTTGGAACTGCCTGGCCTAAAAGTTGAACAACAAAAAGATTTCTACATAACGCCATAAATGTGTTCAGAAGCAGCATCAAAATTTGAAAATGTATCTGTAGGTAGAGACCTCACGCTTTGAAATTATTGTTCAACAATATCGATACAACAATTTTTGCCGTAGTTACGATCATTTGAACTTGTCTCACTTTCTCGGGTTCGTAAAAGTTATCCCTTAACCCTTTCGCTACGGCAGACTTTGAAGCGTACCGCTCGTACCATACGGCACAAGTTCCATCGCAACCTACACTGGGAACAGTGAAATGTTTCAGTAGCGTGCATTTTTATAGCGTGAACGCCTATAGGCGCCTATTGTTTCAGAAGACCGAAGTTAAGCGCCAATATAGGCGCCAACGGTACTACGAAACGAAATTTTAAAAGCGCCTTTAGGCGCCAACAGTACCGACAGTCTTTTGAGAAGCGTAGATTCAATGGGTTGAAAATAATGTAACAATATTTTCAAATCCTTCCCACGCATTTGCCGTATTGCATTCCACCTATTCAAGTTTCCCATGAACGCATAGAATCCGCAGTCAAATTATCGGCAATGCAACTCTTGCACAACTGTGTCCAAGTACTCTCGATCCACGGCCTCGAAACCACGATCCAATTACTTTCAATAAACTGAAATTCCCGGTTGTTCAACTCCGGTGCAATAAGAAAAGCGATTCCGCAGGGAAAAGAGTTGCTTCAAAAATAATTTGCCTGGCGCTGTACAACAGAAATAAATCGCGAGGTTCCAGCTGCTCGATAAAACGAAAAAGTTGGCGAAGCGGAGGCGAAGAAGGTGCTCGATCGGTTGCCGGGTTGGAAAAAGGAGGAGAAATCGTTGGTTCGCGGGTCGGTTTATGAAACGGTCGCCGGGAAATTGTGGCTCGAGCTGCCGATAATTCGCCACTCGTGGCTTTCGTTGCTCGTTGCGCGAAACTCGTTCGCTCGCTCTCGTTCGTTCACTCTTTCGCTCTCTCGCAAGGCAGCGGTTGCTAACAACGAGCACCTTGTCCAAAGTTCGACGAATCCCGGGTACAAGCAACCGGGGTACAGGTTCCTTGCAAGACCAGCGCGAACCTAAATGCTAGTTACCCGACGAGACCGTGGCCGCGTTCGGAAAGTCGTCGGATGTTGTTGCGCGCCACCGTCGTTTTCTATGGAACGGCGAACCGCAAAGTGCTCTCGAGAAGTTAAAAACGCACCAAGTTAAAGCATCATATCTACTCGTAACCCATCCACGGAGACTTTGCACCGACACGCTGCCTTTCCACGCGCATTCCTAACCTCTTATCGACTTCCCGTGCACGGATACTCGACGACCCGACTACTTTCACCGAGGCGGAACCGTCCTGCTGCTCGCCGACCTACGTGTGCGAGTACTCGAAATTTCGGGTTCGGATCGGTTCGGGAAATTTGTTCGGGATCGGGTCGGGATCCCGAAAGTTTCTAAACTTCGGGCACCCGAATAGGTAGTCGGGTCGGGTCGGGGTCCTGAAAGTTTGCAATATTCGGGTACTCGAAGTTAAAGTTGGGGCAAGTCTACGGTCAAATCAGCAATAAATAATTCTGTGACTCTGTGCATATTAAGACGTCCATTCATCGGTTGTAATAATATTTCGATTTGTAATAAACACTGTTTACGAAACAGTACACTTATACGAACAGTGTGGGGACGAAGAGTCCTTGTCTTGTAAAAACAGTACTTACTAGAAACAGAAACGTCCTTTACGTACATTCTTTCATATAATGTATTCTAAAATATTTTTTTCCTCGCGAAGTTTGATAACTGATTACGCTAAAAATACAAAAATCATTCTGAACCTGACATTGAAAATAAAAGATTGAACTGAAAAATCATAAAACAGCATTGTGCTTATATAAATACAACTTTAACTTCGAGTACCCGAATATTGCAAACTTTCGGGACCCCGACCCGACTACCATTTCGGGTACCCGAAGTTTAGAAACTTTCGGGATCCCGACCCGAAATTTCGGGTACCCTCACAACCCTACTAATTACTATTGGGTACGTGGAAAGATCGATGTACGGTTGAGAAGATGCCGAAATTCCCCGTGGCACTCTCTAATGTTCTATCTTCGCGGTTTGGTGCTCGCATGATTTTACCGCATTCTGCATTTGGATGGATACATTGATCGAATGAGATTCGGAGGCTTATTCAGAATAACTATAGCGGCAGTTCGTCGCAAAACTCTGCGTGTGAAGTGACAAGAGCGCCACCGATGTCAGATAAATTGCCTGGCGACGTACCGCACATAACCGTTATAAACAACATAAGGACTTGTACAGAAAATAGCGGATGTATCATAACGCTAAAACTACCGTGACCGTGAAAATGGCGGATTTCAGATTTTTTTTTCGCAATTCGCGAAGTTGTAGAAATATTTTAGTAAACTTCCCTTCAAGTACATTCCTATTCAAGTGCATGTTGTCATAAAAATTTTATAGATTCTGAATAAATTCAATCCTGTTATTATTATAAAGTAATATACATCGATAGACGGCGGACTTTATGCATTTATGGAAAAAACGAGTAGTTGCAATTTAATACAGTCTCTTGACTAAAATAAATTAATGATATTGACGCATACATTGTTTTCAGCTATATCAAATTTTTAAAGAAAAGAAGAAATTTGTATTTGGCTCCTGTGAATTATAATTGATGAACCAAATTTCTATTTTGCATACAGATACGCTAGTTATTGTGGACATTGATATTGCCAGGGAGAATTTTAGTTAATTTATTATTCTATTTTATCGAATACAATTTAATTCTTAGTTGTTAGTCATAAATGTTTGAAAATGATTCAGTAATTGCTTGTAGTTAATTTTTTAATGTATATGAGTGCCTTGTCGACAAGATGGCGGATAGAGAAAGAAGACTTCAGTCCAAGGAATTGAATGAATGAATGACGTACAAATATATTGTACTCTTTCAAATTGTGAAAGAGAATATACATAATGCTTGATATTATGCTAGTCGAACCACACCGTAGAATTTATTAACGTTTTTTGAGGTTATGTCGTCCGTTCCCGATAGTTATTCTACCGAGTTATTATACATTGTACGAAATATTGCATGAGAGCTAAATTGCAGCCAGAAAATGTTAAACAATCAAATGATTACGAAACAAAATTTTTATTTTGCATATATATCCACCAGTCTATTAATTAGAATGTCACTTTCGACGGGATCGACACTTCCAGTGGTAATGCATCTTTAGAGTCACAATCAGTTTTCATTTAAAATTCGAGAAGCTGTCTTCCGACACCTTTGGTAGAAACAATGTTAATCTAACAATATCAGACTTGTAAATTCGAACATCCTCATCCTTGCAGCTTTTACAGTTCCTCCGACGAAAGAGAATTTCACAGCCGTTAATCACCAAATTCAGAGAGACTATCAAACTAACGAAAACGCCCGAAAGATGGCGGAAAGTTTTCCGGCCGCATCGTCGATTCATAGTTCAATGAATTTTAATTTCGCTCTTCAGCGAATATATTCATAGCGGACTAACTAACATCGAGCAAACTTCTCCCGACTCGCGTTCGCCAGGAGTAACACTTAAAATTCGACATTTTCCGCGCGTGTTCCGAGGAAGTGAACAACGGGGCGAGCGCCGCGTCGCGTTAACATCGATTTTTTCCGCGTACGCGTTCGAAAGCCGACTCGCGCGGAGTGTTTCGGCGTGAAAAAATTCTGTAATAAAGTTCTACAACTGCTCGTTAACACAGCATCACGGTGTACGAGTCGTCCATTAACCGAGGGAGGCCCTGACCCGTTAACAAATGACTATTAATGGAGCACTCGCGGAGTTATCGACGCGAAATCGCGCGCAGCTGCCTTCCGATCGGCGTGGCGTTGCTCGCGCTCGTACGGAGAACGGTACACGTAATTGCACGGTAATTTCGCGGGTGGGTATCGGCCTCGGGGATGAAGACGCGAATTACGAGCACGGCGACGCATTAAATCGGCCGCGGGAACAACGCCTCGCCGTCGAAACGCGTTTCCGTCGCGATGGGACTTGCCAGAGCTCTGGGAATCAAAAAGCCTTAATCGGGCACTCTTTTCAATTACCTGGCTCCCAGATATTCTCCAGAAAGAGAGAGAGAGAGATGAGAGAGAAAGGAAAGTTCGCCGAGCGCGTGCAGCGTCTCGCGTCGGGGGACACAGAAGCTTGTTACGCGAACGTTAACTCGATGCGTCGAATTTATGCCCCGGGGTATTGAAAGCCGAGGACTGGCGAAACTAAAGCGAATCCTCCCCTCGTTTATTAACCACAATGCGCCCCAGCCAAGGAACACCAAGATCACCAGTGAATTAGCTTTTCAAGCCGCAACGGTTCCGCGGAGTTGGCTGCGGTCTCGCCAGGAAAAAGGAGAACTGCAACAAAGTACATACGTATAGCGAGAGATCGGTGTGTCTAACAGCCGTGTCGAATGGAATTGTTACATTGTCGCGTGACACGGAACCGTTGCAGAAAATTGCACTCTCAAGGAGTCGCGACTCTGCTGGCCTGGCGAGCAGAATGCAATTTTCGTAAATTTTTTGGTCCAACTTTCTTAATCCTTGTACGTCACATTTTATTACATCCGATTAGACACATTTCCTAGTGCAAGATTATTGAAAAGAAACACGGAGGATTCTAAGGAAAACGTATATTTCGTCGTCGTTGACGATATTCGTTGATGGACAAGCTTAGCTAGAATGTGTCTCCGCGTCCGGAAAAGTCCTTTTCTTTGACGGCCCACAAAAGAGTTGCCGACGTTAACGTTTGCCATCGCCTGGGGATGTTTATTATTTTTCCAATACTAGCAATTCTTGCAATCTTTTTAATGGATCTTACTTCTTCATCCTTCCTAAATTCCTCAGATATTAGGAAAATTGTGTTTATACAGTCCTGTGACAGGAGAGATTGATTTGTAAGCCGTAAGAGGGGTACAGTAATTTACATATGCACTCTTTCGGTGTTTTTGGTACTAAGGAATTTTTTTCAAGAAAACAATGGAACCTAGGAAGCTGACATTTTAATGTACATTTATGTATATACATATGTCTGAAGTAATAGCAAGAATTTTTATGAGAAGCTTTATTAATTGTATTCGAAGATATTTATACTAGAACCTCGAAAGATCAAGAATGTTCTATTCTTTCATCTACATTTACAGAATGTCAAATTACGATTCGGAATCGAACAAAGATAAATCCTAGGGTCTCGGGTTGAGTCGGGCAATGAACGAGTCCGGGTTGGGTCGTGATCCCAAAAGTTTACAAAGTTCGGGTACCCGCGATTTCGGGTACCCGAAATGGTAATCGAGTTGGTTCGAGTTAGGCTCCCGAGTACGCGGGTTCCGGGCACTTCGAGTACCCGAATATTGCAAACTTTCGGGTCCTCGACTCGACCCGACTCGATTACCATTTGGGGTACCCGAACTTTGTAAACTTTCGGGATCCCGATTCAATCCAGAACAAATTTCCCGACCCGACCGGAACCCGAAATTTTGAATACCCGCACACCTCTAATAAATCCTTTTTCGATACTTTGACATCTCACAAATCCTTGAAAACTTCGATTTGCACAGTTATGTTACAAGAAACATGAATTTTCCGCCCACAAGCTGGCGTACTAGTGTAGATTAGTGTTTTCAGTTTCCAGAAACAATCGAACCTAGCAAGCAGATGCTTTGCATATACATGTATACATGTCCAAAATAACAGCACAAATTTTAACAATAAACTTTGTCAAACCCGTGTCCGAAGACGTTTGTTACAAAGAAGATCCTCGGCTCAAAAGATCGTGCAATTCTTTCATCTACAACGTACCTAACCTGATCGATTACGCTCGCAGTCGGACAAAGGTAAATCCAACGGCCGGTCGGAACGTTCGTGGGACAACGGTGCCGTTTTAACACGGAACAAACGTTCTTAATTAACTATCAATTCTGGTGGATTCGACAGCGACCCAGATTCGCTGCTGAATACCGCGTAACGAACTCGAACGGCCGGAGCGGAGCGAGCGAGCCAGCTGGTTCGGCGTGCGCGTAAAAAAAATACATATTAAGCCGGAATTGGTCGCGAGAGAAAAAGTTACTTCGCTGGGAATGGAAATTACTCTGTCTCATTAGAGCTCGCATAGCTAGTCCGCGATTGTTTGCCCTCGGCCCGTCCCGTCCCGACCCGTGGAACAGCGGCGCAAACCTCAAAGGCAACAACGCGAAACAATGTTTCGGATACGACCGCCGCGAAACCCGTTTTCTGCACAACAATTAGTACAGTTTGTTACCTTCACGGTAACGATATGTGACAAATGCTATTTTCGTGTACGTAAAATATGGTATATAATAAATAATGTAGCGGTGCTCGCACGACGTTTGCATTTACGTACTGTAAAAGTTTGTACACTTAATAGATGCAATTCTACAAACGCAGTAAATGTACAGATAAATGTACAATGATCGTGGAAGAGCTTATTTCGATGATACAGCCTTTATGTCCTGTCTTCGACCGTACTCTTCAAAATATAATGTCTTGGTATACAGGGTGGGGCAGTAACTATTAGCACCTCAGATATCTTCGAAACTATAAGTTTCACAGAAATACTTGCTGAAATAAAATTGCACAGTACGAAGGTGGCCATCCGATGGCGATAATAGTTTTTTTGTAGGTGGAGGTACTTCGGACGTTTGAAGGTCACCTCCATTTTTTTAAATGGATCGGTATGTTTTTGCTTCCATATCATGATAGAGGATCTTAAAACGAGTTTAACGACCTATTACATAAGGTCATTGAAGGTCATAGTTCACGTTTACGAACACTTAAACTACCGGTTTGCCTAAGTTTATCACACACATTTTTAAATGTTTGACGCAAAGGCTGAGACCGATGCGGATATCGTTCAGCATACAAGTTTTTCGCCCTTACAGAATTTTGTTGGCATTCGCCATAAATAAGAATCATATCGACTTGCTCTTCAAACGGATACATCGTGCTGGATTGACCGACTTATCGATACTAATCTTATCACGTTTATCTTATCCTACAAACTTATTAAAGTGTCCTTCAAGCATTGTTTATTCTCAGTGAAGTAAACAGTAAGCATTACGCCTTCCTCTACTGTTTACAATACGTATGTTTCATTTACTACCAGAACCGTAAGTGTTATCGCTTTTCTCTACTTTCTATGACCTTCAATGACCTTAATAGGTCGTTGAACTCGTTTTAAGATCCTCTATCATGATACGGAAACAAAAACATACCGATCCATTTAGAAAAATGGAGGTGACCTTCAAATGTCCGAAGTACCTCCACCTGCAAAAAGACTATTATCGCCACGGGATGGCCCCCTTCGTACTGTACAATTTTATTTCAGCAAATATTTCTGTAAAACATATTGTTTAATATTTAAACCAAGTCTGCATTTCGTTCTGCTACGCGATCTATTTCGAGCCAGCCCAGTTCTTATAAATTATCGCAACGAGTTCTTAGGTATAGGCCTTGCCCGGAACAACGTCTGCCTATACATAAGAACCTCGCGTTTCGGCAGTTTTTCTATACCTCGTCGAGCTTAGCTGACGAGCTCGACTCGTGCATCGCGATGAACGACCGCGATTGTGAACGTCTTCGGCGCCGGCTGTTTACGTTTCCCGCTGTGCTCGTCTCGTGGGCCATCCTTCCGATATTCTATATTTTAAATCCAACGCCTATTTTCCATTGTCTCCCTCACCGCACCGGTCGTTAGGGCAATGCCCCGATTGCCAACGAACGTTAGGTGCTGGCGGATCCTTGCAATTTCAAAAATCCCACTCCTCAATCCTTCCTAACCGATAGTCCCGGGCAAGTATAAATAGGCGCGCCGAAACCGCGCTCACTCTCGTCGCTCTTCGACTATCTTACACGTATACACACTCTGTCTTTCTTTACCTTTGTGCGCTTCGCATCGGTTAATCGCTTCACCATTATTCACGTGCGCTTCATGTGAATAATATCATCCTACTAGTCGTGCGCTTCACGTCTTGTAACCTCATCTTCGTTATTAACGTGCGCTTCACATTAATAACGTATCATCCACACAATTCGTGCGCTTCACGTTTTGTGCTCTCACCTCATCTCGTAATTCATTCTTTGTATCACATTCACCTTTGCTCTGTACGTACCTGGTTTCTCTTAATATATCAACCTTTTACCAGTTATACATTTTCACGTTTAATACTCCCAGCTTCGCTATACCTTCACCTTCATTCCTACTCCAATCCATCGCTATAGGTTACAACACATATAGTTTCGAAGATATCTGAGGTGCTAATAGTTATTGCCCCACCCTGTATGTTAGAGAGGTGTACGCAATCCGAAAAATGTCACGAATATGTAGACAACACTTTCATAAGAAAAATCATTCAAAACAAACAAGTCACCATAGTAGATGTTAACGGTAAGAGATGAAAGAGAAGCGTCTGTACAGAATACGAGATTCGATCGTAATTTCAGTCGCAATTAAATGCAAGATGAAGGCCTCGTATTCTAACAATCTTAACCAAAATTAAACCGACTAACCTCTTTCAAGATTTATTCGTAGTGTCCTTGTCTCGAGAACGTACCGAACATAAAAAGACAATATACCCGAGCGGTTCCTAAAGTATAAATTGTACGTAGACAAGCACGATTGTTTGGACATCGCGACACAATTTGGACCCATTATCGGCGGACGTTGGATAATGAATTTTTCGATGTTTGCCGACGGACAGCATTGTGCGCGGACGTCGCGGATTTAGGTCGCTATCGGTAAACTGCGCGTCCTGGAAATTCGCTATATCGCTCTCGGCAGACACGCTCGTATCAGCGTGTGCATGCGAATTCGACCTCCTTGGATCGACGGGCAGATGGACGTACGGGTTGGAAACGCACGCACGCTTCCCGACTGATTTCCCATTAAGCCATTAGAACGGTTTTCAGTGAAACGGACGCGAGAGAACACCGGTCCCGCGCTATAGACTCCGCCGCGAGCCATATTTCACCCGTGCTTTCCATACGGCCTCTCCTCTCCTCGTCCGCCGCCATTATCTCCACAATATCCAACCATCAAGTTTCCGAACTTTCGAATTATGGCCCCGGACTTATTGACTCTCGCTAAGAAAACAATTTCTTGTGGAGAATGGTCGACGGCGATGGGGAATTCGTCTTGCTCGTTAGCACTGGTAGCTAACACCGATCCTTGAATAGATTCGTGCCAAAACAATCCTGATAATCACTCTTGCTTGGTGTATAATGCTCTAGCCGTTCAGATACAACCACCGTAGTAATATTCCTACTCTTTCAAAAGGACGATAACTTTCTTAACCCTTAGCGGACGAGAATTATTTTTAGCATACTTCTCGATGGGTCGAATATATTTTCCTTGTGAAACAACATTCTGTACTGAACGGTTACGTACATGAACGAAATGGAGGGAAAAGGGTTGTGTTTGATAAAAATTTGTTTGATATTTTTCAGAGTAACAGTTTCTTTAAAAATTATTCGCAGTCGCGTCCGCAAAGGGTTAACATCGGATCTTTTTGAAGAACAACTAGTTTATTACATGAAGTGTAAAAGAAATTTTTAATCTATTCCTAGTGGTCTGAATTGCGGAGCAAATAATAAAAGTTGTTTTTACAACTTTTTTGTGTGGACCTATATTAAAAATTTAGAAAATGAGCTTCGTAAATCTGTATGAATTATATGCATTCGACCTGTAACTGTAATGAATCTGAAGATTCTTGTATCTTTCGATGCCTGTTGTTTTTTTTTCCACATGAGTTGATTTCGACAAAATTTTCAGAATATATATAACTGACACATTATTACCACATTCGGTTTTTCAATTTCCAATACAGGCCCAGATAAAAAATTTGTAAAAAGGAACCTTTAAAATTTTCTCCACGATTCTGACCAATTGTAATTTTTTCAGAAAAATGTTTTCACGTCAGCTAGTAAACTAATTCTTCTAACGAGACGACAAAATTCATGTTGTTTGTTCGAATCTTAAGAAAATCATCCTCTTTTTAAAAGTGTTAAGTATTTCTGCAGATGTCTGTATGAGAGTGTGGTGCTATGAAGTTGTAAGTTTATATCTTGGTATGGGTGTTTTGAAGCTTTGGGAATAGAAGGTTTTTGTTTGTGACTATATGTAGTTGCTGAACGAGGATCCTTGTGTACTTAGCAAACGCTAGCGAATCAAATCTGGCAGGCATTTTAGCCGATGAGTAGATTGATTTATTAATCCTCTAACGGGAACGCTTACTGAAGTGGGGAGATACCGTGGAAGGCCTGGGTTTTGGAATTGATTATTAATTGATTCATGAAAGACGTGCAGCAATAGTTCTCGTCAATTTTTGTAGAAGGTCGATGAGAAGTTCTTTAATAAATATTTTTTGACGTTCGCAAGTTTGATGCTCTTTGTATCCGACGATATTCATGCTGATGAGATGAAAATTGTCTTGAAAGATGTGAAAGAGAAACATGTATAGTGGAACATCTTACGAACGACTGCGAATTTTTATGTAAAATACAAAATTGTCTGCATTAGTTTCAAGATACAGGACCCACAGAGAGAATTTGATACTCTATCGATTGACGATACAAAAGGTAGGTTTTTCCATTTAAAGAAATCAAGGTGACCTTGAAATCTCCGAAACGTCTTCACACAAATAAACATTGTTTACATCCCAATATCCTCCCCCCCCCCCCCACCCCCAACGCTACACAACTTTCGTATATGTGATTTTTTCGTATTACTACAAGTAACGGAAATATTGAAGATGTGCAGATTGTATGGTCACCCTGTATACAGGGGTTCCCAAAAATGTTGTACTTCCTCGAAAGAGATGATTCCTGAGGTCATTCGAAGTAACTTTCATCTGTACAAAAATATTCTACGCGGACTCGTTAAGGAGTTATTAACGAAAAACACGGACCAATCAGAGCGCGGCTACAGCGGACGGATTCCGGATCCGCTAATACCAACGCTACGCTCAGCTGTAGCCGTGCTCTGATTGGATCGTGTTTTTCGTTAATAACTCCTTAGCAAAGCTGCGACGAACATTTCCGCAAAGAGAAAAGTTACATCGAATGACCTCAGGAATCACCCCTTTCAAGAAAGTACAACACTTTTAGGACACTCTGTATAGTAGAGTCTTCTTCTTGATCAATCCTTTTAAGTCACAGTTCCACCACAGACACTTAGCAGTGTCTATCCCTTCGAGCCAGCCGGCTAAATCAGTATCTATTAATTCCTCAGCTAAACCAGCCTCGATCAAGCCATGATCCTCCCCAGAGTACCTCTAAGACCGGCATAGCTGAGACCAGCTAGTCGGAGGCTCGGATTTTATCTAGAGGCGGGTTCGTCTGACGGCTCTAGTTGGCAAAGTCGAGGTCAGAGAAGCCGTTTAACGGCGAGTCTCGCGGAAGTATGAAGAAGTTTTACGAGGAAATAAAAGGTCGGGCGAAGAGTTCCATGGAGGATACACGCCTGGCATCGAGAGGAACTGTTTATACGGGGGCGTGCGCGTTTATCCCTGCGCCAGCTCGATCATTTCATCGAACGACTACATTTTTTCCGCGAGCGATCTCCGGAACATCTGTTAAGGTAGGATCTTCTAAATGCTCCACTCAGCTTTTTTTGCGGTTTATAATCATTTTCTAATTACTCTATTTACAATCCTATATAAATCAAGAGTTACACTCGTTTCTCAAATTCTTAAATTGTTAGATAAATAAATATAATTCAAACAGCTTACTATCTTTTTTTCCTAATGCTACTGCCACTTTTTCCCATTTTTCATCCACTCATATACCGTTTTTATAGTTTTCCATTGATTTGTTCCATAGAATAGTCCGTTTTTGCACTTCGAGAATTATTCATGTCTCTCGCAGAAGCATTTAGCGTGCGATGCGACAGAAAACAAACAAATATCAAATTCAAACAATATGACTGGCTATTTGCCACTTTGCCACGTTGCCACATCGCATGCATCGTCAATTTGAACGGGACCATAAGATGTATTTTCATTCTTCCTTGTCGAGTTGGTCGGTCGGTAGGACAACATTGATTTTGTGATCGCACGTCATTTAATTAGGACAAGTCGTTTGCCGAATGGTGTAAGTATGTATAAGTGGCAAGAAAATCGCGAAATCCCACCTCCGGACGACAGTAACGTCGAATGTTTTGGGAAAACGATGATGTCAAAGCGTCTGGTTAGGGGATAGTTAGGGGATCGCGGGAGAGCCGGCTGTGACTGATATGTTTCTGTCGTCCGTCAAATGAGCAACAAATAACGGCGCATTGTCGGGCGCGGCGCAAACGAGAGCTTGTGCCTGACAATGGCGCTGGCGGTTCGGGACAGAACTTTTCAGGGCCGGGGAACAATGCCAAGAGACGGGGCGACAGCCGGTTTAATTAAACGCATCGTCAGCTCTGTATGGCGACACGACGGCACCGCGGGACCGCGCGTGCACCCACGGCCACAGAAACAACCGTGCGTGCGCTCGCCTGCTCGCTTTGCTCGCTTTACTCGCTTGCGTGCATGCACGTGTGCATATGCGTGCATTCGTTCGTGCGTGCACATACTCCTCTCCGACTTACACTCCCGCGACACAGTAGATTTTACGTAGGAACCGCGACGAGGTACAGCACGCGATTCATACAGAATTGAAAGGCTACGCGACGCATCGCCCAGATAAGCAAAACGAACGAAACCAGCAGCCGCCAGCCGCTGTTCCCAACAGAATTGCCCTTCTAAAGCGCCACGGATAAATAGTGATACGGACAGGACGAACGGACGTACGGTCGGCAGGAACGCTGTATGTTGCTGTGTGTCGTCGTTACCGTAGCTGCGGCGACGGCGGCGGCGGCTGCTTCTGCTTCTGGTACACGGGTGTCTTTGATGCACGACAATTCAGTCTCCTGTTTCCGATTCTAGTCGCGCGACGACATTGATATTCCGAACAGACGCAGTCTGTGCTCAAGAACAATTCGCCGGACGAGCGCCGCGTCTATGACGCGTTAAACGCCTCCGATACCGAATGCCTGTGACCGATTTCTCACCCGATTCCACACCCAGAGACGATTCCTCGCGCCTTGGGAATCTATGTAGGAGACCACGATGCTCGATGTGGTGGGACGAGGTACAGTCTGGACGCTGGCGCTGCAGTGAGCGATGATCTAGTTTGAATGAGGATGAGTATACTTCTTCTGGGCTTCATCTTTAAATCGTTGAACGCGGAACAATTTTGTCTCGCTTCCCGTTTCACTTTTCATTCCAGGGTAAATACAAAAATACTACTGGACATAAGCAAAACACTTGCTCACCCGAATTCTATTCAATCTGTTTCGATTAAATCTATTAAGACAGTGTGAACATTTTTTTAATATTACATGAGTTATATACTATACAGGGTGTCACCTAATTTTGCACCTCGAATATCTTTGTTGTTTCTAAAGATACGTAAAATATGGTAAGGACAAAGTTGAATGGTACAATGGGGCTGACACGGTGCCAAAAAAAAATTTTATTTTTGTCATTTTTTTAGAGATATCAAGGTCACCTTGTCTTTTTTAAATGGAACCACCCTTTTTTAAACACCTACAATGATAGTCCCTTTCATTACGAATACAGTGACTATAATTACTCAAGGTCAGTCAAGGTCGCGGACAGAGATAACGTATAAGATTTAACATCGATACATGCCTGTAAACGGGCTTTAAAGGAATGTTGAACTCTATCCGTGACCTTGAATGACATTGAGTAATTATAGTCACTGAATTCGTAATGAAAGAGACTATCATTGTAGGGCGAGGCACTAACTGTTGCCACCTCAAATATCTTTGTTGTCTTTAAAGATACGTCAAATGTCTGAAGGACAAAGTTGAATGGTTCAGTGGGGCTCACACGATACCAAGAAAATTTTTGTTTTTGTCATTTTTTTTAGAGATTTTCAAGGTCGCCTTCATTTTTTAAGTGGAACCACCCTTTTTTAAACACGTACAATGATAGTCCCTTTCATTACGAATTCAGTGACTATAATTATTCAAGGTCATTCATGGTCACGGAGAAGTTCCTACATTCCTTCAAAGCCCGTTTGCAAGCATGTATCGATGTTAAATCTTATACGTTATCTCTGTCCGCGACCTTGAATGACCTTGAGCAATTATAGTCACTGAATTCGTAATGAAAGGGACTATCATTGTACGTGTTTAAAAAAGGGTGGCTCCACTTAAAAAATGAAGGTGACCTTGAAAATCTAAAAAAAAATGACAAAAACAAAAATTTTTTTGGCATCGTGTTAGCCCCATTGTATCATTCAACTTTGTCCTTACCATATTTTACGTATCTTTAGAAACAACAAAAAATACTTGAGGTGCAAACTTTAGATGACTCACCCTGTATATTGTTTTGTAAATTCGATACCGGCAGTCCCTAATTTGATGAGTAGACTGCGGATTTTATTTATTTGCGACAAAAACAAGCTGGTGCAATTTAAAATAGCAATTTATGATATGATTCAATAAACTGTCTTTTGAATATACTGAAAATAGCCTTTATTAAACGACTCGGACAGAACGTCTTTACTGTATGGATTCCTTCAAGAGGCAGACTAGGACACTCAAAGAAACTTGAACCCACTTAACTGTAAGAATTGTTTAATTTATCGTCGTACAGTGTCGACAGTTCTACTATTCTTATTTAGAATAAGATTCTTTAAAACGTCGAGTCATTTTCGAGCTAGACAATATATTCCATTTACTATTCTTAATAATGATCCAACAAACTTCTATCTTGGTACCAAAGCACGATGTAATGTTGTTAGCAAAATCGTGTGCGCGCAACGTGTAGAAATCCAGGATTGGTCGACAGTCTACGTAACACAGCGGACTTCCCTGTGAACTTCCCGCGCTTCCATTCGCGTGCGGTTCGGTGGCACGCAGAGGTAGCAAACGCGTGAATATGCTCGTCGCGTACAAGTGAAATGGGACGGCTTAATCTGCGCGATCCAAAATTATTGGCCACGCGGCCATGCCTCGATTCGGTCGCCTGGCGCGGCGCAATCGACTCTGACGAATTCCTCGAACCTGTGCCCAACGAATTTACACTCTCGCCCTGTTCGATGTTCGATCTTCCAACGCGACGAATTCTCCAACAATTTGCGGTGAATTAACCTGCTCACCTGTTCAACCGTTCACTCGTCGCAAGACGAGATCATATATTATTAAACCTCGCCTGTCCCTTGCGGAAGCTTGACACAGGACTCTCTAATTCTGAATAAACAGCAGTTTTTCACGGAGTCACGTCTACCACGTCTATATGTCAGTTTCTCTCTTCAATTTCTTATGATGTACTGCAATCTTTGTGTTATTCGGACGATCCTCGTTCGAAATGTTCAGAAAGAGAAAAACAACAGTGGAAAATGTTGTTATAAACAAATTGGAATGAGACAGGTATTACAATAAATTGATTTATTATTTATTGATCGAACCTGTGCGCCGATACCATCACACATTTATTCTAAAATTTCGATCGAAAAGCATATCAAATTTATAAAGTGATTTATGTTGTTCTACAATTTTGGCGTTATCCGGACGATTTTCGTCCATTCATCGTTTGAAATGAATTGGATAGAAGAAATACAATTAAATGTTCAAAAAAAGATAATCAGCAGTGGACAATGTTATTCTTAGACTACGGATCTTTATGCAAATTCTAAATTTCGTGGCTTATTTTTTAAAAACCAGGATGTGGAACAAGCTCAATTGGTCAATTAAAAAATTTCTTACAAAAAGTTTGTTACTGTAAATGTTCTCTTGTATTTTAAAAACGCGGGCTTGCTATAAATGCATACAGACCCGCAGTCTAGTTATTATAAACCATCTGTCGTGAGACAGGAATTAATTGTTATAATAAATGGATCTTTTCGATTGTTCTATAATTTTGTCCTTATTCTGACGATTTTCGTTCATTCATCGTTGATTAAGATTGCTCTACATTGATTAACAGCCAAAAGAGGACTTGATATTTACAAAAATATTTGACAAAAATGCGTCAAAACATGCCGTAGACAGCACGAACTTTTTTAATCCCTCGTTTACCGAGTATCACAAACGAAGCAGTTCCTATCGGGCGTGAAACCTGCCATCTGCTCGGTACCCTTCTTCTCCTGCGATGTGGAGGATGCAGCATTTGCCGAAGTAACGTTGCGAACTCGAAAATTCGCGGAATCTCTGTGTGTCCCTCGAGCACATCTACTCGAGAGCGTTTCAATCGGAGAGGGTCGTCGAGCGCGATAGCTCCGAGAGAGCTGTGCTCCGTTTTGAAGCAAGCGACAGAGATAGACATGGAAGAGGAGAGCAAACCAAAGAGAGAAATACCACAAGAGAGATAGGGAGAGAGAGAGAGAGAGAGAGAGAATCTGTTGAAAGAGATCTGTCAGGAACGAGCGTCGTCCTCGCGGCATGAGAAGCAGCAGCGAGCCGAGCATCGCGCGTCGCGACGCGTCGCGTCGTTGCGCATCGCGCCAGCAGAAATGCACGTTCCGGTGCATTTTTCCGAACGATCGGTCCTCGACAAAACTACTTTCGCGCCCCCGCTTCTCTCTGTCGCGCACGTATACCGTATCCCCGGATTCTCTTTATCGCACACGGTCGCATCGGCCACCCCCCGATTCTTCTTCCTCCCCCCGGAAGAAACGAGGCGCGCAGCGTACGTGACGCTGCATTTACATAACGCCGCTGCAAATTGTCAATGCAGCCGGCTCCAAAAATAAAATATGCGCGGCTGTTCCCCGCAGAACCGCGGCCTCCGGTCTCGAGGAACAGGGGTCGGCCCCATAGGACGCCAACCAACGGCAGACGAACGGGAAGAAAAAGGTGAAAGAACTCTGGCATCCTTTCCGTGCACGCGTCGATGTTACGCACCCGGACTACCTACGGGATCGTGATTTAAGCGGCCGTGCAGACGAATAAATTTCGACGATTCCCTACAGAAGAATACCACCGCGATTTTAGTCGCCGCGGATACGCCTATGCGACAGCACAACGACTCACACACTGCTACTTGCTTAACCCATTAAAATGTGAACCCATTAAATTTATTAAAAAAAGAAATTGATGTCTATATAGCCCCTGTATCTTGCTATTAATCCAGACAATTTTTATTTTCCATGAAAATCTTCACTCTGATGTCTTTACTTGTCTGTTTTGGTTTCGTTAAGAAAATTATTTTTATTTTGTGAGATTCTTCAGGACTGATATTCGGCAGACAAGGTGTTAAAGGGACGTTAAAGGTGTTAAAGGTGATATGAATTTCACTGGTCCAAACCGTAGAAAAATGCCTCAAAAATGTTATTCATCGCGTCTACACCTATACAATATCGCGGCCCCTGGTAGGCTGTAACCAGCAGACAGCACACCCACAAAGAAAGACTTAAAATGGATGCTCCGTATGTTTCCTTGCATATATAGCTATTAGAGTGCTTTGGACGCAGTTCGCACCGAGAGAACACCACTAGTTGAATATTCATAAATGCTATACGCGGTCAAAGTGTTAGAATTTCATGTAGACAAATAAATATCAGAAGTGCCAACTGCAAAAAAAACTGCATCAACGATTTTATTCGTCGCGCCTACCGTTATGTAACATTACCGCCCCTAGTAGGCTGCAACCAGTATATAGTAGAGTCGTGAAGAAAGAAGTAAAACGGATGCTCCATATGTTTCCGTGCACACGTAGCTATATATTAGGGTGCTTTGAAAGCAGTTCGCACCGAGAGAACACCATTAATTGAATATTTATAAGCGCTCCATGCGGTCGAAGGGTTAAATTTCATGCAAACAAATAAATTTCACCGGTCCAAGTCGTAGAAAAATGGCTCAGCGATTTTATTCGTCGCGTTCACGCCAACGCAGAACCACTGTCTCCCGATAGGCTGCAACCAGCAGACACCACATTCGCGAAGAAAGATGTACAAAGGGTGGACCACAGGTTTCCGTGCACACGTAGCTGCGTACGCACCGTTAGAGGTTGCCCACAGCAAGCGTCATGAACTGTGATTTAAGAGTTCGCGCAGACAGATAAATTTCAACGGTTCCCAAGCCCCGAAGAATACCACGACGATTTTGCTCGTGAACGTTTATGCATTCTCCATGAACGCAAGGGATCCAGGGAACCGGTAGCTCTTAAGCATTTCAGTCTCACTCGATCGGATACCGATATATCGCTTTATCTCACCAGTGTACAACATGCCGTACCTTTTTCCACGGTTTCCCGACCACGCCTCGCTCCCAGCGGTTCGTTTTCTCTACCTTCTCTATCTTTCTCCCTTTCGCTCTATCTTTTTCCTTCTCTTCTCTTCTCTTCACCCCGAGGCGCATCGAGCTGCTTTTTTTCCAACTTTTTAACGCGGAACGAACCACCGCTGTTTATCTTCGGTCAGCAACGCGCGCGGAAGCTACGCGAGCGACGCGGCCCGTGCCCATAAACGTCTGCATACTTTCGCGGAGCTCTCGATCCACTGAATCCCCGCCGAGAGATGAAAATCACCGAGGAAACTTCGCTTTTCCTCGGATGCCTCCCGGCGAATCCAACCCCTGCATTTTCCTCGGCCCTTTTCCCTGTTTTTCGACGAGTTTCGACGATGCTGGTCGCCTTTCCCGCGGAATCTTGCTTCTTTACCCGTAGATCGGGCCAGATGCTGCTTGGCGTTTAGCATTTTGGGATTTCGAGCTCCCAGTCCGTTTAGGGGAGCCTGAAAGAACTGGTCAAAAAACGTATTCATTTTCTTATTCAACTAAAAAACCTGCGACCGTGAGACAAATACTTGTTCACCCCGTTATTGTTGAGTGTATCTCATGACTAGACGTATCCAATTTGTTTCGCTAACTAAAATGACTCTGTCATAAAGTATCACTAAATGACTCTGTCATAAAGTACCACTAAATGACTCTATCATAAAGTACCATCGTCTACTTGTCAATGCACGCGATCGAGTTTGGTCGATTTTTCGACACGATGTCGTATTTCTTTTTACACCTAAATGCCTCTATCATAAAATGAAACCCGCCACCTTTAATTTAAGCCATTAAACATTCAAAAATTCTGACGAGAACGCACTCTAAAATCGACTCAAAGAATCCCTACAATATTGATCGGATCGTAGTCAATGTTGGTTGGGTTTTGTGAATTTTTCAACATGCCATCATATTTCTACCTAAACGAAATATGCAATCACAAAATAGCATCCTTCACCTCTCATTTAAGCCCTGAAACATTGACAAATTCCCACGGGAACACACAACAGACACGAATTGTCCCTACAAAACGAATGAACCCCAAAAGTGCAGACAGAAAAATGCATGTGCGGTATTGATACACCACGTCCATGGTCTAGCTCCAGAGTATCGACAGCTGACACAGTTTCAGCAAATCCATTTCAAGACAGTGTGCCATCCGTTCCCATCGGAAACCCGGCAAGAAGAATTCGAAACTATGTGTCTCCAATCTCGAACGGGTTCTTGACCTCTCCAAGGCACCGATCCACGCTCTCCCGCCTCTCGATTTTGTTCCAACATCGAATCCTGTTGTTTCGAACGAATCGAATCGTCAATGGACCGAAGACTTCACGCTGGTTGGTTAGACAGAGAGAACGGAGTTAGACCCGGATAAAAGGAAACGGAGAGAATAGCGTGCGGAGCGAAAGTGCGCGCCGATAGATTCTGCTACTATAATTTCATTAAGGCTCGAGGATCGACCGCATCCCGGGGATTAGAACACGGTATTTCCTTCGCGTCGGGATATCGTTTACTGGCTGATCCAAAAGTGTTCCGCTCCTTCTATCGAACTGAGTTCCACGAAATGATTCCCTGATGAGAGCTTGATTTTTATAAACCAATGCCGAAATCTATTGCAAATTGATGCTATTATTAAAGGCCACTAAACTGAAGTAAACGGAATTCAAAATTAAAACAATGTACACTGGCCTGCAAAATTAACACGTTAAACGCGGAGCTAATTTAACAAATCCAAAAGTACAACTGTGCATAAACCATAGACTTGCTTATTATAATATAAAATTAAATATATAATATAATATAAAATTAAATATATAATATAATATAAAATTAAATATATTAGATTTATAAATTCGATACCGTCGGTCTCCAGGGGTTAACCTAGCACATAACGTGTTAAAGCAGGGATGGACACGGTAGGAGCCCCTCAAACGCCTGCTTCTCCCACCAACCTATCTTTCATGCGCGAGGCCTGCGCATTGCTCGCGACAGGAAAATCATTTCCTTCCTCTATGGCAGGCATGGGCACGGGTGGAGCCCCTCAAACGCCTGCTTCTCCCACCAGCCTCTTTTCCATGCAGCCCACGCCTTCTTCGCGTTCCCGCATGTCTCGCGCCTTCGTTGCCCCCACCATACGTATCTTCGTACCTGACCCCAGAGTTTCGCGGGCCTAAGCAAGACGTGCGCACTGGTCGCGGCGGGCGAAGCGCGTTCTTTCTCCATGGTAACGGTGGATACTGGTGGGAGAAGGTGGCCGCTATAGCGGGGACGATTTGTCTCAATTGAGACAAAAATGCCCATCCCTGTGTTAAAGGATTACCAAATGTCCAAAGAATTACAGCTTGGCGAAAAAACGTGGTGTAATATTCGATCTGGTAACGTTTTAAAGCTTGTTGTAAAGTTGAAATCCATTATTCGTTTTTCTCATAAAAATTTGTTGACACTGCGTAAATGCTGACAAGGTGAACATACTTTTTTGTGTCACGTCGACGGCACACCATTCATTGAACGTTCCCAATAACTTGACAAAAAAAATCGTACAGTGCCTACCGAGTATTCATTTTAAAGACAAGATTCCAATCCTCAAATCTATCTAGGTGTCATTAATTAGACAATTTTTTTAACGTCTGCAGTTACGTTTGAGTTATCCAAATTTTCGAAACCGAAAGAGAATGTACACTTTCTCCTCGAACGAAAATTTACCGATCCTTTCGTGTTGCACGTTAGCGTACATTATCTTGATCTTTGACACGTTCGGTATTTATCTCATTATTCGTTTTGATTGTTAAAATGTTTCACTATATGCAATGTGTTTCCTTTGTGAAGTATCAAAACAATTTAGTAGAAAAAAGTCAAGGATTTTATCATGAAGTTACATTTTCAACATTCTCAAACGGAATTTTTCCGATCCGTTAATTTTGCACGCCAATGTATTACATTCCTTGCGAACTGGCTACAATCGCGCAGAGATCTATAGTCCAGCGATCACGTAGAGTGATTCGCTTCATCCCCTCATTTTCGTCAACTCACAAAGAGATCTTAAACGCAGCTCGGTAGCTCAACAGAAAAATTCATCTGATTGAATTCGTTTTACGATCCGGGGGATCCCCGCAGGGATAAAATAAAGCGCTCTGCAATTCGTGCTTTAATTAAATTAATAATCGGCCAGACGCGGCGGCCGAGGGAATGCATCGCGAGCAAGATGGAAACGTTATCGCATGGAAACAAGACCATACCGTGAAATAAGCTGATTCGTTATTCATACATGCCGGGGCGGCGCCCGCGGGATCTTTCGGGATTTTGGGCACATTTTTGAGACAACCAATACTTGTGCGCGCGTGTTCGCCGGCATATCCGCTCCCGCACGAAATAGAACACGTTCGCGCACTTTGACCAACAGGATGCAGTTGCGCCGGGATGCAGTATCGACGTCCTCCCTCTTCTGCCCCGCGCCACGAAAAATATCAGACCCTTTGTTTTTATATAGAGTGCCTCTAACCCCCTTGTACCTAACCCAGCACAGAGCCGATGGCTCCGCCAACGCCATTTCATCCCTCTTTTGTACGTACCGTAGGATATACGACGCGTATACAACCTGTTCCCCAGTATGCAACACCCCTATGCGACGTGCACCACGGGAAAACTGCAAGAAGTTACTATGCACACGCGTCCTACCTCGGATTCCCATATGAAGTCGCTTTTTGTTCCAATAACGATGAGTGCTAATCCATAGTCGTCACAAACAATCGCTATTTAACCCTTGTCTTCATAACGGGGTACTTTCAATTTCTTTTTATAAATATTTTTTCGACAAGCTGCAAAATTATTGTAGATTTTAGGATGATCACCAGACTGCGGATTATGTGCATTCATAACAAAAACGAGGAGAAGAAATTATCAACGGTACAGTAATTGAAAGAATTTAATACTAGGTTTACGGAGCACTAAAATTGATTATTTTACATTGTTTTATAAAAATAATAAAATTGTATTTATTTAGATCTTCAGAGATTTTTATTGTAATATGTATACAAAAAAATAAATCTATATAATAATTCCTCACGGATGCCTCCTTACACTCTTAATAATCGTAAATTAAAAATGTTTGAATCCGTCATTTTGACGGACCCCGTAAATCTAGTATTAAAGATGTCTACATGTTATTTTGCACCTTCATGAAATTATTGAAGAAAAACTGATACAAACAAATTGATCACAGATTAATTTATATTTCAGGCATAAAGATATGTATTGAAACTATAAAGTGCAATATCCTTGAATATCACAGAAGTTTTTGACGTATTTTTATTCATACGATCCAGTATCTTTTTTAATATTTATGGGAAACGATTGAATAAATATATTTTTTTGAGCATAGATTGACACGTTGAGTGCCACGCAAATGCCCATAAAGGTCACAGAATATTAAAACAACTTATTTTATTAAATATTACTATACAAGAATAGAAAAGAGAATATTTACAGTGACATTAATTATTGTAACATTCTCACATCTTGTGAGATTTACTAAAATTTTGGTTTACAGAATAGATTGTAGTAAAAATTGATTTTCGACTTTGGTAAAAAAGTTGACGTGGCACTCAGTGTTAAAATAAAAATCGCACAAACTTTAGATCATGTTTTTTTATGAGACAACTCGTACCAGTCGATAGGGTTAGTATCACAGCGACTGTGCTACTATTTCATGAACATTCGGATTTCATGCTTTATACATGTAATTCCCTGTTGCTAAAACCAACGATTTTTAGCAGCGTACGTTGACGAATGTTTTTTCAAAAAACTCTGAAAACAGCAGAAAATAGTTGAGTGCACTTTAGATATAATTTAACGCACTTTTGTAATATGTATAAAGCGCCCGTACCTTTTGGCGACCGAGTGGAAAAACAATTTATTGTACAAACAGACAAGGAGAATCGATATTTTTAGAAAGTGCTTCAAAATTGTATTTCATGCACTTATCGAAGTAATCTGGTTAAAAAGAGTTCAAGGCACGAGATTGAATAGTATTCAATAAGGTCCCAATGAAATTTTAATTTACTAGGATCATCGATGAACGAGGAATTAATTTAATTTCAATTTTTTTTTTTAAACTCCTACGGGATCATGTCAATATACCGCTGTACAGAGTTGTTTGAATGCCCGTTCATTTTACAAGCTTTTGAATAAATTTCATACGACTCCATTTTTTCTGAATTGCGATGAACTTATGGATTTATAAATTTCCCGATAATTTTACTTTGCATACAGTTTCACAGCGGCAGTATAGATGTTGTAATTACATAGGTGAACGCACTAGACGGGTTATATCCATCTGTGTAAAGTTATTGACTTGCACTGGCGTGCATGTGCATTTGCACGCTTCACGGAATCTAATCAGGAGCTCCTGATTATTATTATTATACAGATGGGTTATCTTCAACATCATTTCTCCTCCGATGCATAAATAATGCAAATATTTTATGCTTGATAATCTCATATTCATGATTACCATATTCATAAAAAGTACCCTCATTTTCTTGACATACGTTGCAATTAAAAAAGCTACCAATCCGAAATATTCTGAAATTTAAAACAGGATGAAATCTTCAACATCGTTTCTCCTCCAATGGATAAATAATGCAAATTTTATATCCTTGATGATCACATCTTTATGGTTACCATTTTGATAAAAAAATACCCTCATTTTCTTGACGTTTGTTGCAATTTAAAAAAATTCCTAATCTCAAATATTTTTAAATTTAACACAGAATAAAATCTTCAACATCGTTTCTCCTCCAATGCATAAATAATTCCAATTTTATATCCTTGGTAATCTCAACTTTATGGTTACCATTTTGATAAAAAAATACCCTCATTTTCTTGACGTTTGTTGCAATTTAAAAAAATTCCTAATCCCAAATATTTTTAAATTGAACACAGAATGAAATCTTCGACATCAATTCTCCTCCGATGCATAAATAATTCCAATTTTATATCCTTGGTAATCTCACCTTTTGATACAAAAATGCCCTCATTTTCTTGACGTTTGTGGCAATTTAAAAAAATTCCTAATCCCAAATATTTTTAAATTTAACACAGAATAAAATATTCAACATCACTTCTCCTCCGATGCATAAATAATTCCAATTTTATATCCTTAGTAATCTCACCTTTTCATAAAAAATGCCCTCATTTTCCTGAAATACGTTGCAATTCAAAATACTACTAACTCCGAATATTCTGAGATTTAAAAGAGAAGAGCAAAGCAGAGCAAATGATAACATAGAAAGATCTGAAGTAAATCTGTCTGTGTCCGAAGCATTAATTTTCATCAAACTCTAATAATTACTGTCACTTGTATTTACACAAGATATCATTGGATATTATTTCGGATATTATAATTATCCATTGTTAGAAAAATTTCTTTCTAATATCTACTCTTGTCATTCGGCGCGCCGACTCTTTTAATTAGTCGCATACACATTGTAGATTTTATGCATTTACAGGATACGTGGTTAACGAATGATTAATGAATTCTCTATTCTACTCGCGGTCAAATAAAATTCAGCAAACTGCATATAAATTGCTAATTAATTTTAATTAATCGAAACCGAATAAATAATCGAAATTTCAATAATTTTGTAAACCCTGCATGTGCTTATCGATTCGTGAAGCATCAACAAGAAACCAGCAAAACAGTGTTCAGAATTGAAGACATCGGTGCAAAATCCATTTCATTGAACTCACTTCGTTTTCCAGTAATACTGTGCTTGTCAATGTTCTGCATATTTGTTCAAGTTTCGATAGTTCGAAGTGAGAATTGAACAATTTTTAAAATTCTACCCAGCTTTTCCATTACAGCCATCAAGGTCTTCAGTTGTCGAAACAGAAAACGCTTGCAATTATTCCCGAGGATTACGACGATTCTTTTTCATACGTTCACCGACCGGAAGCACCATCGACGGTGGCACGAGTCAAAGAACACACAGAGTGTACCCCATCCTCACCGTTTTCCTTCGTTTACTCTTTCCCCGGTTGGACTTCCGCGTCGCAAGCACGTCAAGTTCGAAACAATGTTCCACCGCGGGGTGTTTGGGATCGAGAGTGGATATCGAGGGGTTGAAAACGCCTCGGGCTATCGATACCGTTCCTATCGACTATCGCGGACGCGTATCACCAAGCCGTTACGATAACGTTTATCCGCAAGAGACCCTGCACTTTTGCCGGTTTCCGACAAGTATGTCCACCGAATTGATAGCGTCGGTGGCAACAGCAGCAACAGCAGCGGCTTTGCTCTTTAAGTAGCGAGAGGTGGCCCGCACAGGGGGCTCGGGCTTTAATTAAATTTTGTTTTCGCTCTCGAGAACTTCTTCAAGTCGCTTCTCTCTTTTTTCGGAACCCATTAAAACTTCCCTCTCTCTTTCTCTCTCTCTTTACCTTCATCCCGCTTTTTTAATTCCCTTTCATTTGACTTTCCTCGGCGGCCCCCGGTCGGCCGCGGTTACACGAGCACCGCCCCACGCCGGAACGGGTCTCGAGATTATAATGAAATCATTTCGCCCGACCGAGGACGGCCAGACTGTTTCTGATGCTCGATAGTCTCGAACAAATAGATCGAAACGCTACGGGGACACCCACCGCCACCCCTTGGCGCGTTTTAATTAAATTCGCTAATGGGAAACTTTTCGCTGGGATCTTGCGGATACTCGACGTCCCGCGAGCGAGCGCGGAATTTTCTTACGGAATTGAACCTCGAATCACCTGTGCGCGTCTTCTGCGCGAACCATCTGGTTCTGTTCAGAAAAGTGAATTTCGCCGAGTTCTTGGGTAGAACCATAGAAAATGTGTTCCTCTAACGACGCAGAACTGAACCACAATATAGGGTATGGTGTCGTTTAAACTACCGATATTGCCGAAGCATACTGGCATCGGTTACCAGTGATCAGAGATGCCAACTCTACTGATTTCTCTGTAAAAATAATGATTTTTAACTTTACCTACTGACCTACTGATTTCAAATAGAATTCTACTGATTTTTGGGTCTCATGTGTCTGCAGTTCATATAAAACACAAAATATTCTCAGTATTTCTTTGCGAAACATTGTGACGACATCACCTTCCGGTTGATCGTCAACTGTAAATAGAATCTGTAAATTTGCCCGTCCCACGTGAACGCATGATCTCTCATCTACATAAGTACATACATATGCTGTCACGACCTTAGGCTGGTCTAAGGTCACGACTCAGTGCACAAACTTATAGGTTATAGGTTCGCTATTTACATTAGCCACGTTTATGTGCATTTTTGCATCGTGTTGTAAAATTCTGATTCATCAATTTCTGAATAAAAGATATTCATTTTGGCAAACCATGACAATTTTTATTCAATTGATTTTTAGTGTATTAAATTACAAAAATAGGGTAACGTATACAGTTGTCGAACCCTTACCGTGATAGTCCGTTTTCCTATGAAAATAACGAATATTACGAAATATAATGCATTTTGTGCATAAAACAGTATATACGCAGTACATCTCGAGACACGTACACTGTATTATATAAAAGCATAAATTCCTTAATGTATATAATTCCTTTTTTGAAGGTGGTCAATAAGTGTATACATTACCCTAAATGATTGTAATTGAAGTTTTAAGCTAAGTACCACACAATTGCATACACCGTTAGAAAATATAAAATTGTCGTAATTAAATTAAACTTCAATTTACATGACTTATTTACATTTATGAAAAAACTCAGTAGATCTACTGATTTTCCAAGAAAGAACTACGGAGTTCTACTGATTTTTACATCTATGTCTACGGACTTTTTTCAATTTGAGGTTGGCATCACTGCCAGTGATGCCAAAAACGACCAGAACTGGTTTTTTCCTCTCCTCCTTTTCCCCTTCCACTATCTCATTCCACTACCTTAGCATACTCCAACGCCCCCCACTAAGACCGTAGACTGGTCACGTGACGTGCCGCGCAACGTGTCACATATTACTCTGGTCATCAGAGAGGTGGTAAACTGTATTCTCCTCGATTTAACCGATCTGGCATCACTGTCGGTTACAACATCCTTCTCTCTTGGACTCCTTCTCCTTCTCCCCTTTTCTTTCTATGAATCTTCTCTTCTCTAGATCCTCCCTCCCCTAAACCTTAGTCTAGTCCCTCCTCCTGCTTTTGAGCTTCCCTTTCGTCCTCTAGATCGCCTTTTTAACAGCCCTAGATTATCGCCTCCTCTTCATTCCCCAAGATCCTCCGTTAACTTCCCTAGATCTCAAGACGCTGTATAAATCCTCTAAATTCCCACGGAATTTATAGAAGCAAAAAACTTATACGCTTTCACTACACCGATAAGAAAGCAATAAATTCTACACATCAGAACAATCCTACTTTTGTCGCTGCACCCAATACAAAATTCGTCGCGACCCTATGGAAGGTGGAGTTTTTCGTATCGAGAACTCGTCGGATTAATTCCGCGACGCGTCTCGTTACGTCTTCTTTGTCCGCGTCAGGAACAAAAGGTGCGAAATACACACCACAGGAAAGAAGGAACTGCATGCGGCAGATACGTGTGCATAAATATGCAGGAGGCGAGGCGAGGCGAGCGCGCGATTCGCAGTCCTTGAGGCTAAACGTCGCGTCCCTTGGTTCGCGCGTGATTTACACCCCCGTACGTGACTTCCTGTGCACACGCGTCCCGTTGTCGTCGATATCGCTCGACAAAGTGCCACCGACAAAGTCTACTCCGCTCGACAGTCTGTAAATAACGAGATGTAATCGAAGCCCGGGAGAAACACACCGCGAGACTCCCTTCGCGCGCGTACACGTTCGCCAGAAGTATGCTGTAAGGGCTCGTCCACCCACGCCGGATCCCGATAACATCGATGTTTCATCTCTCTAGGATCTCCCCTCAACTTCATCCACTCCGTTCGAAGATGCACGTGTTGTTCTGCGAACCATCTTGCTCTTTGGACGGCAGAGAATAATTTACACGGTGATAATTGTCATTGTTCCTCCGACATTGTTCAATCATTGTCCTTCCGACACTCTTCAATCATTGCTCTTTCAACACTGTTCAATTATTGTTCTTCCAACACTGTTCAATCATTGCTCAATTACGGATCTTCCAACATTGTTCAATTATTTCTAGACTGCGGACATTATGCATTTATAATAAATATGAGCAAGCGGAACATAAAATACGAGAAAGATAAAAGTATTTTAACTTTTTGCACTCCAGTGGTGACTCTTAGCAGTACACTATCCAAAATATTCTTCACATTATTAAATTTTGTTTGTATCTAATAAATCGTTAAATATTTAAATATTCGTATGCATAAATTGAAAAAATCAGATAAAATTGAAATATTGTAAGCCGGAAGAATATATTATTACAAAGCAAGAAACAAATTATTATTTCGTTTTAGTACCTTATAATCAATACAGAAAATTTTTGTTTTGCATAAAAAACCGCTTTCTAATTATTACTCCTCCAACACTGTTCAATCATCGTTCTTTCATTTCTGTTCGACAATTCGTTCTTTTAATTCTTATATTGCTAATCATCATTGTTCCTTCAACATTGTTAATTCTTTGTGCAACCATCGTGCTCTCAACATTGTTCGATCACATATACTCAAATTCAATCGTATATACAGTATCATATGCACATCTCATATAAATCAAAATCAATCACAAATACCACAAATACTGTAACACATACACAGAGCAACCGTAAAGTCATTAAAAGTGGCACAAATTCTATGATCACTAGACTGCGGAACTTTATGCAAAATAAAAATTCTTTGCGTTGATTGCAAGATGTAAAAACTAAATAGGAATTTATTTCTCTCTTCAATGGTTTTATTAAGCTGTAAGAAATGCGTTGATATTCAAATTCTTTTAATCTTTCCCCTGTTTGAAATTGCACCGACCTATTTTTGCTGTAAATGCATAAAATCCGCAGTCTAATGATCACAAGTGTAGACGAAAGGGGTGAATTTTCTAAAACTACTCAACTAGAACAAACTCCTCGAGATCGAAACATATTGATCACCGCACGAGATGAATTTATTAACCAACTGAAGCATGGCAAATCGGTTATCCGCCAACTTACATCACCGCAAGCGACACATTTTGCGGCGTACATGGTGCAGAAAGTTTTCTGAAGAGGAAGCCGGTTTCCTCGGAACTTCCGAATATTTCTGATAATTCGCACAACTTTGCCCAAACATTTGCAGACCGAGTTTCCTTCGTTCATTGTGCGTCGAACAACGAGAAATTTTTCCAAAATTTAAAAGGTCCCTTCGTCACGGACCTAGTAGCGATCGCAGCAGCGAGGTGAACGCACCTCTCGATTATTTCCGCGGCAATTAAACGATCCGTCAAATTACTAATTACCGGATATCGCTAATTATTCGTCGTTACGGTGCGCAACGAGCAATCGGCCGGCCGTTGCCATCGGCGCGTTCGTTACGCGTAAATTTGAAACGGTCTCGCGGCGTTTCCGGTGCGGAACGGTCGGACCGGTCGAAAAAAAAAATAAAAAATCTCGCGGATTTTTCCCCGGGAAAAAATCTGCTGAAAGAAAATGTCGGGCGGCGCGTAGCACGTTTACTCCGGCGCTAGTCATTTCCATATGTATAGCGTCGGTCTCGAGATTAACATATTCTCCCGCTCGTTACAACTCTCTTGCCGTCCTGCTTCTTTCTCGCTAACGTTTATTCCACCCATACACTCTCTCTCACTCTCTCTTGATCTCTTTCTTCCTCTCTCTCTCTAACGTTTTCGCTACTGTGTACGCCCGTGCGCCAGTCTCTTTGATTCTCTATACTTTGCCGCGTTCATTTCATTTTGCATATTTATTCGGGTCCGATGCTCCTGGCCGCGTCACGCGCCGACAAGTTTCACCGAAATATCGCCCGAATTCGCGTCTCAAAGGTTCATTACAACTACACCGTGATATTAGATTTGATTCCTCTTGCCCGGAATACCGGTAACGCCATATCGAAAACACGGATGCACCATCGATGTTTAAGAGCTCGCGAATTTTGTTGTTATCGCTGCATTTTTATTCGGACGCGAATTTTTGTTGGCGAGTGCAGGGGATTTGTTAAACTCCTTAGTTTGTGGGTCTGGACTCAACAATGCTGAATGTAAGTGCTTGGAGAACCGTCTTCTGGTTCTAATCAATTATAATTTGGCCCACGAGGTCAGAATTGATCCACGGAAGACAATTATAAGGATTTCCTGACATGCGATGTCAGGAATTCATTCATTGAAATTTTTACTCGGCATTTTCTTTTTAAAAGATTTTGGGATTGGAAGGTTTGGCGAGAACAAGCTTCGACGTAACGTATTTATTTAACAAAACTTATAACTAAACTAATCGGATAATCTAATGTTCTACGCGGCACGACTTTATCTCGCACGGTATACACTACTTCTACGCTAGACTTCGCTGTTTTTGACTTCACTGTCCTGACTCCAAACCCTGAATGCTTCGACTTCGCTGCTTGCACTCCCCACTTGCACCTCACACTCTCTCTCTATCTCTCTCTCTCTCGCACTCCTTCACTCTCTCTTTCTTTCTTGACCACAGCGTTACGCGAAAAGGTAAACAAACACGGAGGCCTGTATCGGGCCACCTGCAGACGCTCGTGAACTCGCTGAACACCTGCGAATCAGGCGATCCTACAAATATTGGTACCTATCTGTAATTATACTTTAATTTATAATTAAATAACAAAAGATTGCAACATTGAGCTGATATGCCTCCAAGCTGAACTGTGCGAGACAACCCTATGTGTAGATGTAACTGCGAGTGTGAAACTCTCAATCACGTCCTTTGGCAGTGTAATTTGTATAATACCCAAAGATCACTATTGTTGTATAATCTCTGTAAGTTAAGAATTCAACTGCCTTTGGACGTTTCTATATTTCTGGCTGGGCACAACGTTAAAGCCTACCGGTATATAATTTCGTTCCTAAAAAGCTGTAACCTGCGTGTTTAAGGAAAAACAATAGTGATGTACCCTAGCTTTTAGTTTGTAGAGGTTACTTTCTCTGTACACTTTGGTTTTGTTTGTACCTAATGTTGTAATAAATCTCTTATGAGATTTTCTGAATAAAAAAAAAAATATAGAACAGTTTACCACCAGTATATTATTTTGTTATACATGTTACTCAGAGGTACATAAATAAACTGCGAATCACTATGTAAAATAAAAAATGATTGCAAGACAAAAGAGTAATAATTATCTTGTTAAGTTGAAACTAATACAGTGATGTCCTTAAATATTTTTAACGTGACCACTGTTTTAAATTGTGCCCAACCATTTTTATTATGAATGCATAAAATCCGCAGTCTATACGTAAATGTTAGAATAGTAGAACAGGTTTACTTGGTTACAGGAATAAATTAACTCCTTCACTATTCTCAATCTTGACGACTTAATCCTAATGCTTTAGATTGAATTATTTACATCATGAAATGTGTTTTCAAGTAAAAAAGAATTACAAAAATTATCAAGTTACAAAAATTCAGATCAGTGCTACTGTACTGTGCTAATGGGAAAAGTATTGAAGGTGTAAAAAGCATACTATAAATAGAAAAATGTCGGTTCAAAAAATTCAAACTGTGTCTAATACATACTGTTATTGACAGAAGGTTTAAGCACGCATGTACACCACACCGTTTGCTATACAAACTAATGTGTGATAAGCTATACTACAGCTCTCTCCTGTTCGTCGAAGTTTTAATTAGTCAGTTGAACTAACTGCAGATAATTTGTCCAAGCAAACGAGGCTCGCATCCGAAAACTTCGTATACGATAACCCTATAAGCCATAAGTGACTCGCCACGTTGCTGCTATTGTCGTCAGCGTTGTGGAACGCTGTGGACGCATATACAAATAAAACACGTTGGCTTGTGTGGTCGAGTATCTAGCCATGCACATCTCGCCGTTACGACACCATAAATTTGTTACCCCGTCGTTAACGGAGCCCTATGAATCACAACGGGACTACGTTTGCTGAGGATGATCGTCTTCTCGCGCGTTCCTGTCGCAAGATTGCTGTGTTTGAACTACGAGATTTCGCAGTCCTAGAGTTTATAGTCACCCACACCGCACATCGCACGAAAGATAACGCGTCCTGATTTTGGATTTTGGTTAAAATTTTTGGCAGATATTTTTCCCTTTCTATTCTATGTTTCTCTCTCTTGACTAGGGTTCTTCTCCGCTATTACATATTGTTTCCTTCTACACTACTCTCCTAATTCCCTACTCTCATTAATCATTTTCTCCTAATTCACTGTTCTCCTAATTTGCTACAAGCCTAATTCATTACTCTCGTAATTTCTACTACACCCCTTATTTACTACTCTCCTAATGTACCACTCTGCTAATTTACTAGTCTCCTAATTCACAACTCCCCTAATTTACTACTCTCCTAATGTACTACTCTGCTAATTTAGTAGTCTCCTAATTCACAATTCCCCTAATTTACTACTCTCCTAATGTACTACTCTGCTAATTTACTATTCTCCTAATTCACAACTCCCCTAATTGACTACTCTCCTAATGTACTACTCTGCTAATTTCCCAGTCTCCTAATTCACAATTCCCCTAATTTACTACTCTCCTAATGTACTACTCTGCTAATTTAGTAGTCTCCCAATTCACAACTCCCCTAATTTACTACTCTCCTAATGTACTACTCTGTTAATTTACTAGTCTCCTAATTCACAACTCCCCTAACTTACTACTCTCCTAATGTACTACTCTGCTAATTCACTAGTCTCCTAATTCACAACTCCCCTAACTTACTACTCTCCGAATGTGCTACTCTCCTAATTTAGTATTCTTGTAATTTACTGCTCTCTTTAATTTACTTTAAAATAAGTGAGAAAAGACGTCCAAGCTCGCAACCAAGACAGACTGCTAAACAGCACCACGGATTCAACGATCAGACGAAGGAGAGAACATCGTTCCTTCTCGTTCTTTCATATTCCCATTATCCATCGAAGGTTCACTGCCCCGGCGAGTAAGAGACTCGACGAGTCGTTATGGCTGATCAGCGGTTAAAGGTCTACTGGAAAAACGGGGGTGCCTAGATGACGAGATTCCCAAAGGGCCGAACACGAGGACCGGCAGAGCCGTGCTGCGCTTTGTTCCCGCGCATTGTTTCGCGATTCCGGGGGCTCGTTGAAGGAACGAAACCCAATTGTGCCGAAGAGAACAGGCGAAAGATCGCATTCCTCGGCTAGTCGGTGAAAAATCTCCCGACAAAAACGGTGGAATGCCCGTCTCCACGGAGGTTAAGACGGGCAATTACCGAAACACAGGCGCGCGCGCGCTCGTACTCGCACTCGCTGACTTAAATTGCTGCGAAAGTGGACCACCGTGGCAGAGGGCCGGCTCTACGAATGGGCAATTACCGTAAGGAGACGCGAAGAAAGCAAGAGAGAGCGAGAGAGAGAGTTCCAAGGGTGGGCCGCTAAGACAGGAGAAGCTCGCGGGAAACGGGAATTTACGTTTCCTCCGTGTCTTCATTTGCTCATCTAATTAAGCGAATTTCGCGCGGCTTTCGGATCGTTTCCTGCGCGCCGCGGAACGGAAGCTAATCCGACCAATTAGCGGCACGCCTAAATTGAATTCCGGCTCGATTCGACGCGGCCCGAGGATTCATCGCGTCGAATAACCTTCGCGATTTTACCAAACGATAACCCCCTACCACCGCATTGCGCTCCAATCTGCGATTCCAGCGAACACGCAAATTCAAATTGTAAATATTCTTGTGGGAGAAGCTTCCTGGAACAGCATTATGATTGGATGTTATAGTACACTGTACCTCCCAATAAATAAAAAATTAATACATTGGTGCTTGAAATTATGAATTACATGAAAAGTTGATACTTAGAGAAACGACATGTTTTCACAAAATTCTACTGTTCTGCGATTTGACTAGATCTACAAGTCCAAAAGGATTCAGCACTGAATATCTCCGTCATTTTCTGGAGTTGAGAAAAAACTTTATTGACAAAAGTTGTTTAATACAAAGAGAACTATAACATGACAGTCTGATAAATTCATTATCCCCAGAGTTGCTACTATCTTGTTAGCACAAAAATTCAGGATGCATTAAGTTCTGCAATGTTGAAGTTAAAATATCGTCCAAATTAATAATTTTTGGACATACATACGTAAATATTTTTTCTATAGAATACGTCGAGATGCATTAGGTAGTGTATAGAAAACAAATGATCCTATCTAGAAAAGTGAAGGTGACCTTAAAGTCTCTGAAACTACTCCACCCAAGAAATAGCTTTACCACCATATTATAATCCTCTTTATACTAAACATTTTTTACTAATAAATAGACTGCGTATCATTAATTGCAGGGCGTAAAAACAGGATTTTATTTCTCTCTTTAGTAATTTTATTAAATTGTAAGAAATGTATTGGTACACTTAAAATCTTGTAATCCTTTTATTGTTTGAAATTACACCCGTCGTTTTTTTGCCATAAATGCATAGAATCCGCAGTCTACTAATACAGTTTTAGATAATAATTGAACTTATACCATTTTGTAGCAAGTTCTATAGTGAATGAGGGAAAACGTGTTACCCCTGAGCGAATGACGAATGAAGCGTCTAAGGCGCTACTAAAAATTGCCACACTATTGTTTCAAACAATGCGTAAATTACTAAGTATGTATCGATTGATAAAAATTTAAGTGTTCAAACGAAATAAATCATGTACAATGAAAATATTCTAGGTCAAAAGGGACGTCTTAGTTTTCGTGTTGAAACAGCTTCGAGTGCAAAGGGTTAATTCAATGTATACAGTGTTGAAGCATGCTACCTGAATACCTTGGTTGTTTTTGGTGTTAGAAAAAAATGAGTCAGACGAAACTAACTAGGTTTCCAAGGTGGCATAATCTCATGTTAATAGTTTTTTTGTAGTTGGACGCGTAAAGGTCACACGAAGGTCAACTCCGTTGTTTTAAATGAAATGATATATTTCTCTATATACTACCTAATAGAGCGTTTTAAAACGCGTACAGAGACCTACGACTCAAGGTCATTCAAGATCGTAAAATATTTTACATCGCAGATGCTCTTCAACGATGCTGAATGACCTTGAGTCGTAGGTCACTGCACGTGTCTTAACCCTTTGCACTCGGTACTATTTCAGCTCCAAAATCAAACATTTTTTCGAATCTAGAATATTTCCATTTTATTTGATTCTTTTCATTTGATGCATATGAAACTGACTCGGACAATACTTAAATATTTAATAATTTATTAAATGCAAACAAATTTAACAATGTGAAAAATATTTTGAATGGTGTATAACAATTTTTAATGGTGACTGAGAGTCACCACTCGAGTGCAAAGGGTTAAAACACACTATTAGATAGTATAAAGAGAAATATATCATTCATTTAATAAAAAGAAAAAACGAGTTGACGTTTATATGTTCTTTACGCCTCCACATACAAAAAATATTAACACGAGATTATGCCACCCTCGAAAACTAGCAAGTTTCGCCCACCACATTTTTTCCTATCGCCGAATAACAACCGAGTTATCTAGGTGGCATGTTTTGTAAATCTGAATAAAAAATTGAAATTTTCCCCCATTCACAATGACCCTTAGAACGTTACCCAGAGTCATTGTTTGGACCGCCGTGGACCCTTGTTCCACCCGTAACCATTTTCCCTGGTTCGGTTAGTTACGTTCCGTTAATAATTCGTCAAACGTGTAGCCGTACTCGAGTGCGGAACGATACAATTCTCCGGGCGGATAATTAGAATACTTTCCAGTCGAACTGTATATTCGTCGCGCGACAAACTCAATATTCTCGAGCACGCACACACGCACGGTGCTCTCTCGTTACTCTGTTGCTCTCTACCCTTCTGGACAAGCTCTGTCGTTCGAATTCCGCTTCAAAGGCAGCCGAGTGATTTCGAGTGGCCGGAGAGGGAAAAAAAAACCAAACAAATCCGATAGCGAAGAATAAAAACAACAAATTACGAGAGCATGCGTGTCTCGCAATCCGCAACTTCGGTCCCGATGGAATAAATACGAAACCAACCGTCTGGTATCCACTCGTCAGTAAATTGCCGCTTTGTACAGCGCGATCTTGTTTTACCGAGGACGCGATATAATCCGCGACCAGAGGGAAAGAGGGAGAGAGAGAGCGAAAGAGAGTAAGCGAACAGAGTGCCGGCAGTTTTCATTTCAGGAATATTCTTCATTAAGGCTCGCTCTCAAAGTTGGAAGCGAGCCGCGCCGGCACGATAATGCTGCCATCCGTGAGAGACCGCCGCGCAGAGGACGTTGATCAGGCCATCGTAAACTTTCGAAATGAAAAGCTTGGATCGCTGATAATGTCCGCAACGGCGTCTTTCGGCTATGTAACGCCCTCAGTTATTTCGTTGGCCCCTCTCTCCCCCTCTTTCTCTCTGTATAATGGTTAATTAATATCCTGGATAGCTGCTTCGATCCCGTCAGTGAAACTATCGACATTGCGAGCCGCGCACCCCCGTTCTCTCGCAACCCTCCTCGTTAATCCGATCCTTCGAATGAAACTTTCACGGTGGAAACTCGGACAAGGATACTCTGTAAATTCGGAGAACATCGACGGTCCGATGTAAAAGCGGTGTGCATCTGCGTTACAGAATTGGATGCGGTTCGGCGCTTTTAATGGATTCGTGAGCCTCGGGTATCGCGTTCTGACGATTGTTGCAGTGCACATGCTTGGAGACATTTTATGAAACGGATGGATTGCCGGTGGGTGTCTGTTAATTTTTTTTTCTGCATGTTTTTGGAGGTACTTTATGTGAATTCGTTGAGCTTCTTGGTGCACTTGTGAACTTACAACCCTTCTTCGAGTACTCTGATGTACTCGATTAAATTCTTCTAACGCTTTTACTATTTTGTGTTTGAACTAGTCACTTTTACGAAGGTAACCAACTTTTTTACAATGTAAAGGAGTACACGAATAAATTGAAGAAAAAAAAATTGTATATAAAAAAAACATTTGATTTATTGCAACAATAATACACTAGAATGTGTTAACTGCATAATAAAAACATTTGTCGTCCATAAAGGAGGACGATTTGTCACCTTACTTTTACCAAAAATGTAAATGTCAATCTAATTGCAAATGTCAACACTGCTGCCGTCACCGATTGAGCTGTTGTATACCAAGGGCATTTCATTCTACATACCCGACCTCCTGTTTTCCACCCAAAATACTACACAAACTCATGATTTCATACTTCACTCATTCTCAAAATCTGCCTCATCCTCGACCTCTATGCTTGCCGCATCATATTCGAACCTTTGCCTTGCCGCGTCACCTTCAAAACTCTGACCTTATCATTCTAGCCCTTACAATTTTTAAAACCCCCACCATTCAAGTTAGAACTCATATATAACCCGGTTTCCCTCTCGACAGGGCAGATTCTCAGATTCTCTCTTCTCCAGAGCACACACCCGTTTCGTTCGACTGTCGAAGTCTACTGTATATTCCGCTAACTTACAATATTTTATCAACGTGTTTCCTATTAAGTTCCGTTGTATCTTACGAATAAAATACTAATTAACGGAATACAACAAAACTATACATTCGAGATATCGTTGAGAATAAGAAGAAACACACCAACTCTCCACAAAATGAGGACTAGATAGAAAAATGTTATGTAATCCCAATAGTATTGACACGTTCGCTAACGAATTAACCCTTAGCATTCGAATGGCGACTACAAAGCAGATTATCTACAAAAATAATAGCTAGATAGCGGAGTTCATGCATTTATGACAAAAACGGGTAGGTGCGATTTAAAATACTTGAAAGATTAAAAGAATTTAAGCACGTCGATGTATTATTTCCAACTTGTAAAGATTATTAACACTAGGTTTACGGAGCATTAAACGTGATTATTTTACATTGCTTTATAAAAATAATAAAATTGCATTTACTTAGATCTTCAGCGATTTTTATTGTAATATGTACACAAAAAATAAATCTATTTAATAATTCCTCACGAATGCCTCTTTACACTCTTAATCGTAAACTAAAAATTTTTGAATCCGTCATTTTGACGGGCCCCGTAAATCTAGTGTTAAAGAAAAAATGAATTTTCTATACAGCTTCCGATTCTTGCAATTGATGCAGAGAATTTTTTATTTCAAGGGTATAGAATATTTTTATTTTAGAGTATATTTTATTTTTACTATAATCCTCCGTTTTATTTTCCACCAATTACTTTCATCTTACATTAGCAGCAATAATAATGCAATTAAAAAGCAAGCTAATACAATTAACTTATCTTTGAATTCCAAGCAAGCTTCTCTAATCTTTTCATACTCGATACAAGCTATAACAGCAAAGGTCTCAAGATAGATACTCTATGCAAACTATAAACTAGTTAATGAATATTGCAGTTGCAAAGATTGTTACCGAAACAATCTGGTAGCGGACGTATTCAATAAATAAAAATATGAATGAGACAAATAGACTTGGGGAACCCACCAAATTTGGAAAAGAAGAAGAAATTCAGAGACCATACATAATCTCGGATCGGTACAAAATTGATCTACGGTTGTTCCTCTTGGATAGAAATGAAGTTTTGCGCCGTGGGACAAAACGTTCGATAAATCCTTCGCCGGGACCCACAGTTTGCCGAGTACTTGTGGCAATAGTGATTTACAGTAAGCGGAAAGTGATCCGGTACGGATCGACCGGCGATACGACTGCGAGATTACACAACGGACAAGTTTCGATTGTTCTTGTCTGATAACGTGTTTCCTGGGAACCTCGGACTTGTCTCGTCGGCCGAACGACAGCAAACTGTCTTTAGCTAGGAGTTGGTAAGTAACAGGATCCCTTGACGGTGGAACGGCGCCAACGATTCACGCGGGCCAGAAGTTCTAGTGGACCCGAAATCGAAACCCCGAAAAACGGGAGAGAGCATCCACAACTTCGGCCGATAGTTCTTCGAGGTTCAGAAGGACCATCTACTCCGACGATTCGACGGCGGCGGCGCGCATCGTCGCGACGCCAAAGGCGATTCCTTTCACCGCCCGCGGGGAATAGAAAAATCGATCGGTCTCCAGGAATAATCCTGACGATTTACCCCCGAGCCTTCGAGAAATGGTAATCTTTTAATTCAATTACCGATCAGCGACTCGGAATTCCGCCTGCCCGACGAGATCGCGGAGCTATCGCGTTTTGCATGCCCCTGGAGAGACGCCCCGGCTCGATCCTGGGAAACGACGACCGGCTTTCGTGGATTCCTTTCGTATTACTTGTCTGTAACGCAAACACCGCCCCCATGCGCGAGATTGCTGTCGACAAAAAAATAGGATCCGATGCTCTGCGCCATTGATCTCGAGCGATCTTCTCTGTCCTCGGAGCCCGCGAGCTCGAACATGTGCGGAAAATCATTTTGCCTGCAATACTGCAGCACGAGTTCTCCGTTTGTCCAATTTTACATGAAACTAAACTACAAGAAGCTGGTTCCCGTCGAAGCCGTATTTGAAAACATCGATTCTTCAAAAAGTTACAGCTATTCGAACTCAAATACGTTACGCTGTCCCAAAAGTGTCTTTAAAAATGTGCATGTTTAATACGAGCGTATAACGAAATACATCTGTTAATTATTGTTTTATGTTCTCTCACAGTTTTGCATTTTAAGATTGTTGTCGAACTATGGTTTTAATATGTACAATTTACCACCATTACGAATATGTGACGACCACAGTCTCGCAATGTACTTGAAGATAGTAAAATTAATTTCATGCAGTTTGTTGTTTAAAGTACTACACTGCATAGTATACAGGGTGTTCCCTAGCATTTACCGTTTGCGAAATCTACACTGGACAGTTAATCCGTGAACATCCCGTAGAGTAGGCCTGGGCACGGTTGGGGATCCTCAAACGCTTGCTTCCCCCACCAACCTCTTTTTCATACAGCGCGCACGTTCGTCGCATTCACTGATATCTCGCGTTTGAGATATCTCAATTGAGGCAAAATTGCCCAACTCTGCTGTAGAGTATAAGAAAAATGGCTAAAAATTAGGGTATACACGTTCTCGTTATTTTTATAAATTAATACAGGCATGTCCAGAAGTAGCTCACATGGAGGCAAATTCGAGGGAGACGCCTACTTCTCCCTCCCGCGCGTCTCGCTTCCCTTGGCGGCCGTAGTCCTCCGAGCTCCTCAGACCAGTGACGCCAGAAATGTCAGCTTTTCGCGCATGCGTATTCGCGCGTGACATCAGTACTGTACTAATTTGAAATTTTTGAGCGTTCTTTAAGGCCCTGTTTTAAAAATAATGTGTTTCTTTCAACATTTACATACTTTCTTTACCTAAAAAAGTTCGGATTATACAGGATAACATAATATAAAATTTTATTTTATTTGGCAGAATCTATAAAGAATACCAACATTTGTTGCAAGACAAAAGGATACTGCCAAAAACCTTTCCAGTATCAAAAATAACAAAAATATATTTTCTAATTATATAAATAAACAAGTAAATAAAAAATAACGTCCGGTATCTTCAAGTTAGTCTATGGCAGTACTAGGTCCCGGCACGCCACCTAGATGTTTCTCTTTTTTGGCGCGTATACGTTACTGAATTCTGCGCGCACCGCAGTACGCATGCGCGAAAAGCTGACATTTCTGGCACCACTACCTCAGACCAGTGATGGTATATGGTCTCGGTTTTCTCGCGCATGCGCGACGATTTTAGCGTCAGTAAAGTACAAAGTAGAGCTAAAATGGGTTACCTTAGTCACCCCGCATAGTTTCGCAAATTTTTTTTCGATTTTCAAATATGAATTGACAAGTAGCTCCTTCTCCAATACTAGTTGCCATTATGAAATCGAATATATTAACATTAACTTACCAGAATTTCGAAGTACGGTCGTCTCGTCTTGCACTCTCCTGTCCGGTTTCCCGCCAATAACAGTTCTCCCCTACTTTCCCCACAAACATAAGACGTACCGTACGTTCCTGCATTTAGTCGCGCATGCGCGAAAAAACCGAGACCATATACCATCACTGCCTCAGACCCGTGTATACCGCTTGCAGTATGTACCGCTTGTGGCGCGTTGGGGCGACTCTCGGACCCACAGTAGGCACGGGTCTGAGCAGCTCGGAGGACTAAGGCCGCCACGGGGAGCGAGACGCACGGGCGGGAGAAGTAGGCGTCTCCCTCGAATTTGCCTCTAAGCGAGCTACTTCTGGACATGCCTGAAGTAATATAATATAGTTACTTTTGATGCTCCATAAATCTAGTGTTAAACTAATGTTTTGTCCATTTTGTAGCTTGTCGGAGTCCGTCTAAAAAAATCGAGGGACAAAGAGTACAAATGTCGGTAGTCCGGGAACAGTTTTCTCGTTCCGGTAATCACGTCCTTCTGCCGCGGCGTTGTACAGATAATAATGTATCGTAGAGGAAGAAATATCGTTGGTAGAGCGCGTAATTGCTGCGATCTGCCTCAGATAGACACGCTAGAGCCTCGGCACCGATGGAAATTTACATAACACTCGACGGCGGTGATTGGCCCACCGGGATATCAGATTTTATAGAGCCTCCGGGGCTGTCGCGACCCCAACAATTTTTCCCTTTATTCCCAGCGCGATGCTTTCGCCGCTTCCAAAAAAATTCTATTAACCTGTCGCGCATCGCCGTTGCTCGTGTACGGGGCTTGAGTCAGGATAAAAGAAGCAGAGTTGTCTATCGCATTAAGGCGAAACGTGTGTATCGCCGCGACTGGAACATTATTAACTCTTTGCAGTCGAACTCCAGGTGTTTCTCGGCAGGTCTGTTTTCGTGTATGAGTACGAATATCAGACGGCTATTTAAACTTATTTTAATAAAATTTACACGTTTTTTAGTATGAAATAAAAATATAAAAATAATTATGACCAATACGGCTACCATACCTACGGAAAATACGACCGCAAAAAGTTAAACTAACTGGATCGTTGGTAGAACCCCTATGACTTATGGCAGCACGCATGATTCGTAGTTTATTGATCACAGAAAAGTTTACAACAGTTGGGACGTATCTTTGATATACAAAGTTTTACTGCTCTCATTTTATTCAGCCCCCGGATAGCGAACGTTTTTTACGATTTCATAGCAACCGCAGCTATGTCCACTCGAATTGTATCAATTTTCTTTTACGTATATTTTTGAAACTGTTTCTTTACAATAAATGTTCATTCTAGTGACTTAATAAACTTAATACTCCGTGGGCACACAGTATCGTTTGTGTCTAGGTGACAATTTCACTTTTAAATCCTTTCGCAGGAAAAAGAGGGGGCCTCATGATTAGCGACTTCTGATCGTTAAATTATTTTTTGCACCAGAGGATTGGCACGATATACAATTCTTATCTATACTGTTGCTCTCGGATTGGATTTTGTTGTGCGAGATAACAATGCAGCCGCGAGGAACGCGTCGCATCCACGGAGACTAGATCAAGACCACTGGGTAGCAAGTTTATGCAGTGTGGTAGCCGCGGGATTTAAACTTCTCACCAGGGGGTTGCGGCGCATTTTGTCATAGTTTATGCCCCTGTATGCACCCAGTTCCCATTCCGGGGCTGCAACAGCTGCACCGCTGCACCGCCGCGGCGCCGAGCACCACCGCGCCGGCCTGCAACGTGTCACTGGGAATTACGACAATTTTGAAAAACGGTGTTTGCATGTTTACGCGGCCGCCATATACCAAGAGAGAGAGAGAGAGAGAGAGAGAGAAAGAGAGGCTAACAGGCAGGCCGGTGTTTTCGATGCATATCGTCTCCGATTGCGGCCAACCCGGAAAGGCAATCCTCCTTCCGCGGCGAGATTCCCCGTGATCTATGATCGACGAAAACTTTCTTCGTTTCCTTCTCCACGGATCCGGACCATGGCCGGTCTACCTACCTAACTCTTTTTCGCTGACTGCGCGGAACCCGTTCGCTGAAATTGCGAATCTCGAACGATACAGGATGCTTCAGCCCAGAGAACCGGAAACCGGCGCGTGACCTTTTTGCCCGATCGAAAGTAAAAAGTGCGAAATAAAATTCCCGTATAAAACGATTCCGTTCCTCGGTTTCAACCTATTCAGCAGTCCTCGTAAAAATGGGACGCTGAACGAACGCTGTTTTTTCTATTTTTCTAAATATTGTTGTGTCGGAACGGCGACGGCTGCCGCTGAACCGATAACCGTAAAAATCCTATTGAATCGAAACAATTTAGTGAGAAAGCAACCGAAAAGTTGGGATTTACCATAGCCATTACTCTTTTGATCTGCTCTACGCCGTACACGCCCCCATAAAATGTGGTTAGCTTCATAAAATACATTCGTTTCTAACTATCGTTCGGCGCTTTAACTCTCATTTTCGTTTTAAATTATTCCGTTTTTATACATATCGTTATTTCCATTTTCGTTTTAACATTTCTAACTGGCTGAATTTTCAATTATGAATATTTACAAAGATGTGACGAAGGATATGTAAAATTAAGACAACTATTTTATCATAATCAACGAAAATACATTATAGTTTGTACCAATGTGGATGCTATGGTGTGCAAAATGGATGGTTCAAAATTCTTCAATTTACTATTATTGAAACTGTCAAGATTCGTTTATAAGAAATTATTCAATATAATGTACTTCTTTGAATGAGGTATTATATCAATTTCGTATCCATAAAATGAAAAAAATCATATAAGAGGAAAATATTCTAGGTCGGAAGAAATGTTTGGTTCTGGAATTAAAATGTCTCCGAGTGCAATCATTTGTAAAAAATGTTCAGTGACAATCACAGATGCCGAACGTATGAATCAACGTATTAAAAATCTGTATTTTGACGAAGTAACTCAATTATTTGTATCAGTAGAGTTCATTTTGATTAAATAAACTGCTTTGATCATGCCCAATTTTTGTGATCTGGCTTCGTCAACGTGTTAATCATTGGAAACATATTTTCAACGACCATCACAGATGTCGAACGTATCAATCAATGCGTTAAGAATTAAAAATCTGTATTTCGACGAAATAATGCAATTTTCTGGGCCGGTGCACTGCAGTGGAGCTCATTTGGGAGCATCAACCCCTTTCGTCGGCAGTTGCGCGGCGATCGGCGCATGCATACCGAATAAATTTCCGAAAATTGCGAAGCACAGGTCGCGCGACCGGTGTCCCAACACAACGTGGTGGGGGGGGGGGTAGGCGGTATTTATTTTTTACCAGGCCGCGGCAATTAACGCCGGGTGCACGGGACTGGTGAAATTGGGTCTTGTTACGGGAATTTACGTAGGCGGAGTTGGCACGCGCGCCACGTAAGTCAGCGAATATCCGGAATACGTGGATTAGCAATTAAGAACGGCCGCTGTCGCGTCGAAAATCATCTTCCTACGGGAACGTCGTTCTGGCCGAGGAATCACAGAGTAATAGGAGGGGAGTTGGGAAGAAAAGGGGTGAAAACGTAAGAAAGAAGGAGACGAGGCGGCCCGTGGTTCCGGACACGCGAGGGAATAAAGAACTCCGGGCGAACTTCTATGCGATCCGAGTACATCCCCTTCGAGAACCGTCGGAATTTCTTACATTTCCAATAGCGAGGGACCCGTGATTTATAATTCCGAACGCGCGATAGAATTATTAATACGAAAAGTTCACGCGGAACCCGGGTCCCGTTCGACCGCGTCCGAAGTCGGGCGAAACGTGCGGAATAGCACGCGTCGATTTAGTCCCATACCGGCTCCCGATGCGATCGTAAAGAACACGTGTTGCGCTAGTTCCTTACGCGACACAATGGAACCGGTTCGAACTTCCGATTGAACCGTGTTCGCGTGTACAACGTAAAAGAATTGTCGAGAAAACAGGAATCGATTAGGGGTGGTTTTTCTGCTGGCGAAATGATATACGGTGTGTCTAATTTAACCACACAATCATTTCTTCACACGTTCGCAACCGACGTTTATTTCAGCGATAGTCTTTATAGTCAGAATATTTTATTAACACGCTGACTGCCACGTGAGTTTTTTGTGTTTCATACAGGGCTTGATTGTTTCATTCGTCTGAACGATCGGAATAAGTAATAATTATTAACAGTTACTTGACAGTGAAGTCTGCATCTTACACTATAATTTAGTTCATCTCAGAACGAAGAATTTGATGCCATTAATCGTATGACAATCGTTTTTAAGCAAGTCGCTAACCCAGCGGTGTCCATCGTAGGGGCCCCTCACGCGCCTGCTTCCCCTTCCTACTCAAGTTTGCGCAGGCGCAGTGTGTTCTCTCCCCGCCGACCAAGGAACCGAGTAACCGACCCGCGTGTCATAAAACAATCGACGATCATCTTTTTAACGCGGGAAGCGAGCATATTGGTAATCGGTTAGCCGCGTCACGGCGCGATGGACACGGCGAACGGTGGTGGGGACGTTGTTCAGCTCCTGGAGCCAATGATGGTATATTACACCTTTTTCTCACGCATGCGTGACAATTTTAGCGCCAGTAAAGCTCAAAAATGGGCTAAAATGGGGTACTTTGGTCACCCCGCTTAATTTCGCAAAATTTTTTTTTTCAATTTTCAAAAATGAATGTTTAACATGCATATGTTATATTAAAATTTAATGTGTATGTACATATAATATATAAATATATTATAATTGTGTGTATATGTATAACATATTCAGTCTTTTCCTTTATTTTACGGATAGGGAAGAGTACTAAAATAACTTTATAAACCAAATGTATAATAAAAAAATAAAATATTTTATTTGGCTTCGGAGCACGGTCGTCTCGTCGTGTCGTCTTGCACTCTTCCGTCCGGTTTCCCGCCAATAACAGTTCCCCTCTACTTTTCCCACAAACATAGGACGTACGTACGTTCATGGATTTGAACGCACATGCGCGAAAAGAGGTGCAATATACCATCACTGCCGGGAGCAGAATTTGGACATCGCTGCGCTAATCCCATAAATGCGGTGTATCCTCTTTTGAAATATAAAAAAGGTATTGTCACAGAATAGTTGTAATTTCTTTGGATATCATGTCATTCTAACAAAAATCGCACGAAATCTAAATAAATTCAATCGTGCCATTTTTAGGAGGCAACATGTACTAATCACTTTGGATGGTCGGTCGGATTAATGTTAAAACGAGACACTCTGTATTTCAGGGCCGGTATCCCGGATTTCTCGAAATGAGATTTTGGTGCGGAAACTTTGTTCCACAAACACAAACATCAAAAATAGCGCCGGAGCTTTATTAACATCCAGTTTCTACCTGACGGCATCATCGTGCAGAGTATGCTCGATCGTGGCAGACGAATATATGAAACGACCGGAAGAGCAAAGGAAGAGTTGATATCGCATAGAGAAAACAGCGACGAAATCAGAAAGCAAATTCTCGAGGAAGGACGCGGTTTTGCTCGGAAATGACGGCTACTGTTTATTTTCCACGGACCGGATCACGACCGCAAGTTCTCGCGGTCTACACCGGATCGAAACGTCAAATAGCGAGCGAAAAAGAGAGGAAGAGAAACAGAGAGACAGAGAGAGAAGGACAAGGAAGAGAGAGAGAGAGAGAGAGAGAGAGAGAGAGAGACAAACGACGCGGAGGTCGCAAAAGGAATACCGAATGAGACGCGTTAATTAACGCGGTAATAAAGCTTCTCGTGTTCATAAGCCGTCCGATCGTGGTCGCTGAGCTACGCCTAAGCAGGCCTTCTGGGTAGTGTTTCAACATCCATGGTTGTGGAAGTGGACCAATGAATGGGTCCACAGTGTCCGAGAAAATTCCAACCTAACTGCAACTTTTCCGGATAATACTCTCACGAGTTTCCCCCTAATTGGCTCGAAGCTTGCGCGAGAATGAGCTAGAGAACACGGTAGCTTTTCAAGTAAATCTTCAAACTATGTTTTCGAAGATGGCGCGATCAACCCTCAACTGAAATACTGGAACCTCTCCAACAAAATTTCTGTGCACTAACATTCGCTACTGTATCGCACGATAATTGCCGCCAACTTTCTTTTTCCGTCACTTCTTTAGAACATTTGGATTATTTAGTCTTAAATTATATATTTAAAGGTATCTCACATAAATTTATAAAGAATTTTAAAATAATCGAAGCATGATACTTCATAATCTGAATTACCAGCGTCACACATATGTCATAATCACGATTTTCTATTTAATATAAGGAAAATTAAATTAACATTGTGCGCAAAGATATTTAAAATAATAACATATAGCATGCTATTATTTGGAATTTCTAACTTTCCTGTGACAATATTCTTTTTACATTTCATAGGAGGATGTATTATGTTTAATGGAATGCTATAACTATGAACGTCATTGTTGGAAGAAGGGATAAATTTTCACAATTATAGAAAATATTGATTCACGCTTTGACTACCACGATTCCCAGATATGGGAAACAGAATTGTTTAACCAGACTTATAAATTAATTTTGGCGTTGTTGTATTGAACATTACGAATTTGGTTGGAATGCGAAATGGAATGTTGAGAGAGTACTTTCAGTGTCTCGCGTCTTAAGTTTTTAACTTTTATTTCGTCAAATCTTTATTTTATGAAATTTTTTCGGCTGTTAAGGTTGGCAGTCAAAGTTTTAGAGATGCAAGTCTAACACGTTTCTTGTTGAAACAATCTAGATATACTATCCCAGAGATAACCATCCTCTTATTGCTCCGCCTATCAACTAACTGACCATTAAAGTTAGCCGTCGCGAGCGGAGAAGTTAGATGAAGCCTTTCAAAGAGGCCAAAATAGACTCCTGCGAGATAACCGGACATAAAAATCACATAGTGGCTCGCAACCCTCTCCCAGGGGGTTGCACGCGTCTCCCGAAGACTTCCTTCCGGTGCAAAGGAAGGTAAAAATAAAGTCGGACATCGCTACCTGGGGGATAAAGTCTATACAGTCTTAAATATCCTCGCAGGAAGACTAATTGCTTTCTGCGAAGCAACAATCCTCGGACTTTTGTAATTAGACTTTAGTTCTGAAAATAGTCTCTTAACATTTTAATCCTCGAACATTTTTACCTGCCACGCTTTTGACACAAAGTGATCAAATGCTTCGTTAAATTATTTAATTTCCAATTATCAATTAAAATCGGGAATTGCTAGCTTAAAAAAGATCGCAAATGTATTTGTAAAACGGGTCAAGACGATCTTGATAAAACTCAAAAACTGTCTTGTAACATTTTAAATCTGGAACATCAGTAGCAACAACTATTTTATTTAACTCAAAACCGTCGGAAAGAGCATCCAATTGTTGAATCACAACCGTCAACTAAAATTAAGAATTGCTGCATCATGTCCATACTGCGGACCTTTTCGCAAAATGACAATGTTCTGCATCACTTGGAAGTAACAGGATCTAAATAAAAAGTTATTTTTCTCTTTAATACTAAAACTACCGAACACTAAACGCGACTATATTACCTCATAAGAAGTTTACTGAAAAATGAATGACCCCTGAAAATATATTTATAATTTCAATATTTGTAAAAAAAAAATTAGAAACTAATCATTTTGACTGGTCCGATAGTTCTAGAGTTAATAATTTGAATAAGTTGATGATACATCAATATTCCCAAATTCTCTTAATCTGTTTAATGTTGTAAATAGTGCCTACCAATTTTTGTAATAAATGCATAAAATCCGTTGTCTAATCATGTCTAAAACACAATCTACAAGATACTGGACCGCAAATACATTTAAAATAATCGACGAACGCATCTCGATGAGCTTAATAAAGTTTAATAAAGACCGCCTATTAACATTTCAATCCTCGAATATCTGTACCTGCCGCAATTTCAACCCAAAACTGTCAAAAGCTTCGCTCGATCCTCCAACTTTCAATCTAAAAGAAGACCCGTTAAAACTAGAAGAAGATCTACAATCTACACAGCCGCAAAACGATTTCGAAAAAATCGGCAAACCGTCCTGACCAAGCACGGAATTTCGACGATCTACCACCGTTCAGGAGTTAATTGGTTAATTGAAACAAACGGAGTAGATCTGGGCAGATTTTACGATACGTGTCACTCGGAAAAATATGCGGTATCCGCCAACCTCGCTAAAAATCGACAGACCGCTCCAGCGTTTAAAATCGCTCGAAATTCGCGACGGCTGAGAGGCTCTGCGTTTCACAAACCGGAAGAAGACGAATCCCGGACGGTTTTCCGGGGTGAAACCGGAAATCAATCGCACGCGGGTAATAAAGTTATCGGTCGCTGGCATAAAATTGGCCCCGGGGCTCCTGGAAATCGGTGTCGGGTACGCGTTTGCGCTAAAAGGAACGCGTCCGTGGAGTCGGTTAATTGAATCCTTTCTGGTCGGCGAGTACGATGGAAATTCGTGCGGGGGCTGTGTGTTTGCGGAGCTCTGTAAATCGAGCGACTGCGACGACGACGTTTTATCGTCGAAGGGCTGAACCAGTCCTCTCGCTCTATCTTTCTCTCTTTCGCTCTCTCTCTCTCTCTCTCTCTCTCTCTCTCTCTCTCTCTCTCTCTCTCTCTCTCTCTCTCTCTCTCTCTCTCTCTCTCTCTCTCTCACACACACACACACACACACACACACACTCTCTCTCTCTCTCGTTCGGTTGTAACTTTTGTCGACCGGCCAGCCGCGCGGCTCGTTTGTTTGTTTGCCGCCACGTTTACCACGGTCCCGATCTTTGTACCACCGGCAATCCCATTTATCCGAACGAAAAATTCGCCCGCCTTCGATTACCGACCTCTCACCACCGAAATCAAATAATTCGCCGGTTCAATATTTTCGAGCGACTCGCTCCTGCCATCGATTAATCTACCCCCTACCCGCTAAACGACGAGCTGACACGGCCTTCTTCTTCGTTCTACGTTTTCAATGCTGAACGTAATTTACATTGTTCGCTGTATTGGAAGCTGGAAGACTGTAGTGATATCGTCATTCGTAGTGCAATTCCCTCTTTCGTTTAAAAACTGTGTTATCTTCAAATTATTGAGAAGGAGAATGTAGACGATTTTTGTTTAGGACCTGGGTTCAACCGAATTTGCAACTCCGAATCAATTAGGTAGGTAGGTACTGATATTTGGTCCCCTCAAGGTTTCAAATCTATTTTACCATTCGACCCCTTCTTCCACTTTGTTCACACTCACCTAACGCCAATGTCCAGCCTATTTCAGCCTACTTTTCAGCGGTACCTACTGTGGTTATTACGGTGGGTTCCGAACCACCATGGTCAACGACGCAGTATAATATCACATAGAAAAGAATATTTCCAGGGGTGACGGCTGTGGGATTTGAACTCACGACCACAGTATTTGTAATCACGCGCTCTATCCACTGAGTCACTGCGCGCCTCCTCCTAACCCTCCTAATCAATTAGTATTTATTAATACAGTGACGTTACAAGGAGTAATGTTTCTGTGGCGGATCTTTGCAGTTTAGTGATAATATCTCACGTCTACCCCTTGCTTTCTCAGGTCTAGTTGCAAATCGTATTAAATACAAAACTCGCGGTGTATGAAAATTAATGACGTTTGGCGAAAATTAATGAAGTAGAGACTTTACAGCAAAGTAACCGCGCAATGAGATGCGCAAAACAAGTTCCTTCTTATTTGTTGTCAACTATAGCATAGTCCGAGTTCTTTTTGATCATAATGTTTGAAAAAACCCGTGCAATTAGCCATGATGTAAATGGCGTGCATCGACCATGGATGATCGATTCGATCGGATTCGAGAGTGCACCGTGTCGCTCAATAGCTTGAGCATGGCGTCAAGCAACGGCATCGTGTTCCCTCGATTATCGGAACGTCTGTTTTCCGAGCGAACGATTATGCGAGGCAAACGACGCGACGCGATGCGTTTCGAACAGGTGTTCCTGCTCGCACATTGAACCGTGTGCATGCACGAGGACACAACTAGCTTGTTCTGCCCCATTCAACGGCTCCCCTGACCGGGACACACATATATCCGGTTAATGATCGCCGCCCCAGCAAGATTCTATTCGACTGACTTTCCCTCGGCAATGTAGGGCGAGAACGACACACTTATGTATTTCCCAGCGTTCGCATATTCTCTCGGACAAGTTCCACTTACCAAAGTTTCCCGGTCGATCTACAACGGAGAAAGGGAACAACCGTTTTTCGCCGTTTTATTCGACGGTCTCGCGAATCTATCAGTTTTCCATTGTTCGAAACAGTCGAAAGTGCCGGGGTAAAAAGGAACAGGATCGCTGGGAGCTTCCTACCGGGGAAATATTGCATTGGAAGTCTTGTTGCTCCCACGATCGTTTGGTTCAAAATGGGAATATTCGAAAGAATGTAACAGGGAAACGGAGGAACGCAAAGCGTCGCCTAATGCGAAGGTATTCAACGAACGATGTTGGAGAGAATTGGTAAAAATTGTTTCGAAACCTGGATCTATTTGAACTAAAATATCAAAATTGCCATTTCATTACTGATTTCTGGTGATTGAATTAAATGGACAAAAAGAAGGAAGACAGAAATATGTTGCCACAAATTGATATATAAAGCAGCGAATAGTCATAAACATCATGAATTGTATTCATTGGATTCAGAGTTCAGAGTTTCGGAAGCTCTTGTACAGCCCGAAGTGAATCTAGTATAAAGACAGACAGGCCGAGGTGTTTAAGCTGTCAGAAGCTAAGGAGTTAGATGCAGCAACTACCTGTTTGATTATGTATACTCTCGTGGACTCTGTCTTACGGAGAAAGCGAGAATAGTTAAACCACAATAACTTTTTCTTATCGGAAACACAAAAATTTCTCATACCCTTAGTAGGTGAGATATTTTACTTTTTGCATTACAAAATGCTACTAGTGATAAGAATAGAAACCTCCTTATTGCAGTCAGTTGACTTGACATTCTGTTTTTATACATATTACTTCTTTAATTTATTTTGATTAATATCTAACTGTCCAAGCCTGTTCTAAATTATATAATTTATTTATAATTATTTTCTTCCACTTTTTCCCTCCTACAGCAAGGTTTCCTCCGATTAACCCCTCATCGTACCCACTAATTCCCGACTGCTCGGGCCATAATAAACAAGAAGGTCGATCACCCGTCGAGCCATTTTGCTGTTTAGCCGTGTGCTTGAACTTGCGCCAAATGTATGCGTCTTATGGCATGTATATTTCGGCGCAACGAAAGGAATTGTGAAATAATAAACACGTTTGGGCACAACTAATACTTTTAAGATGTCTGGGAAGTAATTATGATCAATTCATAGGTGAACAAAAACGATTTATAATTTGAAAGTGGATAATGTATCAGTAACAATTTGTAAATTAATACTCAATTTAAATTAATAATGTTTTGAGAAAACTCGTAGAAAATTAGTAATGTCGTGTTAGTGTTGTTTACGTTTGTCACGAATGAAGTACCACGAGTCAGGCTCGCGTTGTTCACGTTTGGTCCGAACAACGTACCACGAGTTAGGCTCGTCCTTATTGTTTTTGGCCCAAATTTCTTACCACGAGTCCGCTCTTAGTGCGACCGACCTGCCCTTTTAATACTAGATTTACGGGGCCCGTCAAAATGAAGGATTCAAAATTTTTTAATTTACGATTATTAAGTATATTTATTTTTTTATATTATTAAATATATTTATTTTTTTGTGTACATATTACAATAAAAATCGCTGAAGATCTAAGTAAATACAATTTTATTATTTTTATAAAGCAATGTAAAATAATCAATTTTAGTGCTCCGTAAACCTAGTGTTAAACGAGTGCAGTGCATACCGAGCCTGAAGCGAAAACAGATGGCTCGGCCCTTGACACCAGTTTAGACGCCATATTCATAGCAAATTAAGAACAGATTGCTTACTGAGGCCCCCCGTAAAAATAGGGAAGGAAAATAGACATTGCGAACAATGAGACAACCCTTGATGGTTGGTCATCCAACACAATCGACTCAGGAAATTAGTAATTCGCGTAAAGATCCGCAAAACGGGAACTTCGTGCGAACGTCAGTGTTCCCCGATGAATTCTGAGCGGGTTCGCAAGCGAAACGTTGCAGAAACGGGTCGGCAGTTTGTCTGGCAGCCTTAAATCCGCGTCGGGGCGCCTGAAAACTTTTCGGCCGTGCTCGCGCGCCATTAGCGTCTCCCGGAAAACACACTGATGCATCGCGCGCGGAGCCGCTTATTCCGCGGATTGTTGAAGATGCGGGAACACGTGGCCTCGCGGTTCCCGGTTACGGTTTCGTGGCTCGTAAACCAAGTGTTCCGTGGCAAGAGAGAGTAGAGAATTCGTCGTCGGGATCCGCGCTCGCGGAACGGATTCATGACCCGACGGAACATGGCGGCGATGAGGAGGAGAGCGTCGGGGAAATGGAAAATGGAAAACAAAGTTGGTGATCGAACCGTCTCGACCGGAGGAGGAGAGAGCAGAAGTTACGATCGACATCCACCAGTCGGCGTCACGGCGACTCCCGATTCGCTACGCCGCAGTTACGCGCCGCTCCGCGTCGAGAGACCCTCGTTTCACCCCGTAAAACACCGGCTCGGTGTAAAACAAAAAAAAATAGCTCGGAAAACTGTTTTACGAGACATCCATTTGAATTTATTCACTGTAAAGACATTTATCGCAGAGTCGCCACGCTCTCGCACGCTCCTCCCACTGAAAACCCGGCCCCGCAGCCCGCCCCGCTATCTGTGTCGTGTCGCGGAAACGCGTAATCCCGCATGATTTCACCGATAGGCGCGGACAAACTGCTAGAAAAAGGATCCCTGCGGTCGCTGTTCATGCTCTACGAGTTTTTCCATTGAATTTTTAGCCATGTCCGCGGTCCTTTCTGTCCTTTCCTCGGTTCAGTTATTTATGCAGAATGGGGCACCAAACTTGATCACCTCGAATAACTTATTCGAGTTATTATTATGTAAATTATTCCACTTATTAATTATTCCTACAAATGTTACATGGATCGAAGGGGGCATCGTGTGGTATAGAAAACACATACTCGCAGCCCTATCCCATGGGGTTGCACGCGTGTACCAAAGACTTCCTTTAGGTACAGGTACAAATAAAGCCGAATGTAAATATTAGTCTCAACTATCCTCGCACGAAGGCTGTGATTGCTTTCCGAGGAGTAACAAACTTCGGATCTTTGTAATTTGACTTTAGTCCTTAAAATAGTCTCTTAACATTTTAATCGTCAAACGTCTCTACCTCCACTCTTTTAACCCAAAGTGTTTAACTGCTTCGTTCAATTCTTTAATATCTAATCGTCAATTAAAATAGGGAATTGCTTTTATCGAAAAAGCCAAGGGTTTTGTGTTATGACTAGTATACTCGTCATGCGTAAAAAGTGGTTACAATTTACTGTTTAAATTGCAACCTTAGTGAAAATATATTCGTAAATATCAGGATGTTTTAAATATTTGGCGGCCAAGACACAATAAAACGAACAAATAAAAGAAAATTTTAATAATTATTATGAAAAAACTGTATATGGTGTGAACAAAGTAGTTCGCTTACTTTATGCGACACATTTTAGGTACACACTTTTCAAAGAGGTTGCAACAGCTAACTGGTTAAGAAATGATCCACAAGAAACAAGATCGCAAATATGTATTTAGAAAACTGGTCAAGTCGATCTTCATGAAACCCAAAAACTGTCCTGTAATATTTTAAACCTGTAACAGCACTACCTACAACTATTATATTTAATTGATGTTCATTGGTTTTTCTTTAACTGGTGTTCAAGGCCACCTGAAGGTCACAATCCAGGCACAGTAAAATGTACTTTTTCATCTACTACATAAAGCAATAAAGAAAAATACGTTTTCCTAATAAAAAATGCGAATCACGTTGACAAAAAACATGAAAAAATGACGACAAAAGATTATGCTTTTCAGAGTTTTCCTTAATTGATACCATTTAAATTGTGCTATGATTATTTTCCATATCACAAAAATCAAAGGCAATATTTAGGTGGCCTACTTTAGCTGGAACATCCTGCATTATCCTTATGGCGGCTGGAATGTGTGTGAGAGGAGGAAAAAGGAGAAGGAAGCGTTTCGTCCTAGGCCCGCTAGAGGACTCGTCATCAGTAAGGCTATCTAGCGGACCCGTGCCTTAGACGCGGGATGTCGTAAGGACACTTTAGGCCGGTATATATACAAACAGAGGAAGATTCAGGTAGTAGCGGGAAAGGTGTTGTCGTAATGTCCCTCTGTTGCCGAGCATAGGAAGTAGCCACCACATCCTCAACTTATTAAAGTTATTAAAGGAAGAAGGAAATGTCTATCTGGCTTTTGTCTCTCGCATTTGACAGAGAAAAACTTTATTTTTCATAAAGATTCGCAGACTATCATTGACAATTTAATTGTGTTCGCTATAAGCAGCATTTTAGTAGCATAAAATAACCTTTACAATTTCAGTAGCTACATAAAGAAACATTCTAAACGGTTCGTTTCGACTTGCTCGCGATACTTTTCCTCTTTGACTAAGAAATGTACCGTTCCGATCCAATTTCGTGTTTCACCGATGAAAAACGAAGCGCTAAAATCCGCGGAAAAAGTCCGCGATCTATCAATGCTTGTGATATCTCGCTAGTGTCCGACTTCATTAAAAGAGGATGGCTCTATGAATTCGATGGGTCATTGAAAGACTGAAACGCCCGACCGAATCCCGCGTTTCCTCTAATTTCACATAATTCTCCGGCAATCGGCGTGGCCCGCGGAGGGGACAAAGTAACCGTGGCGTCCCGCGTGCGCGCAATTGATGTTGTCGCGAATAATGCGCGCCGCTCGCTTTTCCCTTTGTATATTAATTGCACGGCAAACGCCGCGGTATTAAGATTGAAAGGGAATCATCGCGGTGGATAATGTTCCTCTCTCTCTCCAGGACTAAACCTTTCGATTAAAAGCTCGTGCCCGGGCGTTTTGCGAAAGCTGCGGGCGATGTGTCGCGCACACAAGTTAATTATGGCCGAGGAAGGACTACCGTCCATAGAGTTTCGCGGAACGAGGGACTACTACGCGGGCGCGATGAAACGATCTGAAAACCGATCGATGGAAGCCGCGGGAATAATGCTGTCCCGACCCCTTCACCCCACACCCCCTCCCTAAGCCGAACAAGCCGTTTAAAGCCGCGACTCGATTAACACCGGCCCAGGCCCGCGCGGATTCCTCGCTATTTTTTGGCAAGCCGAACTCTCGTCGCGATAATGGAATCACGGATTACAACGACTCACATTAATGAACACAATCCTACCGCTTTCTATCCTGACCACCAACGGAATTATCCGATGAAAATTGTTATTAGGGCCGCGCCGCTAAATTATATACGACGAATTATATTTTTCCATTCGTTTCCACGGATTTAACAGAGGATCGGTTTCGCGACACAGATGGCGATGATTTTGACCGTTTATTGCTTCGTTTATCAACCTTTTTTTTTTTAAACATATTTTTGGATGTGCTTTTTTAAAGCAGATTAATGTTTTGGGGGACATCGATGGATATTAATTGCTGAGAGCTGAGCGATTAAATGAAGTGATCAGAAACCGATCAGTGTGAATTAAATCTCGTATCAATTTATTTGAAGCAGAACGGTTTAGTTTTATTTTTCTTTTGTGTGTCTGTTTGTTTGTATGTTATCTATTAATAACTATGTTCTACTAAATTTTTATGTGATATGATATTTGTTCACGACTAACTCAGGGATGATTTCTGCTTGATTATCTCAATTTTCATGTTCGGGGACTGGCTCACATCAATTTTCATGTTCAGGGACTGGCTCATTGGCTGATTAGCTCCTGAGCTCTCCTAATGATGATTATCGATTTTCTGGGTCCACGTAGACTTGAATACCGATGTTCAAGCGTTGACTATCCTTCGGATTGACTGCTCTTTAGATTATCTATACTTTATATGAATTACTAAACTAGCATGGTGCACCAGCTTGAAAAATAGCACAAAATCAACGTGATTTAGTTAACGATTATTCCTTCGATCCTTTCATGTTCTACGAATGAATTTTCTAATTAAATTCCTAAACACTAGGAAAGGAAAAATGAATTTCTGAAGGTAGACAAGAATTGTCATTCACATACAACCAACACGACTATCAATATATTAGGAATTAATACTAAAATGAACACATCGTTGAAGAAACAATACTTCACAGTTACTTCTAAAAAAATAACTGTTACTATTGGTTCAAGAAGCTTAACTTGGAAGTGTAACTTCATAGTAATGTGGCACTATAAAACATTTTTTTTTATTACAGTTCTACTGCTAGAAAAATTACTGTTACTATTGGAACAAGAAGTTCAACTAAGAAATGTAACTTCAAAGTTATGTGACTGTATGAAACATTTTTATAGTATCAAGGTTATACTGTTAAAAAAATAACTGTTACTATTGGAACAAGAAGTTCAACTAAAAAGTGTAACTTCAAAGCTATGTGACTCTGTGAAACATTTTTTTAGTATCACGGTTATACTGCTAGAAAAATACTGTTACTATTGGAACAAGAAGTTCAACTAAAAAGTATAACTTCAAAGTTGCGAGGCTCTATAAAACATTTCTTTTCCATCAAAGCATTATTCGGGTTCGCAGCTTCTGCAACTCGGATCACATCGCATTCTTCTATAACTCCATTCAGCTCATATTTCAGCCACGATCACGGGCATCGCGGCAAACAAACTGATCCCACACAAGAGATAAAACATATAACAAAAACAGCTACAAATGTATTTTCCCAAAAACCAAGGTAAAGAAATAAAGGAAGTCAATATCTCGAGTATCTCAAAACACTGACAAATCTATAAAGATAGACACGGAAGAGAAACTGCTGCAAATAAACCGTCCATAAAACGCAACACCGTTTCCCAGCGAGTAAACCCACCGTTTTCGAGGTCGATTAAAACGTTCTGGCATGACATAAACTTGAAAAAGCAACGGTTCCCCGATTTCCCGGTGAAATTACAAACCAGTGGTACTGGTTGGCCGGTATTTGTATCGTGAAAAATCGTTCGGTATCGGGAACAATGCTCGTTGATAGATTCGTAAGAAACGAGCAACGGAGAACGGCGATATTTCTCCGGCGTTACAGGTTATCGGTGCGGAGCAGGTCGTGGTTGTTCCGTCGCAATCTCAATTTGCAAAATATCGGCGAATAAGGACGGAGAGCAAGAGCGTCGTCGTCTGGATTCATAGTGGGCGTTTTATCTCGGTGCCGTTCCGGGAGATTCAGGGTAATCGAATACAGGATCCTGGGGTCCGAAACAGCAGCCTCGACGAATGCTAGTTCTAGTAAAGCCAGGCGGACGATCCCTCTCTCGCGCACGCCAGTAAGAACGTAGCAATTACTTAAAAGCTTCCAATTGTTTACGAGGAGAAAGACTGAGGAGAGCGAAGTTTATAGGGTTCGCGTCCCAACAGGTGGCGGCGCACGAGGGCGGAACACGAGTCACGATCCCCCATTCGCACAAAAATCATTCTGGCTCGCATCAGACTTTCAAATCGCTGGTCGACAATGCTCTGTACGCTCGCGTACTCGCGGCATTACCAACGTAATCGCTTCGAGTGCCCACGCTCTCGATAAAAATATTCCTCCTGCCCCACGGAATCGACGTTGAACGCGATTAACCCTTCAGGCAACCCCTAGAGTTTCGATATATCGCATAAGAAAATTGATGTCGCTACTTCGAATTTAATAGTAGGCCTTAGAAATTGCACAAGATAGCGAGTTTACTGAGTATTTTATTAGTAGACTGCGGATTTTATGCAAATATGGCAAAAATTAGTAGGTGCATTGTAAAACAGTAGAAAGATTAAAATTATTTAAGAACGCCGATGTATTATCTTCAACTTATTCAAATGATTAATGTAATCATAAAATTTCTTTCTGGCTCCTGTCTCTTACAATTTATGGTGAATTTTAAATCTGAGGAAAGATTGAATGTATTTAAGAAATTTTAAATATCTACGTACGTAAAATTAATTTGTCTAGTTTTATTTAAACTACGACATTGCAGACGCCACACATGTGAGACGTTTTCTACCAGCATTTGGTTTGGTAGCAGCCTCCATATTTTTAGCATCTGATCTTATATTATCATCGTTGGTGGTGAATGCGATGATGTCTGTATTTTCTGCGACAGATTAATGTCTATATGAGTTGGAATTTTCTCTTGTTCTAACAAAACCGAATGGCGTACAGCGGTGATGGGCACGGTAGGGGCCCCTCAAACGCCAGCTTCTCCCACCAACCTCTCTTTCATGCGCGAAGCCTGCGCATTGCTCTATGATAACAGCAGATGCTGGTGGGAGACAGTGGGCGCTATGGTAAGGACGATTTGTCTCAATTGAGACAAAAATGCCCATCACTAGCGTACAGTACTAGTAACTTCTGTTTTAAATCTTCAGGATTTTGTAATCAACAGGATTGAAAAATGATTCCTCAGCAGATTATATGACAAAGAGTAAACCACCTCATTCTACATTTTTGCTTGTTATCTTTCGCATCTTCCATAAGCGTCCGTAATTTAAAATTCATGCAATTAAAGTTTCAAGTGTAAGAAAAAATGACCAGGTTCTTATGTAATTTTTTCCGTAGGAAATCTCTCAGTTGGCAGCAGAAAATGTTCCCTTATTTCGATTTATATAAAATGTTTTTCTACGAACACGATCGGACTTTGCTGGAATTCTGTGCGTTTCGCAAAGGAACGGCGACGATATCGAAATGCAAGCACACGCGTTTCGGAGTTCGCAGGAGCACAAGGTTTTCCGCGATCACGCACCGTCGCCTAGTGCGAGTTTAATAAAACTTCGAAAAGACTTCCGGTGCCGGTACGGACACAGTCCTGGATCGCGTCTCCTGGATCCGCCTTAAACTTCTTCCTCGCTGCCGCCGCGAAATAATCCAACGACTTCGACATCCTTTCCAAGTTTTCCGCCGACAACGACGACGACGACGACGTCCTCGTGTGTGTGACAGATACGCGAGGTGAGACACAGGGAAACGTTCTGTTTCGGGAAATTGGATCCTGTTGCGAATCCCGCAAGGAAACTCGCCTTACTGCCCTTTGAGACTCGCGATTTACTCTCTCGTGTGACAAATGATCGCGTTCGGTTCATGTGACAGTTAAAGGACTCTGAGAACCATTTTGTAACATTATCTTGGGTTCTACGTTAAATCAGTTTTTGGAGCGAAAGATGAGGATGTAGATCAAAGATATTTCATTTCTATTCTTCCTGTCTCTCCATTTAGCATGATTACACTGTGAATCTTCGTGCATGATCATTAGACTGCGGATCTTTATGCAAAATAAAATTATTATGTATCGTTTGCAAGAAAAGGAAGTTAGGAAAATATTTGTTTCTTTTTTTAATAATTTCAACTATATGAAACTAACACGTCTAAACTCTTGGTGTTTTATGTTTCATCTACCGAATTTTGCCATAAATGCATAAAATCACGACATACCACGGAGATTAATCTATCGATATAGCGATCTGTTTTTGAAATTAACCTTTTGCTCTCGAAGAAATTTCTGCACTATGTGGAATGATGAAAACGCAAAAATACGTCCCCTCGAAAATTTGTCAAATTCGACCGATTCTAGTTATATTAAACAATTTTTTGATGACTAAAATCACCATTTGACAATTGGAGCTTGCCCTTTACAACAATCTCTATAAAGTTGATGCAATATTTTTTATCACCATTTTATTCGATTTTGAACAAAAAATCTGTCGCTGCCAAAAAGTGTCCGAAAAGAGAAGGTAGCTTTGTAAAACTAAATGTGGACGCTGAAAATAGAGACTGTGCGCTTTAAAACGAGCCCAGAATGATTTTCGTACGATTCTTTATCACGAAATTACAACAATTTAAATATCATAGATGATCATTTTCACCGAGAAGGTGGTTCTTTAATTTAGTACTGCAAATTGTCCCGTCTTCACGCTTTTCTTAATCCCACTTCCACAACTCTCAAATTCCGCTCGGACCTCAAATCTTCCGGCAGAAGCAGCCAGGGTAAACGACCCTAACCGACAGCAGAAACCACTGAAATCAGGTTCCTGCGAACTGGATTGTCACACTGATAAAAAAACTCGCGATAACGATCCGTGAAAACGGCTGCTCGCTTACGAGGGGGAACGTTCTCGTTCCCAAACAACTCATTAACGAGCCCGTGCCACTGTAACTACGATGTATAACCTAATTCTACCGTGATTCGTGTATCCGTGTTGGAAGTTTGACGGCAGATTAATTCCGGATCGAAACAGCGCGGCGCCGCGTTCTCGTGAATTTAAATCGACTACATCGTGAAACATCATAGTTCGCAAAACGCCCTTACACATGTTAGACTTAACCCCTTCCGGGAAAATTCTGGACACTTGAAGGATTAAATAAGCAGAGATAGTGTTGCATTTTTTAACTTTTATGTCGCATCAATTACTAGATTTTATTAGCGACATCATAGTGTGCGTAAGAACAAGTTACATTATTCGATTTATCAATTAGGTTTCCTTAATCCTTAGCACTCGAATGGCGACTCTGAGGCGCCACTACAAATTGCTACACCATTATTCAGAATATTATTTACATGATTAAATTTGTTTATATGTAATAAATTACTAAACATTTAAATATTGTATGAGGTACTATATCAGTTTCTTACGCATATAATGAAAATAAAATATGTACAATGGAAATATTCTAGGTTAGAAGAAATGTTTGGTTTTTTAGTTGAAATAGCTCCGAGTGCAAAGGGTTAATAAATTCAAGTAAGTCTTGTATTTTCTTATCTTTTAAGTTATACTTAAGTGAAGATTCTAGTTTGTACTTGTCACGTTTAGATTATAGTTGTTTAACATCGTGTAGTAAACTAATTTTTCTTTGTTCTTAACACTAAGTTTGCGGGATGCAATATTTTTAATTTATGATTATTGAGATTGTAAAGATGCATCTATGAAAAATTATTCAACGAATTTATTTCTTCGAGTGCGTATTAAAAAATCATGTTATTTTTATATAGTAATGTAAAATAGTCACTTTTAGTGCTCTGCAAACCTAGCGTTAGAAATGCTCGAGTTATTTTGTTCATTTTTAATATAATTACTCCTTTTTAAAGAGATTTGTATAGAGATCTTTTTAAGTGATTGTCTAGAGGGTATTCCAAGAATGCCGAATTTCCTTGGAAGGAGAGATTCCTGAGATCATTCGAAGTAACTTTTTCCTTTGCAAAAATGTTCTCCTCGGCTTTGTTAAGTAGTTATTAACGAAATACACGGACCAATCAAAGAGTGGCTCCAGCGGACTGATTCTCGCTCGGCGATAGGTCCCGCTGTGTGTGACGTTGGTATTGGCCGAGCCGGAACCCGTCCACTGTAGCCGCGCTCTGATTGGCCCGTATTTTTCGTTAATAACTCCTTAAAAAAGCCGCGGAGATCATTTTCACAAAGGAAAAAGTTACTTCAAATGACCTCAGTAATCACCTCTTTCAAAGGAGTACAACATTTTTTGAACTAACTGTATATAACTCTATTCTGAAAAGGCAACCAAGGTAGATTTACAATAGTTACAGTCTTTAAGTATACACTTAGGCTCGGGCTTCAAACAAACCTAGACTCCAGTACACTGTAACCCGTAATGGAACCTATTCTATGATTTTATAAAAATCGCTGTACTCGACTTCACAATCCGGAATCCAACGCTAGCATTTCCCCTTATTTTTACTGTTATCTTTACATTTCCTTCGATTTTCCTACAAGTAGATAGATTCCTAAAGGATACATTAGATAGAGTAGATACTGATAGAGTAGATTTATAGTAGTTACAGTCTTTAAGTATATTTAGGCTCGATTTTCAAGCAGTCCTAGACTCCAGTACACTGCAATACGTAACTGAACCTGTCCCGTGCTTTTATAAAAATTTCACAATCTGGAATACAACGCTGGCATTTCTCTTTATTTTTCCGATCGTCCCCACTTTTCCTTCAATATTCCTACACGCGAAAGGATCGCAAAGTGACGGAGAGTACCAATTCCGAACATCGAGTACTCCGATTGCGCGAAGGAAATAAGCTAACAAAGACGGAATTCCGGAAGGGAGCTTGTTCTTTTCGGAGCGGAGAAGACAAAGAACTAATAACCTCGGCGAAACGCGATTCCGGCCGGGGACTCAAAGAGCCATGGCGCTAAACTGGATAGCCAAACAGAACTTGGGACAGATTAAAGCCGTTTCAAAACCAAGCCTAACTCTCTCTCCGCTTTACGATCCGGCCATCGCGCGTCGTCAGACATCGTCGTCGTTTTCCCTGCTTTTCGTCCGACCCTCGTCGCTCCGCAAAGCTTCATCGCTTTGCGCAGCTAACTTTCGACCCATATTTTCCGGCGCGAAAGTTAATGCTCGTTAACGGGCCGGCAGCGGTCGCATACAAAGCATACTTCGTCTTTCGGATGGTCGGCGGTCGAGCCGTGTGTTTCCACTCATCCATCACGTGAAGCTTCTAAACATCGGGGAAAATAGATCCTGAAAGCGCAAAATTCGATCATCCGACTACTTCGGTACATAATAAGGTTACCGCCCGGGATATTCGACCTCCATGGACTCGTACAGCTGTTATCGATCTCTGGATAAATAGTCGAACAAGTTTCCTCGCTTCTTACTCTAGATCAGACGTATCCTGGATCAGGCTTGCGCTACGTATCGTTCGAAATAATCATATGTTAATTTATTTACACTGGAAATAATTTTGAAAAAATTATTGCTGTCGGTTAGGGTCGTTTATCCTGGGAGCTTCTGACGGAAGATTTGAGGTCCGAGGGCAATTTGAGAGTTGTTGAAGTGGGTTTAAGAAACGCGTGAAGTCGGGATAATTTGCAGTACAAAATTAAAGAATCACCTTCTCGGCAAAAATTATCATAAATAATATTCAAATTGCTGTAACTTCGTGATGAAGAATCGTACGAAAATCATTCTGGGCTCGCTTCAAAGCGTAAAGTCTCTATTTTCAGAGTCCATATTTAATTTTACAAAGCTACCTTCTCTTTTCAAAGAATTATTATGAAATAATCATATGTTAGTTTATTTGCACAGGAAACAATTTTTTCAAAATTATTTCATCATTTGAATTTCAAATGAAAATCAAATAATTTTTCATTTAATCCTTCACTTCATCAAATAATTCGTACTCTCCGAAGTCTATTTGCTTCGCGTACCAAAGAACAATTTTGAAAGTGAATGCGGCTGAACTTTAATCGTTAAACTTGAAAATACTAAAATAGAATAATATTAGCATAATGTCTTCAAATACTATTTGATTTGAAGTAAATAAAAGCCGTACCAAATTATATCGAATTTTTTATTCGAGCATTTTTTTTAAATTTTTAGGAGCCGTATAAAGATCCGCAGTCCAGTGATAATAATACGTTATGCTATTCATCATTCGCCCTCCAGCTACCAAGGAAACGATTAAGTAGTATAGCCTACGATGCAGGTTGAGTGTCAGACACATGTCTACTTCCACTTGGTCTTATCTAGATAAAGAACAACTACGCAGTTGTACGACACAAAATCAGGTTAACATAACCCTCGTATTTCCCGAACAGGAAAAACAATGAAAAATCGAGTCAACGCACAGACTGCACTGTGCTTTTAGGAGAAGTTTGGACTGGAAAGGGTGCATCGGTATTCACGACGGTGAATTAAATTACCCCGCCACTCTCTCTCTGGAAACTCTTAGGGTTCGGATGATGGTGGTAGTGGCGGCAGCGGCTAGCAACTTGGACACGTCTGTTCCGAACAATAGCGAAACCGCCAATGTTAAAGATTCCCTGGGTTATGAGCGAAATGTTCCTTAAAGAGAACAGGCTAGCGTAAAAATAACTACGCCTCACTCCAACGGTGAAACGTGGATACACACGGGACAGAGAGCGATAGCTACAGAGCGAGCGAGCGAGCGAGAGAGAGAAAGAGAGAGAGAGCATGAGTGGTGACCTAGGCCCTAGGGTACCGTGGTACACCGAGAGTCGCACGAACGGATGTTTTCTGAGAACACACGGATCGCGCGAGTCACAGAGTGCTCTTTTACCGCGCGGAGAACCCGCTTTCTCGACGAAAAGAACGATTCCTCGTGAAAATACCACCGCTACTCGAGAGAGAGAGAGAGAGAGAGAGGGGGGGGGGGAGTGAAAGATCCGTAGCTGCGGAGGTGGATATCGGTGGGAAGAGGCGCAGCGAAATGTTTGCAGAGTCAACCGAACGTGTTTTCACAAGAGATCCCACCCCCTAGGGTTCTACCTTGTCGATGAAAAACATTAAAGCGCGGTTCCGGCCATGGTTATTGTCGAAACCAGAAGCTGGTCACACCGGTGGACCGCAACACCTGCTTACTCTGCTTACGAATCTCAGATTAGGAAACGTCAACACCTCCAGACAGAAACTGGAACCCCTGGACTAGGTCAAGTGCCGTGGAGTTTGTTAATGAACCGAACAGGTCGCAATTTTTGCAAAAGAGAATAGAGCTTTTGTTTGCGATTAGGGGATTTTGAACAGAGAATGTAGGGTAAAGTGAACGTTTGCTCAGTATCTGCTTGATTGGATGCCTAAAGACAGAAACTGGAATCCTTGAATTGCACCGAGTTTTACAGGCTCCCTTAACATGTTCACTACAAGAATATGTATATGAAACGTCCACAATTTTACAGTTTGCTTGAAGATAGTCACATTCATTTTATACACTTTGCTGTTTTGGTGTTTCATGAAGGTCGTACGTTGCATTTTATGAAATGTTCTAACACTGAAGATAATCAGCGAAAACAAACGGTGGTAGCGAACGTGTTAAAGAATCAAAAAGGTCACAATTTTTGCAGAAAGAGAATAGAGCTCGAAGTGTCCTCACATTGAAAACTGAGATCTTCTAACAGTGACAATGATAGTACCGGTGAAATTCCTTTCCATCGAAAATGAAGTATATAATAAATTTTATGATTTCGGCGCAAGGTTCGATCATATTTACTAAATATGATCGAACCTTGCGCCGAAATCATAAAATTTATTATAGACAATGATAGGAACAGCTTGGAAAATGTTACAGAATATTGCAGATAGAGGAATTTGGTTAAAGGAATTTCACTAGATTAAAAATTTAGGTAGCAAAGAAAGACACTAAAACTCTTGGATTGCATCGAGTAACACAGACTTCCTTAAAAACCGAACAGATCGCAATTTTTGCAGAGCTTGTGGTCCCATCACATCAGAAATTGCAATGTGCGAACAGTGACAGTGATGGGAACAGCTTGAAAAATGTTATACAACGTTGCAGATAGAACAATTTAGACAGAGAGTGTATAGTAAATTAAAAGTTTCTGAAGTACCTATCGGTTTCATTAGATCAGCATTCAGCTAAAACCGTGTTACGTCCCAGAAGTTCCAGTTTTACTAGCTTTTGCAAGCCTTTGTTACCCATAAATGCATAAAGCATCGTATTAAACCTATCTTCAACCAACTTCGTGACATTAACAGTTTGACGGCTACTGTGACGTACAAGAGAGCCGTCCGACGCTGTGTAACAACCGCTTACTTAACGATTACATGTTGACATCATCGTAATAATTTTTATTACCAGAAAAATTGGGATAGAACGAACTTATCGCGTTACTGGGGATAGTAAAATAATTAAATAGAAAAGGAGTAATGTACAAGGTGTTACTTTAAGCAAGATCACTATGGAGGAGCAGACTAGAGGCAAGTATACAACCATACACAGCTGGTAATTCATAGGGGTGTGCGGGTACCCGAGCTTCGGGTCGAGTCGAACAATGATCGGGTCGGGTCGGGTCGGGGTCCTGAAAGTTTGCAATATTCGGTTACTCGAAGTTAAAGTTGTATTTATATAATGCTGTTTTATGATTTTTCAGTTCAATCTTTCATTTTCAATGGCAGGTTCAGAATGATTTTTATATTTTTAGTGTAATCGGTAATCAAACTTCGCGCGGAAAAAAATATTTTAGAATACATTATGTGAAATAATGTACGTAAAGGATGTTTCTGTTTCTAGTAAACACTGTTCTTACAAGACAAGGACTCTTCGACCGCACACTGTTCGTATAAGAGCACTGTTTCGTAAACAGTGTTTCCTACAATTCGAAATATTATTACAACCGATGATTGGACGTATTAATATGCACAGAGTCACAGAGTTATTTATTGCTGATTTGACCGCAGACTTGCTCGAACTTTAACTTCGAGTACCCGAATATTGCAAACTTTCGGGACCCTGACCCGACCCGACCCGACTACCTTTTCGGGTACCTGAAATTGCGGGTACCCGAAGTTTATAAACTTTCGGAATCCCGACCTGATCCCGAACAAATTTCCCGATCCGACCCGAACCCGAAATTTCGAGTAAAAACCTCATCTTGTTAAACGAAGCTTTACGAGACACGAACCCATTTTATTCGATAAATTTCTGCAATTATTCACTGCATATATTTATTATAAATACGATCACTATGGAAGAGCAGGTTAGAATCAAATGCGCATCCACTAAGCTATTAATTCATCATCATGAAACTCCGACAGATTATGTATAAATCCGATCGTGAGCTTCATCTTGTCAAACGGAGCTTTACAAAACACGTGCGCTCATTTCATTCGATAAAATTCTGAAATTATTCACAGCATGTATTTATTAGAAGATGATTACAAAGAAGCAGACCAGAAAAAAGTATGCATCCGTAAAGCTGTTAATTCATCCTCAACTTCCACCAACCAAACTATGAATCCGATCGCAAGCACAATACTCGCCATCAAGAACCTCGTCATCGCGACGACCCGCGAAATGATTCGCGCAAAATGAATATCCTGGCGAGGCGAAACAAGAAAATAGAAAACCTATTCCCGGATCTTGCCGACTACTGGCGGGTAGCAGAAAACACAGCCGGGTACGAGTTTATCGGTCGACGACCCTGGCGGGTGTCAGCGCGATACAAAATGCAATTTGCATCGGCGGCGCCTGGCCGCGGAAATCGCAAATGCGCTCTGATTAGAGCCAAGTTTTCCGGAGACCAACGATGAAATGGCGACTGTCGAGAACCATGGGGAGGAAGAGTACGAAGGAAGACGACGATGACAGGGTGCAGACGAGAGGGTGGAAAAAGGTACTGGCGGAAAAAGCGGACGAAGAAAGGAAGAAGATTTGCCTCGGCTAATTGCATGAGATATGCGATTGTTTCATGCATATTCAGTAGGTTCTCGAGGTGGGAATAGCTGATCGCCATTCTTTCCGACTGTAGCCTACCCCCACTCCTTTCGTTCTTCAGCCCCTTCGTCCAGCTCCCGCTTATCACGGTTGTTTTCCTTTTTCGCGGGACGTCGCCTCGTCGCGTCATCTTCTTCTCGAGGAGGCTACGAGTGGATATCCCCTAAAGCCGCGAGGTAGGTCCTCGATTTTAATAAAAAGTTCTCGATCTACTGCGTACCCAACGCTGATTGCCGATCCTCACGAAAAATACAACAGTCTGCCGTAAACGAGCGTGTAAACATTTGCCTCTCGATGGCGACTCGGTAACGAGCCTCGACTTTTAAATTCATACCATCCTTTTTAAGACTCTAAAATTTGTTCAAAACCTGGACACCGTGTCTGAGCTGATCATTGTACAATATTCATCCCGTTCAAGATTTTATAAGAATTTTTCTTCGAAGATCTTTTTAGTTTGTTCTTACTAAAACTGTTATTATAAAATCATTAAATATGATTAATTGAACGATTACAACCCAATAATTTCCACACGTCCACTGCAAATACCTCTTCCCTCAATAACGTAATTTTCATGCAATTCGCAAATACAAAGATTACAAATTATCTAGATTGACAAAACGTATTCTGTTTGCACTTCGTGCCCCTTTTGGCAGGTAATGGAAGGCACATTTTTCAGTTAACACATTGCCAGGTCTCACAGAAATGGGAGATTGAATAATTTTTCCAGATTTAAAAACGAAAAACGTTATTGCATCGAGTGTAGCGAATTTGATTAGGATCTGAAAAATGCAAGAAGGATGAGAGAGTATTTTCAGTATCACGCATCTTAAGCTTTCAACTTTTATTTCGTTAAATAAATTACTTTTATTTTATAGAATGTTTGGAGCCGCCTAAGCTGGCACTCAAAGCGTGAAACGGTCAATAAAACATTCCTGATTGCCGTCCGCTGATTGCCGATCCGAAAATACGTTTCCCTCGCCTGTCTGGTGGAAATTCCGCGAAGAATGAGAGCGCAAACATTCGCCGGTCGATGTCGACTCAATAACGAGAAGCACCGAGGCCCAGACGACGGGTTTAGCCGCGCGTTTTCAGCGACGCGTTGCGAATTTTCTCGTGTGCAGTCGCGAAGGATGGGCAAACAAAGCACGTCTACGGCCGACGGGACGCAACGTGACGTCCGAACGCAAGAATCGAAGCGAGGTAACGAACTATTGTTGCTTATTTACCATGCAAGTCGGGAAAGACAAACAGAAGAAAATATTGGGCTCGACTTTTCCGCGACTCCGTGCACCGCGCCGCGCCGCCTGCAGGCGATAGTCATTCTTCTGTCGGAGCATTGGTGCAATTGTCAATCGAGCGTAACGAAGTGCGAGTAACGAACAGAATGTTTCCTTCGTAATGTCTCTAAGAGGCACAGCAAAATATACACAGTGAAAGCTGCAGTATTTTCTTCGCAATAAAATTAACTGTTCGTTTAACCCCCTTAACTTCGCATTTTTGTCTCTGTCATCTTGCAACGCAGTTGTTCACGAGGCTGTTGCAAACTTCTATTCCTCTCGAGAGTTTCATTCTGTTTTTAAACAGCCTAACGGTACGGAGAAAGAGTTGTAAGAAGAAAATTTGATGATGCTTCAATTATACAGGGTGGGAATTATAAAGCGTTACAGACGAATGTCTCCAAAAATACTGATTATACGCAAAAATGTTTCAGATGAAAGTTGTTCAGTACCGAGGGGGACATTGATCATGTGATGGAACATTTATTTTTCCCGGTGGACGCTCCAAGGTGAGGTGAAGGTCAACTTTCCTTTTTTACATGGAATGATATGTTTTTTTATCCACCATGAAATAGTGCGTTTTAAGATCAGTTCAATTACCTATGACTCAGAGTCATTCAAGGTCAAACCTGCAGGGAAATGCAGAAAAGATGTGATCGTTTTATTTGTACCTCAGTTTAGTATGTGTTTAAAATGATTACCTCTTGCTTCAATGAACTTAACAATTCTTTGTTTAAATAATTCCCTAACTTTGCTCAACATTTCAACATTTATCTTAGCACAAGCTTCGCGTATTCTGACGTTCTTGTTTTCACGCGTTGTAGGCTTCATGGACATTATGCAGTTTTTAACCCCTTGCACTATGATTTATTTTACGGTTACAGTGATTAGAACTTGATTGTCGTCCATCATTTCTTAGAACAAAAAAAAATCTAAATTTATTATATGCTTGTATATTCCCCAATATATTGACAGCAACAAAATAAAATTTTATTTCGCTTCAAAGGAAATTAATAATTTACATGTTTAGTAGACGTTGTTCGAAATTCTTATCACGAGTCTGACTCGTTATTATAGTGCAAGGGGTTAAGCACAGAACCTGATCGGAGAAAATGCTGTTCTAGTCTTTTAAATACCATATGCGATTTTGATGGTCGATCTGGGTAGCGTTGTGCATACAAATTAGCAGTCATTCTGTAATTTTTCCTGCATTCTCCTAGTAGGAGATAAACATATCAAAACAATTGTCATACATTTCCATTTTCGCCACTTATTTAAGTACTATCGTTCAACGAAGGATACCTTAGCACGAATAGTAATGAAAGTAAACTGACTATCTTGCAGAAGAGCACAGTAACACATAAATACGTTTGTTTCAATTTCATTGATAATGACTCTGATGTTGTCCTGAGTAATGCTCATATTGAACACATGTTATTATTTTGGTGTGAAAGTTCGAAGGCACGAACTAAAGTACAAATAAAACGATCACACCTTTTCTGCATTTCCCTGCAAGTTTGACCTTTAATGACCTTGAGTCCTAGGTAATTGAACTGATCTTTAAACGCACTATTTGATGGTTGATAAAAAAACATCATTCCATTTAGAAAAAGAAAGTTGACCTTCACCTTGAAGTGTCCACCGGGAGGAATAAAAGTCCTATCACATGATGTCCCCCTCGATACTGAACAACTTTCATCTGTAACATTTTTGCGTATAATCAATATTTTTGGAGTTATTCGTCTGTAACGCTTTATAATTTCCACCCTGTACACTTTCTATTAACTTTTACTTTGAACTCTTCCAAAGTTCCTGGGATTTCTTTTCAATACTAAGCACAAATATATAAGAGAAGCTGATATATCATTTTAACGATTATTTAATTATTTTGTCCATTCTTGTATTCTCTTTTAGCCCAGCAGCGATCCTCAGTTGAGCTATACACTTAAAAGAACATTTAAAAAAGAGGAACAAGTACATCAGATACATTTTTATAATCTCCATCGAATTTGCGAAAATATGAAGTCTACCATTAAAAACATATGTACGTAACTAAGAACACAAGACTCCAGAAAATATTACACAATCGTAACGCAGTGATAAAAAAAATTACAATCGGTCAAAAGAGATACTCAGAACGCAGCAGGATTGAATGATCTCCTAAATCCCGATGCAAAAGTATGAAACATCAACTTAAATCTACCTCGAACGAGATTATTCGAAAACGAAGTTCAAAGCATTGTCTAAATTGGTTTCCTAATTGTTCTCTAGCATCTCTCAAGTCAGTTAACGTTAGGTAGTAGTCAGTTTACTAAAGCATTGGCAAGACACACGGTATAAAACATCGATTCGCAACACCGTTACGCCAGAAGCGAGCTCAAAGTATTTTTCTCGGAAAGTAAACGCGTATGCGCATACATCGCGACTAATTGATAAACAGCAATACTGTTTGCGAGCGCACGCCAACGAACAGAATCAAATTTAACCGCTTTGTCGAAAACCGGAGGAACGGTTCACCGAGTAATTAAATCCTGTTTTTTGATACGCGCGTTGCTACGGCTCGTCGATCAGAAATCTCTATCGCGTTGATTTTGCTATGGCGCACACGAGGCGCTCGCGGAGGTTTGTTCAATCTCGGTACACCGGTGCTCAGTGTCTGGGAAAAATCCTCTTTTGCATTCGATCAGAACGAATTCAAAGAACTATGATCGGAGTTTTGTTAACCCACTAAACATTTTTTCGTTTTTTTATTGAAAGTTTCTGGCACCTGAACAAATTTCAATATATAGGAGAATGTGACCTAGATCGGATTTATATTTATTAGAATATAAATATAACTTCTAGTTTTGAAATAATAGTTCATAATCTCTTTTACGGGCCACTTTAACGTTTCCACCTTTTCACTGGGTCATGTTTATATTTATTGCAAAATATATCTATGTATATTTTTAATAAATTGATATCTTGACTTTTGTACATCCACAAAAATGTACTCGTTGCTTCGAAAGCAATACAACCATTAACACTGAACCTACCAAGCATTAAAAGTGACTGAATTTATTTAGAATTGACACAATATTTATTATGGTTAGACTGCGGATCTTTAAGCAAAATAAAAATTGTCTACATTGTCTACAAGTTGTTTTCTTTCTCTAATAATCTGAACAAATCGAAAATAGTACATCAATATCCTTAAATTCTTTTAATCCTTCTATCGTTTTAAAGTGCATAGACTAATTTTTCATAAGTGCATACGATCCGCAGTCTAATTATTGTAGGATCTCAGGAAAAGGAAGGCACCGCGCCGGGAATCGAACCCAGGACCTTCGCGGTTGTAGCTGATCAACTCTTACACATACCCACGGAAACTTCCCTCTTCTTCCTAATTTCCTACGGTATTTGTGGTCTGAGGGGTCCTAATCTCACATTATAATATACACTTGAATAGTAAAATTGATATGATCGTTTCCTCCGAATGCATCTTTATAATTTCAATAAATATGGTATAAAAAGACTGGAACCGGTCAGTGGACCGGCAGTGGTAGATTTGGTGTTAATGATGCGATCACGAAAGACGATACTCGTTAATAAAAAATATTTTAGATACAAACGAGACACGTTGAAGATTAGCGTTTTAATTCGACAGTTCAGACCGAGAAGTCACGTCTCCATTTCAATGTTCGCGCCCCAACCAGTCAGCCATGTGGCAGTCTGAACGCGCCAGGAAAAACATAATTCCGTGGGACGAGCCTCCGAAGGACGATTATCGGATTCCCGAGGAATCGTCCGGCGGTCATCGCCATCGGATTTTCTCTCTGGCTTCTTCGAAATATCGGTGGGATGATTGATCACCAGACAACTGGGTTGTGGGATTTCAACGTTTCTTTTTTTCGGCTATGCGTTCCAGCCTGGTCCTTTGTGCAGTTTCCCCCGGAACCCGCCTCCATTTGTAGAAGACCTAGCCATATCACAAGGATTGCTCCCTTTTACCATTTTTCTCCGCTGAAATCCATAAACTTCGCCTTCAGCTGAACCCTTAACGCGATTCGACAATTAAATCGATACAGAGGGCACACACACACACATACACGCCGTGCGGAATTACTTCGGGGAGGATCGAACATACCGGCCCCCTGCGTTCGACAAATACGGTGTCGGTTGTCGACCAAAATAATATTTGATAAATTTCGCGAGCAGCCCGGGGAATCTATCGGGAGGATTTTTCTAACTAATTCAGCTCGCGTCCGACACACACGGCCGCGCGCGCGGCTCTTCAGTTTCCATAGCTAGAATTCTATCAGCACCGGATGAACGAATCCTTCCCTCATCCCCCTTCACCCACACCACCACCCCCTCTCGAAGCACCGATGATTGATAGCGAAGAAACTGGGTTAGAGCTGTGTACGGCCGTTTTTTTTTCTCCTACATCCTTTCGATTCTAGCTGGTTTCATGCGCCTGCATCGGCAGTGGCGTGCGCATAAATGATGGAAACGTACCCGCCGGTTTCACACCGGCGATTATACACGAAAAACACAAGGAAAACGAGCAAAACCCTGCCCCCCCCCCTTCCACCGACCACGGGGCTGGAAAAATAACTTCACGTGAAACGGAAAGGATCGATTCACGCGATCCGATTCGCCAGGCTACGAAAAATGGTCTTTCATTTTTCCACGCCGAACTATCCTTTCAAATGGACAGAATTCCAGTTTCTAGTTGGCCATATACTTTGTGTTGGATAAACTGATGAAAATTTAGCTGATTTTATACAAAAATGTTCGTACGCAAAGATGGTGCTCGGTCTCTTTGATTTAATTGCTTTTTGACAGTGAGCTCGATTTGCAATATTAGAAAATCAATTGAATTAAATGGAAAGAGGTAAATCATTGTGTTAGTTCGTCGGTGCAAATGTTCGTGCCGTCTCTCAGTTGAAACAACATCGTGGAAATAAATACAAATTAGTTAGTACTTGTTTCGCACTGTTAAGACGTTAATTCTTAACAATAAGAATCTAATACAGGTCACATTTGCAGTGGCCAACATCTAATGTCATATATTAGGTCAGTGCAAAAGTTCATGTCCGATTCGTTGTTGTATTCGAATACGAAATCGGGCACGAACTTTTGCACTGACCTAATGCATGAAATTAGATGTGGGCCACTGTAAATGTGATCTGTAATCCCATGTCGTATTTTAACAAGCCAAACTGGTGATTAAAAATTTTTAAACAAAGTCTAACAAATATGAATGTTACGCCCTCCTTTTTAGACGCAATAAAATTTTTCTTTTCTCTTCTAGGAGATATTTGGAGATGAAGACGTACTAATCACTGTAAGCGTAAAGAAAATGATATGGCAAGGGGTTAAGCTTTAACACTAGGTTTACGGGACGCGTCATAGTGACGGGTCCTAATATTTTTAATTTATGGTTATTAAGATTGTAAACATGTAACCGTGAGGACTTATTTAAAAAATGTATATCTTTGGGTATATAATTATTTAAAAAATGGTTAAAAATTTGGTACATTCATGTTATAATAATCACTTTTAGTGCGCCACGCCGTAAACTAAATTAGCTTATTAACCGTGGGAAACAAGCAATTCTTCATTACGTATTTCTTTATGAGATTTTGTTGCTACTGCGAGACGATACGAAGCAGTAGATTGTATATTGTTATCTATCAATGATGTCTTACAATTGGAAGAAACGCGAGATGATCCTAAAGGATCATCAGAGTGCAACATTACAGAGGGAAAACGATACAAATCAATTTTAACTATTCAATATAATGTTCATACGAATGTACGTGAATAAAACATGAAAGGATTAGAGGTGGTTGATGAATTAAATTGAAAATTGATCGGCATCATTGAATCAGTGTTGCTTTACAATTACGCACATTACAAAATGTTACGGTTAGAAACTCGCTACTGTATGAACGTCCGAGTGCGACGTTACATAGGCACAACGATTCAAAACAATTTTAACTGTATCGTACAATGTTCAAGCGAGTTTACACGAATGAAAGGTCGAAGAATCAATCGAATGATGGACCAAATCCCGAATAAATCGTACAGTATCGTCCGGTGTTTCTTCCCAGGCCTCCATCGAAGCAAACATTGTGGAGAGTCCCCGGAAACGAAAAAGAAGAAGCAATTCTAGGCCCGACATAAAAGAACATCGCAAGCACCAAGACACGAAGAACTCGGAAAATTTCCGATATCGGTCAGACTTGCTTCTCAAGTACTACGGGATCGTAGATCGTCGAGGAAGCAACTCCACAATTCTGGAGCCATGAGAATACTCGAATCTCTCTCTGCTTTCTTCGGGGAGGCCGGTGAACGGTCTCGACAGAGAGGTAGGTATTGTGTTTCTTAAAGATTAAAAATCTCTTGGAAACCTGCGCGGTAGTTCTGAAGAGAGCGAGATCGCGTACATCTACCGGATCACTCGATCATTGGTCCAAAGTGCTTCCAACGCGATATCTAAGCAGTGGAGAGCGGAAACCTTTGCGAGGAGTTCAGCTTAGGCTTGGATAAACGGAGAAAACGTGTCGGAGACTCAACAAGTCGCGCTTAGATAGTTTCGAGATCCAAGATTTCTCAGACTGATTTATGAAGGCATCATTTGCGAATGGGATTAACACCTTACTTACTTGGAGACTCTACTAGCACACGTGCGTACTTTTATTAAAAAAATTTATTTTTGACGATGGACTCAAAATAATTGTTAAAATAAATGTTAAAATTCGTCAAAGGGATAACTTATTGGTTCAAGATTGAATTCTACTCTTGTTATAAAGAAATTCTTAACCTAACACTTGTTCAAAAATTCTTTAGGTATAAATCATGGAAATCGTTTGGAAACTGTTAATACAATTTCCTCAATCTTGTAGGCAGTCTATTAACAATTTGATGTTCTGCGGCCAGCCGTTGAATAATTATAAAAGTTGAATGTTTCTAACGATTAATAAAATGAACTAGCGATCGGCAGAACGATCTCGATGGTGGTCCTATGTCAATGATCCTATCAAAGGATCGACATACATGTGGAATTCAAAATGAACTAGACATACCCGACATTTGCAAACGTATTAAACTGACTCGTTTCCTAAGCGGTTTAAAACAAACTTAATACTAAACCTACCATTGTAGATCAAATATGACCGGTTTCGTATTTGTCGTTCTACAATTATTCAAAGTATAGAGAGGTGCTTTCATGAGAATTCATTTAATAGATCCCTCTATTCAGGTATACATATAATATACATTGTACAAAATCTAAATGAATGCAATGTTGTTATTTTTGTAAGGCCACACATGTCAGCCACTTTTAATACTAGGTAGATTAATTTCTCTATTGGGTAGGTTAATTTCTTTATTCCAGGGTATATTATAAATCGTACAAGAATTAAAGAAATTCAATATTGTTATTTTTATAAGTCAGCCACTTTTGATACTCGATAGGGTCAGTGTTAACAACCCAACACGTGAAAAGAAAGTCACGATCCTATCAAAACAACTTCGGAAAGCAATTTTCTCTGGCTCCTATAAAAATGATTCAAAACTAGAAAGCACAAGTTCGAACTCACCGCCAAGCAGGATGTTCACCAGGAGCGGTAGAAATCGGTATCGGCGCGCTCTCGTCATGGTTCCGGAGTTCTACATGAACCGGTTTTCGGCTGGTAAACTGTTTTCTGGGGTTTCCACTGTTTTACAGGCTGTTCGCCGTCAGTCCGGCGGATCGACGCGTTAAACAACACAAAAACGGACGCGTGTCACGGGGCAGCGTTCTCCAGGGAACGAACGACAAATTTGCCTGGTATTTTTGCTGGTGGTTGGGCACAAAGATGAAATTCGGGGATCGAACGTGCCGTTCGATGTTCGATAGATCGACTGGCTCGGTGAACGTTCGAGCGAGGAGAGCATCCGACAGACAAAGTGGAAGAGAAGTTGCGCGGACGAAGTCTCGGCTTCGACTGGCGCGCACAGACGTATCTGACCCTCTGATAACCGGCCAGCCCCCGCTGGTTCAACCCTCTCCCCATCGCGCGCGAGAGCTCCTCTCTCTGCATATCGTCATCCAGGAGAGCCACCAACCCCCTGACAGGACCCCCAACCAACCCCCAACTAATTTGCGATTTAACATGAATCGTGGCCACGCGCCACCTTGCCAAAAGGACAATGAATTTATCGCATGGAGTTATACGTGAACCCACCCCCCGGACCAATGCCACCCACAGGAACCACGTGCTGTCTTCGCACCAGGGAGGGGACACTGTAAACAAAACGGAGACGCTGATGATGATTTGCTTCGACTGTCACATCGATGACTATAAAAACCATACGAAATCAATATAATTTATTTAACCCCTTGCAGCATTAATTTATTTGCAGCTGCAATGATTAAAATTTCTTTGCTTGAAACCCTTTGCGACCCGAAGTGTTTTCTCTCTTTTATTTCAGAACTTACTACATTCTGAAGTACAATTATAGTCTCGCACGTAGCTTTGGTAGCCTGTGTAAAAAGATGACAACACACTGTGTTTACTTGTCACTGGGTCATCATACTTGAAAATTAGGATATTTGATTATTTGAAAATTTGAATACTTGAAAATATAAGTATTTCGATATTTGAATGTTTGAATATTTACAAATTGGAATATTTGAAAATTTGAATATATGAAAAGTATTCGAATATTTGAAAATTTGAATACTTGAAAATATAAGTATTTCAATATCTGAATGTTTGAATATTTACAAATTGGAATATTTGAAAATTCGAATATATGAAAAGTATTTGAATATTTGAAAATTTGAATACTTGAAAATATAGGTATTTCGATATCTGAATGTTTGAATATTTACAAATTGGAATATGTGAAAATTCGAATATATGAAAAGTATTTGAATATTTGAAAATTTGAATACTTGAAAATATAAGTATAGAATTTTCAAGTGGAATATTTGAAAATTCGAATATATGAAAATTTCGGTCCCAAGAGGTCTTGGAGTAAGATCCAACAATGAAGCAAATAAAAACAATATTTAGGTGATATGTACTCATTTTTATGAGATCCACAATTTTGTGATCCATAATTTTATATATTGTTCCGAGAGCTTTATTCCATTCATTATTTTGTTACTATTTTGTTTTACGAAAAAGCTTAAATGTTCTGACCCCTATTCTGATTTACAGCGCTGTCGCATGTCGGTGTGAAATTCGCTATTCAATGCAGAATTATTTAAAAATTTATCATTATTGTCAAAAGGAATATTCAACAAGTGTTATGTACTATTTATATTTATCAATGAAGTGATCCGTCGTGTTACATGTGTAATGGTATGAGTGTATAAAGATCCTCAATATGTCGATTGTCAGCGTTGGTTATACGTGGATTAAAAAATTCTTTGCCATCATTAAAAATGAATTGTTGCGAACAGTTTTATGACAAAACTGATTCTACTATATAAAATCATGGAGATCAGTAGATCGTTAGAATTTGGTTAATTAAATGAATTTCCATGCACAAAATACACCACATTAAAAATGTAGACTTAATAAATGGTAAAACCGGGATGAGTTGATAAGTTGTTTGCTGCCCAATTTTATAAATTTTTAATCAAGCTAATCGTTTCATTATAATTACGCTAAAATATTCGTTAATTTCGTAAGTGACCATTTTTAGAAATATTGCAGAGTACGAATGAGCAAATATCAATTTAATTAAATCTTATGATATGTATGTATGTACAGTGGAATAAATGTAAATGTGGCTACCAAAGCGTTCTATCATCACATTCAGTATATATTTATATAACTTGTATCGTTTAATATAATATCGATTATTGTTTATTACCTCTATATGTTGAGATATTAATAATATTTCAATATCATCAGTGTCCACGCAAACATTATCGATAGTAGTACGTTTGATTAACTTTTAATCATGCAAAAATTTGAATTGTACACGTTTTACCAATAGTCAGGATACATTCGAAAAAGATGCTCTCTCAAAGTAAAACACCCAGTGGTTATACACAATATTATGAAGAGTGACCAAATTCATGATCAATAATGTTTGCAAGCATTAGGAATATCTGAGTACTATGGACCTACAGCGAGCCTCTGCATTTTCTTATATTAAACAGAGGTATAGTTGTTTGAATTATTCTCTCATTTCTGGCACATGAAAACATAGTTAATAAAGCCACAAAATCTAACAGATAGTGACTAATAACGACACTGTGAATCTTTATGGAAAACAAAATTTCCTACACGATTTCCAACGAATTTAGTGTATTACCAATGAAGTAAAAACAATGTCGAATGCAATTGTGTGTCAGCTTTTATTTATATTTGTCACGTTCGTTCGATATAAATGCATCAACATCCGCAGTTTATTGATACCCATTGAAAAGGAAATGACTTTTCATCATAAAAACTGCCCGTTTCGAAACGAGATGTAAAATCGACTGCGTTGCCAAAGGTAAATACAGCGAAAACGAGAAAATCACGGACAAAAGACGAGCCCTCTGTTCAAACACCTTTTAATATAACGAACAAAGAAACTATTTCGTTTTGTTATTTCACCGGTCAATCGTCACACAAATATGTATTTCTCTCGTTTTCTCTACAAGGCGAAATCAATTAAATCGCGATTGACCAAAAACAATAGAACGACCATTATTATTTTTCATTGACTCCTAGCTACAAATTCTTCAATTGAGAGGCCACAATTGAATTTTACAAGTTCGTGAATGAAATAAATGAATGAACTGATTTGTTCATTCTTTGATGAAGTATTTGACTTCTGTCTCTTACAATTGACCTAGACAATTTTTATTTTGTATAAAAATCTACGGTCTACCAATGACCATCGAATAACGAGTAAATATCCAGTTATGAATACAGATTTTTATAGAAGAATTATCAAGAATCGAGATGGAGCGGATACGTTGAATTTCCGTTCTAAATAAAACCAAAGTCGGCGCACTTTTTATAAACTTTTCGAAATTGAAATGTTCCGTGTGAACTTTCGCGGTTTATTTATGAACATCATTCGAACCAGCGTGAATCGCGTGGAAACAAAATTTGTTGTTGTTCTAAGCTCCACAAGCTACACGTTTCGTGTAACAGATTGTCGAGGATAGCTGTAACTGTTAAGAAGAAACTTTAGTAATTCCAAGAGCCGGTTAATCGTGTTGCTCGATCTTACAGTCGGATTGCGGAAGAGATTTACCCTAACAAATCGAAGTTTGTAATAGCTTGATAGATTTTAATAACACGTGAGCGTTCGCTATGTGTACTGTTACGTGTAAGTACGTAAATAAGGGAGAACATTCAATGGCTGGTTGTTCTTGCTAAGAAACTTTAGACGTTGCGGTTTAATATCCTCCTGTTTCACATAGTAAATTATTGCTGGCCGCAGCGCGCGCGATTTCGCATTAGCGGTTAACAATGCAAATAATTCTTAACGACCTAATTACTAATAATTAATAGGTAGCCGCGATTAATAGACATTCATTGAACAGGGAGCTGTTAACTATAGTATTACCAGCAGAATAAAAAGCAGCTCATTTCTCAGGCTTCTGGTTTTACAATTAAATTTTATTAACCCTCCAATGCAGGGGTGAAATGTTTTCTTCGAAAAACTGAAAGCTTATACACAATGCGATTGTTATTATATTCGATAAAACTATTACAAATAAAACAAGAATTCATTGAGAAATTTCACAATAATTTAAAATAAATAAAAATAATACAAATTTAATTCATGTAGCTCACGGGCCTAATTTATGTAGTGAAGAGTTAAATATCATAAAATTCTATTAAATGTAATGATGTCATTTTATTAAACATAATCAATTGTATTAGTACGAGAAGAAATTGATTTTATTCCCTCTCTTAACCCTTGTACGCTCCTCAGAAATAGTTGCATGAAAGAGCTCGGGCTAATATTTCACCGATTTTTGTTTACCTATACTTAAAATCAACAAAATTTGTTTTATCTATGGCGTTACATTTTAAAGAAATATGTCTCACAACAGAAAGAGAATAACCATTTTACAATATGTGAAGACAATAAATGGGTGAATTTTCAGCCCTGAGGAACGTAAGACGATTAATAATATTAATGTATTGTAAATAATAGAACAACATTCCAGAATCCATGCAACATTCTCATAGTTTTATATTTCGTCTGTTCATTTTTGTTACGTATGCATAAAATCTGCATTTAGTAATTACCCATACATTTAAATTCCAAATTTGAATTTCGAAAAGATCGTGCGCGGGTAGAAAGTTTCGCGCCATTTAAATCGTAATTGAAACCCTTTTCTAAGCGATTTATCGAAATTTTTGTACTTGGTGATTCAAATAATATTTTCTATATTGCGTACTATGTACTATGCATTAGCCAGGCATTTAAATTTTAAGCTTGAATTTTGAAAAGTTCATGTGCGAGTAGAACGTTTCGCGCCATTGAAATCATTGCTGTTTTAAGCGAGTTGTCAATAAGATTTAATGCTTGGCGATTCAAATAATATTCTTGGTAATTATTTAAAATGTGGTTCTGTTATCCGATTTTAATAAAATTTAAATATGTTATAGTTTTCGACATTTTAAGCAACTTTTTCCTATACATATAATAGGTGGTCTCTTTCAGTTTTATCAGTTATCGTTTATTTGGTCGCTTAAGAGACCAACCCCAAACTAACCTAGACTCAACCAAGACTCGCATCAATTGTCGATTAAAAACTTGTTTTTCAAGGATTACAATAGCATTCATTCGAATTATTGTAAATTTATAGATTTTTGAGAAGGGTTTTTAAAATGCTGTGAAATTTATAAATATAGGTTAATTCTGGGTTAAATCCCTTACAAATTAATAACTGACTAGATCTAGTTTAAGAACCTAAATTTCATTACTTGTTCTAAAAGGTTCAGCCGTTATACATATAGTTTCCTCTCCGGTCCCTGCAACGTGTTCATGTATAGAAACAGTAAACAAATGGCCGGACCAGGCTGACGCAACGTTACCACGTAGTGTGTACGCATACGGAAAATTCATTGTAGTAGTAGGTGCAGCTTTTTGCGATTATCTCAGAAATTGAAAGAGACCGCCTATTATAATCTATAGGAAAAAGTTGTTGAAAATGTCTAGCTGCAAACATATTTAAATTTCATCAAAATCGGAGAACAGAACCACTTTGTATACAAATACAGTGTATTTATAAATACACTGAAGAGCGAAAGTATATCAACACCATTTAAAACAGCATAATTTTTTTCTAAATTAGACCAAATTACTTGAGAGTTCTTGAGAAGTTGGAAGGAATAGTTTAATAGGTAATGCGTAAACAAATGTTTGAAAAAATTGCATTTGGTCAGTATTGCAAAAAAAATAGTAAAAGTTGATTTTTACAACTTTTTTATCTGGGCCTGTATTGGAAATTTTAAAAATATGTTTTATAGACTCAAATAAATTATATACATGCTGAAAATTTAATCAATCATGGTTAATTGGTTTATGAATTATAAACGTGTGAAAGTGGAAAAAATTGCTATTATAGGTCGAAAATTGTGAAAAACTGCAATATTGTTTGTACAGCAATGTGCACCTGTGTAACGAAACACATGTGTACCCGTGTATCAAAATACACGTAAATCAAATATTACACGAACTCAAAGACGTATACAATTGTGCACGTAAATGTTCAATACATGTTCAAACTTGTGATCTCTAGTAATTACCGTATCTTTCAATTTTACGTACTACGTGCTAGACATTCATCGCGATTCCTCAATGTAATTAACGACGACAGGTTAGAACGTCCCGGTGTATTTACAAACAGGCGCGCCGGGCGACGAGGCAGGGATAGGATTTCCGTTGGCACGTAATACTCTTACAAGCGTCGAATGTATGCGTATAAGAATGCCTCGTTCCGTTACAAGAAGCTCCCTTTGTATGCACGACGGAAACGAGCGCCCCACAAGTAGTTGAAAATCAAACGGGCAGAGCGACATTTAAGTTTTGTGTGTGCAAACGAGACGTGAGACGTGAGACGTGAGCGCCTCCCAGCGAGTTGCGCAACACAGCCGCGAGGTCTCTGCACCGTTGTAACTTTTTGGCGCCAACTAACATTCCGACTGCACACGGCCGTTTAATCCAGTTTTTCCCGCGACGATCACGCACAGAGATCAGTACGTAAACGGTCGCCGATATCGGAAACGTTCGTTCGACTGCATGTTGCAGTCATAAAAACCGTTTGCACGCCGGTTCTTTTAAACATAACCTCGGTATGGTTTCAGTGCCGCCAAGGAAAGCAACAAAACGATCCGCTGGTGCTTCGTCCAGCAAACCCAGCGAACCGAAACAAATTAAGAAAAAAGATGGTGAGTCATTTTTATTAATTATCTTTTATTGAAATGATCGATCTCATCGGTGCGATATTTTGCCGCGGAACTCTATGGCGGGAGTATTTTACCCAATGTAAGAAGCCACGATGCAAACATGTGTTTCGGAGTGACGATCGATAAAATTGTTACTCATCTCTGACTGGAATCTGGAACACGCCTCTCCGTTCATTTCTCGCAAATTTCCCCAAAACCGTGGGAAAATTATTTTCACGATTATCATCGCGAATGTCGCCCGTCGTCGGATTTGTGCAATTAAAATACCGTGGGTCAAAAAAGTACTTGCACGCTCGATTTTTTGGAGACAATTTCCTGTAAAGCAGCAGCACATTCACGTAATTTTAATATTTCATCGTATACAAAAATAATATAATCACTTACAAACATTGACTCACAAATAACCTGAAAAATAATAAGAATTTCATACTCGAGATTAATCCACAAAAATTTGTAAGAATTTTATACAATCATGCAGGTTAACCAATAGATGTAATACCATTCTTTCTACTAATTTATTGACCCACTGTAGATTGTACAATCCTTTTTAACCAACTACTTACATAGAATTTTGTGTTTTACCTTCAGCTATAAAGCCTGACTTACGCCAATCTTCAAAGGGTGGTGTATTGCTAACATTTGGACAAGGTGATGTGGGCCAGCTGGGTTTGGGCGAGGACATTGTGGAGAAGATGCGCCCGGCTGTTATTCCTGGGTACCAAGATATCGTAGCCATAGCAGCCGGTGGCATGCACAATGTGTGTCTAAGAGAAACAGGAGAGATATTAACTTTCGGTTGCAACGATGAGGGAGCACTAGGACGAGACACTTCTGTAGACGGTTCTGAAACCAAGCCAGATACCGTTAATCTGCCCGGAAAAGTGATCCAGGTGACTGCTGGAGACTCCCACAGTGCCGCTTTGTTAGAAGATGGAAGAGTTTTCGCGTGGGGCTCTTTCAGGGTATAATTTTCTAGATATTTTGCTTGTTACAAGCTTTTGGACCAAAGAGAACTGAGCTTGAATTTGTTTCATAGGACTCCCATGGCACTATGGGTCTCACATCAAAGGGAAATGAACGGGTCCCAATAGAAATGCTGCCAAATGTAAAAGTACTGAAAATAGCATCCGGTGCTGATCATTTAGTTTTACTTAGCGAGCATGGACAAATATACACTTGTGGATGCGCTGAACAGGGTCAATTAGGTAGAGTTGCTCCCAGAGCAGCTGATAGAAATACCCGACGTGGTATGGATCCGCTGTTATCCCCGGGATTAGTTCAATTTAGTATTAAAAGGAAATTGGAGTTCGCCGATATATGGGCCGGAACGTATTGTACTTTCGCTAAAGAACAGAACACAGGAGACATGTATGTGTTTGGTTTGAATAATTATTATCAGATCGGTAAGTTCGACGGAGACGTTGTGCCAAGTATCGAACGTATCTACATGCAAATGATTTTCAGGCTTGAAGAATCCTGTTACTCAGTTTCGTCCGCAAGTATCGAAAACCTTCGGTGGAAGGACTTGGAGACATATTAGTAGCGGGCAGCATCATACCATCGCTCTGGACGATTCTGGCCAAGTGTTTGTTATGGGCCGCAAAGAATATGGCCGACTCGGACTTGGATCTCATTGTTCAGACGCGATGGAATTAACATTAGTTCCTTCGCTAAGTTACTGCGTTGACGTTGCGGCGGGAAGCGCCCAATCCTTCGCTGTTACCAACTCAGGTAACTTATCATTATTAACACTTTATCGACCGCTAGCCTATTAATCGGCTTTTCGATTGCCAACGCTTATCGACCGCTAGCCTATTAATCAGCTTTTCGATTGCCAACGCTTATCGACCGATAGCCTATTAATCGGCTTTTGGTTATCGACGGTTTATTACTAAAAAATTGAATTACTATCACCTTGAATATATTTTATGAATATTAGTTTATAAGGCCCTTTATTATATAAAATAAATGCAAAATAAAGTATAAATATCTATAAAATTACATTCCTTTGAAACAAAAGGAATAAGCACAACACAATGAATAGCGAAAATTTAGCCGGTACTGGGAGCAAATGCGCGCGGGACTAAGCCGGTCCTTAATGTGTGGCAGCCTCAATCACGACCGGTCGATAAAGTGTTAATAGACTGCAGAACTTTATGGAAAATGAAAATTGTTTGCAATGATTTCAACCTATGGAAGCTACATAGACATTCATTTCTTTTATGAATAATTGTGATAAGCTGGAAATGATACAACCATATTTTTAAATTCTTTAATGTCTTTACGGTTTTGAATTTGATCTACTCATTTTTAATATAAACGTATCAAATCCACGTAGGTATTAGCATTATCTAATTCTTATTTTCATCCCATATTACAATGCTGATAATATTACAGGAGAGCTGTATGCCTGGGGCATGGGTTCGAGTGGCCAACTAGGTACAGGAGAAGAGGAAGACGTAGAAGAGCCTGTATTAGTAAAAGGAAAGCAACTGGAAGGCAAGAAAGTAATTCACGTAGCAGGCGGAGGTCAACACACATTAGCATTAGCAGTGACTCCTTGAGTGGATGAAGGAAATGGTTAATTGAGACGACTGGTTAAATTTGATGTATCAACATCATGTGATCAAAATTTGCACAACGAAAATGTCAAATCTATTGCATTTCTCTTTGCGTAAAAACGACAATAGAGAAGAGATTGTAATTGAGAATATTGTTCATGGTATATTGTAATTTTTGGCTTTGATCAAACATGATACTTAAATCTGTACATAACTTGTTATGCCATCAAAAATGACATCATTGTGCTTGTAATGTTTAATATATAAATAAACATTTTTCTACATACGAAGATTGAAATAATACCATTTAAAAAAATTATTTCCAGAAAATATGTACTTTTCTATTATTGCGTTTTCGTAAATCGTATTTTTTAACAAGTATATTCAATAAGTACTCTAGTATTCGTTAAGGTACGATTCGGTCATAGCAATTCAGTTATTTTTCCACGTTAGTTCTAAACAATTAGTTAACGATAATTAAAAAACATGATTTTATTTAAATCTATATAGTTAAATACAGGATAGTTTTCTTACAATTTATTGTAATACTCGTAAACTACAGAAATAGCTTATGACCCTGGAAACATTGATGTTACTGCTTAAAGATGGATGTTTCCATCATAACTGAATTATCTACAGAAGGGAAAATATTAAATGCACAATAGAAGGATTTATATTAACCATTCATTTAACAAGCTGTTATTTTATTTAATTTGCTTTAGGTTGTTCCGCGACTTTCCCTTTCAAGAAGCTATCATCTTGCATAGAGATTTGAGTTAGCTTCTTCCCGATACGTTCATGTACATCCAGATATTTAGCGATGCAACGATCCAGGCATATAGATTCCCCCTTTGTCAGCTCTGCCTCAATGTATTTTGGTGGAATACATTTTTTATGACACGCCGATGTCATCCGATTATACATGTCAGACATCATCTCTATCTCTAATTCTTGCACCAGTTTCAACTGGTCTTCGCCGAGCTGAGGTAAGCCAGCCATTTCTTATTTTACAATTATTATTACTTTTAACCAGGTACTTTAGCCTTCCAGATTAGCGTTTCTCAAGCGTCGTCTTTCTTTCATTCTTTCATATCGTCTCGCATTTATATCCCTCTTTGACAATATAAAAGCATATATTCCCACACAAGCAGTTAGAGTCCTAGAAAAACACGCATCATAATAATCTTCATAATAATAGTCCGAAAAGTAAATACAATTACAGCAAGATAATAAGTAAGGGTGAATACATAATTTCTTTTTACTTAAACATTAATTCGTACGCGTATTATCTAATAAACGGGTAACCACAAACGAAAGAATCAATTAAAACTATGGCGTACACGGTTGATTTAATTGCACATACCTACCATCCAATTCCTATTTTCGCGACAATTGGTAGACCCATACTTTTTTATCTTACGTTACGAAATACTTTAGCATTAGAAGTTAATAAATTTGGTGTACCTGTTACAATCATGCAACCATGTGCCTAAACGACCAGCGCGATCATGTGACCTCCCAAGCTTGTAACTTATTTCAGCTAACTCCTTAGCACTATATAGCAAAGAGGAATGAGAATGCTCACGCCCGGGGTTTTTTCGTGTCCAGTACAGTGCTGCCCCTAGACTAAATCTAGTCTGGATCAGATCCTACCTAGTCTTTTTACCCCCTCTAACACATGGATCAAAAACTAACTTTATTAGCATCAGATATCTGTTAGCATGGACCAGAGAGGATATGAGAGTGCTCACGCCCAGTTTTGCCGTGACGGTACACTGCTGCCCTCTAGTCTAAATTTAGCATGGATCAGCTCCTACTTCATTTTCAGCTTGGACAAGAACCTACTTGCATGCAATGCATTTTTCTGTCTACGGTTCTGAATTACCGTCTCTGTAGAAAATGTCCTAGTACGATAGCGGACTCTATCGAAATGGAACGGTCAGGTGGTGAACTACGTGAGGTTACAACACATAAAGTGTGTGTCCGAGGAGGCTCGATTTTACAGCGTTGTCAGCTTTAAAGCGCAGTTGTATTCGTACAAAAATACTCCACGTATTATTCACTTGTGCCGCCTATTTTTTTACAGGACTTCGAACCCGCTGGTAAAAATTTGGCGAACATGATAAAGAAGTTTGTATCCGACAAGGACGAACTTATGCACATTTAAGAAGAGAAAGAAAGACAGACACAGAGCTGCTGAATACTATGCACACTCGGCAGAAAATTTATTAGTAACACACTTGTGAGGAATTGTTCACAAATATTTGCAGTTAGAAAATATAGAATAGACCTTCAGCTACTTTCACATATAGTTTATCGTCACATTTTATTTCTGACTAAATAGTTATAAACAATTATTCTAAGTCTCGTTCTAAAATAAACTCAAATAATTTAACAGATCTCTGGTAAAAAATAATCTTCCTTGTGATCGGAGGATCTAGAATGATGTCTCAGCTACATTTCTGTTGCAGTTTTATGTAGATTCGACGCCTAGTTAATTAGTTATTTACGATTTCCAGAGAGGTGACACAACGATTTGTGTGTTTACCTTTGACAAATACTCGGACTCTCCTTGTCTTACTCATTGCGGGCATAGAAGATAGAAGTTACCTCCACAAAAATTGTTGATAAATTTCGGCGATATTCATGTATAGTTTTCAATTCTATTCTAGAAGAGGTTAATTAGTTATAAATAATTTTTGTTACTCTTGTTCTAATGAAACTGTGCATACTAGTGAGAACTGAATATCTTGTACACTCCAAATGTTCATGCATAAAAGTTAATCTGTATCTCGAGTACTATTAGCTATTTTTACTAAAAAATTGGGTGGTGAGGCAACCAAACATATAATCGTTGTAATCGTTAAACAAACAGAGATAACAAATTCATTAATTACATTTTTTCAATATAATTATGCTTAGTAATATTCATGTATCATAAATTATGCTGGATCTCGAGTTTTATTACTTACTTCTACTAAAAAATTAGATGGCAAGATGGTCAACGGAGTGCTCGTCGACATCATCGACAAAAGGAATTGTTTCAAATATTAACCAGCTAGAGATGATAAATTTACCAGTATATTGTGTTCGATAAATTAATGCACGCTAATATTCATGTGTCAGAAGATATTCAATATCTCGAGTTCCATTACATATTTTTACTGAAAAATTAGATGGTCAGATAGTCGAGGGAGTGCTTATCGACATAATTAGCAACAGGAATTGTTATAAACATTAAACAGCCAGAGATAGTAACTTTATTAATTACATTTGCTTGATATAATATTGTCTGGTAATATTCATGGTTTAAAAGTTGTTCTGTACCTCGATTACGATTAACAATTTTTGCTAAAAAATTAATTGGTAGATAGACAAGGGGATGCTTGTCGACATCGTTGGCAAAAGGAATTGTTATAAACATTAAACAGCCAGAAATAATAGATTTATCAATAATTATTTTCACGGCAATCGAGATCTACCGAAATTAGTTGGGGTAGGGAGCGTTGCGCTTCGCTGCGCATCACTGGCTACCTAAGCTCGCGGAGCGCGCTCAGTCAATCAGTCGGGCCGGGCTCTCCGGCAGGAGCGGATGGGCTCCGGGACCAGGATGGTCTTCCAGCGGTACCCTGGCCTCTCCTGCCTACCTTGGGGATGACCAGTGGTCCTCCAGAGCTACCCTTGCATACCTTCAGCTGGCTTAGGGTGGACCAAGGGTCCTCCATCAGTGGTCTACCTTGGGGTTGACCAGTGTCCATCCAGAGCTACTCTGGCGTACCCTGAGGCTGACCAGTGGTCCTCCAGAGCTACCCTTGCCTACCTTCAGCTGGCTTAGGGTGGACCAAGGGTCCTCCAACAGTGGTCATCCAGAGCTACTCTGGCATACCATGAGGGTGACCAGTGGTCCTCCAGAGCTACCCTTGCCTACCTTCAGCTGGCTTAGGGTGGACCAAGGGTCTTCCAACAGTGGTCATCGAGAGCTACTCTGGCCTACCTGTGCTTACCTCGAGGCTGACCAGTGGTCTTCCAGAGCTACCCTTGTCTACCTTCAGCTGGCTTAAGCTTAACCAAGGGTTCCTCCACCAATGGCCTACCATTGTCTACCATGGTCCACCTTTAGCTAGCTTAGGGTAGTCCAAGGGTTATTTAAAACTTCCTTGGCCTACTTTAAGCTAGCTCGGGGGGGGCCATGGACTCTTCAATGCTTCCTTCGTGTACCTTGGGTTCTGAGCCGGTCCAGTTTCGGTATCCGGCATGCAGTCATTACCGTGCTGATCGACTCAGAGAGGGCATTCATTGCTATGACTTCGCATCTTCGAGTGAGTCATTTTGTTACTACCTTGTTACTATATTCGTCTGTAGAAGTAGAAGTATACCGTAGTAGTAAAGTGTATAAGTAGTTAGTTGCATGCATGGGCAGGCCTCGCCGCCCCAACGATCAGCCGAGATGGGAACGTCCGCGATTTGCACTAGCGTTGCGACAAAACCACGCGTTGCATTTAGTCGATTTTGAACAGAGATTAAAGTTAATGTTACGAAAAATTTTGTTTAGAGCGTAGCGTTGCGAATCACAAATAGTCGCCGTTCAAAATTACATTTCAATTTGATAACTGCGCTTTTAAAGTTCACATTGTTGATGTTTTACATATAATCTAAAGTAATCGTTTTTTGGATCTCTGTTCGTTGAATTAGCGTTGCGTACAAAAAGTTCGCGTTTGCTTTCGAGTCTTTCGACTTTTCAGGCTCCCATGCTCGAGCTGCAACGATCAACTGTGAGATGGGCACATCCGCGATTTCAAGTAGTGTTGCGAAACAAATTGTTACACGCGTTGTACTAATATCAATTTTTAAAGTTGATGAAATTCTAGTTAATGTTGCAAATAAATAGTCGTAATTTAAAGTAGTTCTAAAGATACCTGTTTAGAATTTTAGACGTTAGAGTTTTAAATTTCTTATTTAAATAGCATTTTAAATTCGATTTGTTGAATTAGCGTTGCGCATCAAAAGAATCGCGTTTGCAATAGAATCTTTCGATATTTCAGGCGCCCATGCTCCAGTTGCAACGATCAACTGTGAGATGGGTACTTCCGCGATATCGAGTATCGGTGCGAAACAAATTGTCAGGATGAGGCCGAAGGAGCAGACGTGGTTTTATGCCAAAGATGCCGGACAAACTGTCATTCAAAAGGACAATCATTGCAACGTCTTCGCATCTTCAAGTGAGTCATTTTATCACTACCTTGTCGTTATACTCGTCTGTAGAAATAGAGTTGTAGTAGAATGTAAAAGTAGTTAGTTGCATGCATGGGCAGGCCTCGCCGCCCCAACGATCAGCCGAGATGGGAACGTCCGCGATTTGCACTAGCGTTGCGAAAAAAGTACGCGTTGCGTTAGTCGATTTTTAACAGAGATCAAAGTTAGCCTTTCTTCTAAATATATTAGTAATCTCTATCAGCGATATAGCTCGTTTAAACTATAGCGTTGCGAAACAAATAGTCGCGATTCGTTTTGCAGAAACTGTAGAGTAATCTTTTTTGGATCTCTATTCATTGAATTAGCGTTGCGTACCAAAAATTCGCGTTTGCTTTCGAGTCTTTCGACTTTTCAGGCTCCCATGCTCGAGCTGCAACGATCAGCTGTGAGATGGGCACATCCGCGATTTCGAGTAGTGTTGCGAAACAAATTGTCACACGCGTTGTACTACTATCAATTTTAAAACTTGATTAAATGTGTAGTAAATGTTGCGAATAAATAGTTGCAATTTAAAGTAAATCTAGACATACAGATGTACAATTTTAAACGTTGGAATTTTAAATTTCTTATTTAAATAGCAATTTGAATTTCGATTTGTTGAATTAGAGTAATCTTTTTTGGATCTCTGTTCGTTGAATTAGCGTTGCGCACCAAAAGTTCGCGTTTGCTTTCGAGTCCTTCGACATTTCAGGCGCCCATGCTCGAGCTGCAACGATCAACTGTGAGATGGGCTCATCCGCGATTTCGAGTAGCATTGCGAAACAAATTGTCATACGCGTTGTACTAGTATCAATTTTTAAAGTTGATCAAATGCCTAGTTAATGTTGCGAATAAATAGTCGCGATTTAAAGTAATTCTAGAGACACCGATATAGAATTTTAAACGTCAGAATTCTTTTCTTATTTAAATAGTATTTTGAATATAGATTTGTTGAATTAGCGTTGCGCATCAAAAGGATTGCGTTTGTATTAGAATGATTCGATATTTCAGGCGCCCATGCTCCAGTTGCAACGATCAACTGTAAGATAAGAACATTCGCGATTTTAAGTAGCGTTGCGAAACAAATTGTAACACGCGTTGTAATAGTATAAATTTTCAAAGTTGACGTAATGTCTAGTTAATGTTGCGAATAAATAGCCGCGATTTACGCGATTTAAAGTAGTTTTAGATGTACCGATCTAGAATTTTAGACCTTAGAGTTTTAAATTTCTTATGTAATTTGTAAGAATGGTAATACTTAATTTTGTAAGACTTTCAAAGTTCAACTTTACCAAATTGATACAATATTTTTGTCTAGATATTGATATTTTTCAGGAAATTGATATTTCTCAAGAAATTGATATATTTGTCTTGAAATTGATATATTTGTCTTGAAATTGATATATTTGTCTTGAAATTAATATTTATTTCAGGAAATTGTTATTTATTTCAGGAAATTGATATTTATTTCAGGAAATTGATATTTATTTCAGGAAATTGATATTTATTTCAGGAAATTGATTTTTATTTCAGGAAATTGATTTCTATTTCAGGAACTTGATATTTATTTCAGGAACTTGATATTTATTTCAGGAACTTGATATTTATTTCAGGAACTTGATATTTATTTCAGGAACTTGATATTTATTTCAGGAAATTGATATTTATTTCAGGAAATTGATATTTATTTCAGGAAATTGATATTTATTTCAGGAAATTGATATTTATTTCAGGAAATTGATACTTATTTCAGGAAATTGATATTTATTTCAGAAAATTGATATTTATTTCAGGAAATTGATATTTATTTCAGGAAATTGATATTTATTTCTGGAAATTGATATTTATTTCTGTAAATTGATATTTATTTCTGTAAATTGATATTTTTATTTTGAAATCAATATTGCTCGGATCGGAGTTCCCTCAGGGACTCACTCACGGGATGGGGCCCGTGAGTGGGTACGGGGATTCGCGTCCCCGGGGGCACCCGAATCGCCTATAGGTCGTTGCATCCACAATTCATTAGATTTGGGCACGGTGTGGTTTCGATTTTGTTTCGACTTTGTTTCGACTTTGTTTCGACTTTGTTTCGACTTTGTTTCGACTGGTTTTGGATTCTGTTTCGATTTGGGTCTTTCTTCTTGCTCTTGTTATTCAGAACGAACGAAGAAAATTCATCAAAGGAAGAAAATTCATCTTGCGAAGAAAATTCATCGAAAGAAGAAAATTCATCGTACGAAGAATATTCATCGAACGAAGAAAATTCATCTTGCGAAGAAAATTCATCGAAGGAAGTGGATTCGTCAAACGAAGACTCCAGATTATTCTTAAGTTAGTTTTAGTGCGTGCGTTAGTTATTAAGATTGTATGTCGTCGTTGTAATTATGTCGAGTAATTATTGCCGTAACTTGACTTTGCTCGCCTCGTTGTCTGACTCCGACACAGCCTTCTGCTGTGTCGGCCTTGCTTGTAGGTCCTGAGCCGGTTCAGTTTCGGTATCCGGCGTGAAGTCATTGAGAGGGATGTCTAAGAGACTCGTTCACTCGTCTTCTGACGATCCTCTGTGTTAACGTAATCCTGGACACGCCATGTTCTCATGTCACCCAGTAGCGCCAGAAACCGTTTGAGCGCATCTCTTTGCCATCTTTCTTGGTGATGGAGTGACGGGTATCGGGCTGGTCGGCTCAGGACTTGTAAGCACTGAACGCGTCGCGTCACCCTTGAACCAGAGCCTTCTGCTCTGGTTCGATCTTGTTTGTCTCTTTGAAAGAATCAGAGCCTTCCGCCTGATTCGCCCTTGGTCCCTCGTGGATCGGAAACTTCTTCTCCGATTCACACTTTGCCCCGCAATAATTACTCGACATACGCTAAATGGAAAAGAAGTCTTTTCCATGAAAAAGACTACTTCTCCATTTAGCGACCTGCAAAACTTAGTTTCTAAGAATCTTTGTTGTAAGAAAGGGAGACAGAACGAAGGGAGACTTCGTTCTGACTCTCTTTCGGGTCTCTTGTGCAGCAACCTCCTCGTGGTGAGACCTGGGCAATCGATATTATCCACAATTCGCAAGATATTATAACTTATAAATTGTAGTATCTCGCATGTAGTGGATAATATCGAGCTAATAGCTGCACATTTAGAGTTTGCGTAAATATGTATTTTATATTAGAATGTGAGTTAATAATTTCTTCGTTTTCCTTTGTTCAAGTATTCCAGTTTCAGCATTTTTTTTCAATTAATAATAGAAATACGGAATTTCAATTTCAGAATACATGTACCTGCAACAAACTCCTCCATTATTAATTTTTGGATTCGTAATTGGAATGTGCTCCTGAACTTTCAAAGTTCAACTTTCTCAAATTGATATTTTTGTCTTGAAATTGATATTCCTCCGATCGGAGTTCCCTCAGGGGCTCACTCACGGGATGGGGCCCGTGAGTGGGTACGGGGACTCGCGTCCCCGGGGCCACCCGAATCGCCTATAGATCGTTGCGTCCACAAATCATTAGATTTGGGCTCGACATGGTTTCGATTCTGTTCCGACTGGTTTTTCATTTGGTGTCGATTTCGTACCAACTGGTTTTCGATTCTGTTTCGATTTTCTTTCAACTGGTTCTCGATTCTGTTTCGATTTTTTTTCAGCAGCTTTTCCATTTGGAGTCAATTTGTTTCAGCTGGTTATCGATTCTGTTCAAGAAAATTCATCTTGCGAAGAAAATTCATCGAAAGAAGAAAATTCATCGTACGAAGAATATTCATCGAACGAAGAAAATTCATCTTGCGAAGAAAATTCATCGAAGGAAGTGGATTCGTCAAACGAAGACTCCAGATTATTCTTAAGTTAGTTTTAATGCGTGCGTTAGTTATTAAGATTGTATGTCGTCGTTGTAATTATGTCGAGTAATTATTGCCGTAACTTGACTTTGCTCGCCTCGTTGTCTGACTCCGACACAGCCTTCTGCTGTGTCGGCCTTGCTTGTAGGTCCTGAGCCGGTTCAGTTTCGGTATCCGGCGTGAAGTCATTGAGAGGGATGTCTAAGAGACTCGTTCACTCGTCTTCTGACGATCCTCTGTGTTAACGTAATCCTGGACACGCCATGTTCTCATGTCACCCAGTAGCGCCAGAAACCGTTTGAGCGCATCTCTTTGCCATCTTTCTTGGTGATGGAGTGACGGGTATCGGGCTGGTCGGCTCAGGACTTGTAAGCACTGAACGCGTCGCGTCACCCTTGAACCAGAGCCTTCTGCTCTGGTTCGATCTTGTTTGTCTCTTTGAAAGAATCAGAGCCTTCCGCCTGATTCGCCCTTGGTCCCTCGTGGATCGGAAACTTCTTCTCCGATTCACACTTTGCCCCGCAATAATTACTCGACATACGCTAAATGGAAAAGAAGTCTTTTCCATGAAAAAGACTACTTCTCCATTTAGCGACCTGCAAAACTTAGTTTCTAAGAATCTTTGTTGTAAGAAAGGGAGACAGAACGAAGGGAGACTTCGTTCTGACTCTCTTTCGGGTCTCTTGTGCAGCAACCTCCTCGTGGTGAGACCTGGGCAATCGATATTATCCACAATTCGCAAGATATTATAACTTATAAATTGTAGTATCTCGCATGTAGTGGATAATATCGAGCTAATAGCTGCACATTTAGAATTTGCGTAAATATGTATTTCACAGTAGAATGTATGACTTTTAATACTTTCTTCCTTTTCCTATGTCCCAGCTTCAACAATTATTTTCAATTAATAATCTAAATACAAAGTTTTCGTTTCAGAGTACATGAAACTCTTGATCACGTGAGCGAGTGTTAAATAGATTTGCACTCTTGCAGTAGATTGTAGGTTCTGATGTAGTCTAAATATGATGTACGTACTGAGATGTACGTTACATATCGCATATTATTTCGACATTGAAACATTATTTTATATTCAAATTAAATAATTGGTTGAAACTAGTTCTTATCCAGACTAAAATTAGTTCTGGTTCATGTGTTAGTGGGGGTAAAAAGATGAGGCAGGATCTGTTCCATGTTGCCGCATTACGTTCGTACAAGAAGCTATCGATGCTCGCATCGAAATCGTTCGAACGGTTTCTATCACCAGCGATGAGATAAATGTTTTGTCCTGCTTTTCGAAGCTGTGGAAATTCAGAAGCACGTTGCTTTTTAATCTAAACCAGAATTTTATTGAACGATCATTTGAATATTCAATGACTTCTTCAAAAATCATTATCATTTTTTTAAATTTTTCATGCGAATATAAAATTGTTAAAAATTTTGCAATTTTCAATTCGTGGTTTTTTTATTACATATATGTACACCTGATTATATGGATAAAAAACATGTTCACCAAAGCAATTTGCAGAACACACGTGTAGTTTTAATATTATTTTCATCATTTTTATATTATTAACAAATGTTAACTTATCAGCATAACTAATTTGAATTTTAACACGAAAGGTATTGTTTTCCGATATGAAAATGTTAAGAAATGTATAAACTTTCGCGGCATGATAATTGTTGCAGTGTACACGAGCATGTGTAAACTGATATTCATATATTAAAAATTATGTAGATTAGAATACGTCGTCGAAAGCCTCAAATAAAACTCTTTCCTGAAAGTACTTATTTTAAAAACAAGAAAACACAAGCATAGTTAATATATGTGTAATGTGTACGCACTCATCAACTGCGTAGAATTTGTATTGATTTTAAGTGTAAAGAAAGTGAACTATTGGTTTAAAGTGTATAAAATTATTATAATATACATTCATTAGTGACACGAGTAATAAAAATAATATTACGTATAGAAACCAAATTAATTTTACTACAATTCGTATTTTTATAATACATTCTTCATAAATATTATTTTCACCGTTCAAATACACGCGCCGTATGCATTAGTAACCTCCAAAACACCCGTAGTAAAAATAAAGTATACGGAATATTCAGTTCTTGCTAATACAGCTAAATTCGTGAACTATCGGTAATATTGAGCGCGACACCGAAATGGTACGGGGGCCACTGTGGCCCCTCGAGGCCTAGACAGAAAAGCCCATAAGATGCAATGTCTGTAGTAGTCTTAAGTCTGTGCATATCCTCTCAGGTAATGTCATACAAAGCAGTTTCTAATGGACGGTAATGGCGCACGAAGCTTTGGTTAAGCTAGTTCTGATCCAGGCCACAGATGTAATAACAGTAAAGCGGTTTCTGTTTCCTGCTAAAAATGAAGTAGGTTCTGTACCTTGCTGAAAATGAAGTAGGTTCTGTTCCGTGCTGAAAATGAAGTAGGAGCTGTTCCAGGCTAAAATGATGCGAAAACAAATTCGGCACGGCCAGACCCGAGCGTGAGCACTCTCATATCCTCTCTGATAGAGAATATATACTATAGTATATGTTCAGATTATGAATTATGTATCCTTATGAATTTTTACAGTTAATGTAAAATATACAATATCTTTCCTATGTGCAGCGAATTCGTTTTGGTTAAACCAGTTTGGATATTTCTGTTCCACAGAACGTGAAATGATCGAAAATAGTTTATCCAATATGAATGCCTCGCTGCGTATAGATGGGTAAACCATATCAAAAGTTGTATTTATAATTTTAAAAATTGCCGAAAAATTTACACTTGGGACACAAAGATGCCCAAATTCAATGGTATCGTGTACAATATATACTCTAAAAGATAACAGTAGTTGCTCGTTTCGCGTGAACGTTGCATTGTTCCCCAAAAACATGTCGTAACACCTACGACATCCCGATTTCTCAATACATTTTTTAGCAATATACCCTGCAAAGTATTCAAGCGCATACGATTCTAGCGAGCACACCGATGTTGACAGTTCTTCAATATTATTGATTTCAATATTGTCAACAAAACTATCATCACCTGTGTTCTCTTGGATAGCAGATAATGAAGTATCTGATTCCAACGTGGCTGATTCACATTGTGCTATCGTATCTCCCGGTATGAACGGTGCATCGTCATCAGGCATGCAATTACCACTATGTATACTACGATTAAAACTCAATAATATATTTTTTCGAATTGCAAGACGCACCGCTTTTACCGAAGGATTGCGATTATAAGTGCCACCGTGCGTTCGAAGAACGGAAAAAAAATTTTCTATACAATCGCTACTTAAGCGTGATGTTATAAGAATCCACAACTACAAGGTGGCATTTATAGATTGTCGTAATACCAGAAAACATGGAGGTGTTTTACAACCTTTAGGTGTAAGTACAAACCAATTTCGCATGTTGGCAACATGAGCAATTAAATGCTGTTCAATATCATTAAAACGCGAAATAGCTTACTTCATGGGATTTGGATCACTGGCAGATTGACTATTTAAGTTGTCAAACAAATCATTAAACTTTTCAAAGAAACTAGCTGTGTATTGTACAGTATTTGTATTAATGCTGCCAGTAAGTGAAGCGGTAAACATAGCAGATGACACTCTTTTGCTAAAAACTTGGAGAGCAAGCTTACATTTCATTTTATCAAAAGAATTTGGAAACACATGTTTTTCGGATAACTTGTATGCTGCTCGCGTACTTTTGTCTTTCTCTAAATTCCAGAGAAGTACTACATCGCGCCACGAAACTATACGATCCTTAATACAAAAATCATAGTTTAATAAATTATTTCTAATACTCTTGAATAAATGGAGATAATCAAAAATGTAATAAATTTTTTCACCATTTCTTGTAAAAAATGGCGTTTCAATGGAAACACGTTCATCCGCTACGCTTTGATAACTACTTCCCTGATCGGAAACAACTGCTCTGACTTTCAAACCTGTCTCATGGAATGCATCTAATATTTTATTTAAAATAATTGACAACTCATCTTTCTTAACACTAGTTTTTGATACAAAGAATGCCAATGGTTGTTTCCAATTAGTGAACAGCCCGCGTATCATAAATACAAGAACCTTTGTGCCCACAGCTACATTTCTTCCCAAAAATCCTAAATCTTCGAAACCTTCACTGACCTGTCGTTTTGGGTGGAAATCGAGACACTTTTTGATGGCAATTTCATCAAATACAAGAATGCAATTACGATCTGCAATTTCCATGTGTGCAGACTTTACTTTCAATGCATTAAATAAATTTTGACAAATTCCTGGCCAAATGTCAATTTTCCCGAACCATCGAATAATTGTGGTTGGACATGGCAAATGAAAACCAAAAATATCACGTATTTTATGATATAAAACGGGAGAAGTGTAGTGCACTGTCATGCATAATTCTTGCTCCTTTTTCGAAAAAATTCGCCACGATTTGGCGAATATTAACGATATTAACAAATGTTAATAAATAACCGGATATTCTTTTAGAAATTGCTTTCTTCAAACATGTTTCATCTATATTGTCTGAAGAAAGCTTATTTTGCAACCGATTCATTGCCTTACACTTTGCCGGCCAATTCAAGCGAAGAATATTATATTTTTTCTTCTCTTGCTCTAATTGCATTTGAGCTTCCATTAGCTGCTGTCCCTAAACATTGCAGCTTTGTATTGATGAAACGTCATCTTGTACAGACATAGTGTCTGATTTAGTGCTGCAACTACTATTATTTATATTGGACTAATCAAAAATTACCGGTACGGCATCTTTGCGCAGTCTACCCGAATCGTGAAAAAAATTTTTTAGAAAAATGTTGACTGCATACATATTTTTTTTTGTAATTTTTTATCAAACAATTCCATTTCCACCCAATCACCTAAACCAAAGTTAATCAGCCACGTTATGCATCGATCACTATCTCTCGTTCGAAATGAATGAAAAGAAATACTGTCTGCTCTATTATGGTTTGTTAAACCCCCCAAAAATAGACACATTTTTTATAATGGGTTTTATTTTCGTTTTTCTTCATTGTTTGCGAGAAATAGAATAGCAAAGCGATTAGATAGAAATAAGTAAGGAAATAGATTAAGAAACGCTAGTTTTCTAAGTAAATGCAATATTTACTAAACGCATGCAATATAAAATAATATATCTATATGAAATATTCAGGTAAATCATGTATACATATACGTATTATGTATGTATATGATTTACCTGAATATAAGCTTTCCCACGTAGAAACGTCTTCTTCGATGCAGTCGTGTAACAGACGTAACGGAATTAAAAGGACACAATATTCTTTTCTTTCATACATCATTTATATAATCCCCGATATTTCGATACCAAATTCTATCAGTAACAGCGCCGTTGTAGAATATAAGTTCCACAATATTAGTTTTGGTCGATACGGTAGGATGTGACACGGAATGGTAAGGGGGCTCTAGAGTTTCCGGGGCGTGAGACAGAAAAATACATTGGGTGAGTGGTCTACTCTTATATCTCGTCTGTGGTAGTACTCTTGTGTGTGGCATTTACTTGATCGGTCTGACCAAAATCATTTGACCGACGGTGGTAGTATAGATTTAGTGTTTTGCCGTTGAGGGAAGATGTCGCCACAGTGTACCGCGCAAGATTCATTTTTTGAAGTACGTGCAATATTAATAATTTAAGCATTATATATATATATATATATATATATATATATATATATATATATATATGTACATGGATATGTATATATATGTACATGGATATGTATATTTTATGTGTTACGTGTGCGTAGTATATGTGTATGTAGTTGTATACCCCCCGACTAATGGACACGACAGTCCAATGCCATTTCTCTAATAAATGAAATGAAATTCATTTTTGTCCTATTATTGTAGTTTAGTATACATATAGGGCACTAGAGGACGCGGGTAGAGGAGCTAAGGTTCAAATGAACGAGCGGCAAAGTTTACTAAAATAGATTCTAATTTGCTCCACAAAGTTCACAGGTACTCTACGGTCAAGATTCCTACGAAATCATTTCGCGACACACGTACACATGATCAGCCTCTAGAAGGAGATCACCTAGATACCTCCATTCAAGATCGTTTGAGATCGTACGATGAAAGGACAAAATTGGAAACTTCTCATCAACCCTTTGCAGTCGCGAATTTAAAAAAAAAAATTTCAGGGAACTAAATCGTGCATCAAAGTATTAAGTACTGCACACACAGAAAAGTATAATACTGATCTTTTGTTATTCAAGTATGCGAATCGTTTGTTTACGGGTTTATGAATCACACAATGCCCACGTTCGTCCGTAAAGGGTTAAATGAGATGATGGATCAGTTAGGCTGAACGGAAGATTTGTACCTGTTCTACAAAATAGACTTGTAATGTTTTCTCAAGCATGCTCGACTTCGTCCTGAGAAGCTCTCACACGCGACTATAGTTTATAAGGGAGACATTTAAATGTTTAAATGGCTCGACATGTACATGCACATAATATATATATATATTATATATATATATATATATATATATATATATATATATATAACATATGTATTGCTTTAAACTTGCAACACTCTACGTGCATAACTAACTGCCCTTATAATTGCCCATCGCTATTTATGGAGTTACTAGATTCACAAAGCCACATCCCTTCGCAATGTTGCAACCCTATTCTCAAGAAACAACGGTTCATGCTTCTTCCAAAACGGATTCAGTCCGTGGTTCCCGAGTGAAAACTATGCTGCCTCTAAAAGCGTGTTATGTCAACGCTAGACTGCGGATTGTATACATTCGTGACAAAAAAACAATAGATGAAATTTCACATAGATTATTATTCCCAGACTAACAGATTATTGTATAGGGTGTAAAGAAATGTTTGGTATTAGCTGCCATAGGCGTATTCTACATCTTCGGATCGATGAAGATCTGTAAAACAAAGTTGCCGCAAAATTATCTTTGACCTTGAATTTCAAGGTGAACTTTTTTTATTGCATCGTATTCTACGCGTCATGCGAACAAAAAGTGTGAAAGCAACCATGTGTCAAAACTCAATAGTTCTCATAAAAAATAACAGCAAAGTCTTATTATTAGTAGTACTTATTTTATTAAAAATTGTTTACATTTCTAATAAAGCAAGTATTTAGTGTTGTTGTTTATATGCTGTTTATCAGAAGTCTAACATAATCAATCATAATCAATATTACCTTCCAAGTCTTGAAGGATGATCATCTTCTATTAAGAAATATGTGTTACGAAAAATTGATCGGTTCTATGGCATACGAGAAGAAATTGAAGATGAACATTTTTCGAGAAGGTAATATTGATTATGTTTGATTATGTAAGACTTCTGATAAACAGCATATAAACAACAACACTAACTACTTGCTTTATTAGAAATGTAAACAATTTTTATGATAATAAATAGCTCTAATCATATAATGAGACTGCTATTATTTTTTATGAGAACTATTGAGTTTTGATACTTTCTATCCCCATGACGCGTAGAATACAAAACAATAAAAAAAAAGTTGACCTTGAAATTCAAGGTCAAAGATAATTTTGCAGCAACTTTGTTTTACAGATCTTCATCGATCCGAAAATGTAGAATACGCCTATGGCAGCCAAGACCAAACATTTCTTTACACCCTGTACATCATTTTCAATCGGAAAATTGAATTCTTTCTTGGAATTGATGCACACAATCTCTATTTTGCATAATGATCCGCAGTCTAATCGTCGCGCTGCTAATTAGCGAAGCTAGAGCAGAAATTAATTAATTTAACCGATTAAGGCAACTGTTTCCACCAAACGACTCTCTTATTCCATAATTCTCCCTTTAATTGTAGACTAATTACCGAATACCTGACAATCTATTGGAATAGTATGAAGGGCACAGTTCTTACTCGACAACCTCGATGAGGGTCGATGATCGTGGTTCCCTCGTTTCTCTCCGATTCATTAAAGTTAACACAAGTCATGGACTAGTTCTGTAAGCGATTGACAATTTGATTTTGCTTGTGTGGCGGTCAGTCTTCGTCTCGGCGGACATCTGGATCGCTTCTGTGTGCATCTATCTGTTGGCAGTCGGATCGACTGTGTGCGTTTTCGATTGTTTGTACAATTTCGTTTCGTGTGGATTTTACGCTAATTCCACCACTGTTTCGTGTAGACAAAGAAAGCTTCTGCGGCTGACCGTTTGCGGTTCTAACACCGTCCACGCCGACAAGTGTTCCGTAATCACTGGCAAGTGGTGAAAACTGTCTTCTGGGACTAGATGAGGTTTAATATACAAAGCGGTATTCGGTGACGAACACTGAAACAACGGGTCTTTTGGATCACACGCTTCAAACTGAACATTGATGGGACCTGAAAAGATCGAATCTGAGGGTATAACATTCTGATCCCATCAGCAGTTACAGTTTTCATTCAGCTGAACGATAGAAACAAGTAAACGGTATATTGGCGACTAACATGATCATCATCGTCGTCAAGACGTGATAAAATTATAAATCGGTATAGATACTCCAAACGTGATGTCGAAATCGTTGAACGCAACGATTCATCTATAACATGATAAAAGTTCAACTAAAAATTGCCTATACATGTAACGGTCTCTCGATACGCAGCTGCGCTAAGGGCCCTAGAGGCGGGTTCTTCTAAATCGCGGTTACTTATCGAGCGACCAATCGCGCTCGCGCTCCCACTCCTCGCGTGATCACTTGTAAAAAAATCTATTCACAAAATTATCCATTCGATAGGTTTGGTAAAGCATTTGAATAAGACAGAATGCGCGCGCGCGAGTGAGTAATGCGTGTGAGCGAGGGGCGTTCCCAACGACTACTTATCCGACAGCTACTTATCGAGCGCCTACTGGTATATATACATGTTCGAATATTTGTCTAAATACAATACTTCTAAACGTACATTACAGAGACAAATATACATAAAAATCGGCGATATATCTAAACAAATTGAAAGACCATTCTTTAGTTTCATCTGATAGTCCTAGCGATACGATACAGCGAAAACTTTCTTCGAGAAACGATTCGAAAATAACGAAAGAAAGAAGTGTGTATATCGTGGCTATACTGTCGCTGCCTCCTATCCCCCGATTAATCTTACTATATGGCTTTAAAACACTGCTAAACAAAAGTGTGTGTATAATACTTACGTTAGCGAAGTCAATCTATCTCTGTTCCTTTGTTTTTGAACCGACATTAGGATCTGAACACTCCAAGGCTAAAGTACGTTCTATGTACACAGTCTTCAGTCAAATTTTTCCTCTTTGAACACGAGATTGATAGCTTCGCCAACGTCTTTCATTATGAACGCGGGTTTGCACAAGGTGTCGTCGACTGGTATGAAATCTCTGGGACAGTGTTCCGCTACGAATTTCGAGTCCCGTCGATGGACCCCAGTTTCCACTAAAATACTGATACAAGCTTTCGCGCTCGGCTTTTCTACATCCCTACCAAGCAGTTTCTGAAGCTTCTGAGGCGCTAGAACATCCTTCGCTCCGCAACGGGATAGATACTTGTCGTACAAATTCGCCCCAAAAATGTCGGTGTTGATGTTGTCCCTGGAAAAAAACATATACCGCTTATAAGAGAACTTACTCGAGCCGGTTGTAATGAAACATCTCCGATTTGTTTTTATAAAATGATTTACCCAATAGCGTATATCGTGTCGACATTATGCGTTATTCCAATACTTTCAGCATGCTTCCGGAGCATATGATTCGCGTAATAGTAGGTAACTTCAACTGGTTTCCCAACCAGAGCAGAATAGAGCATATCTTTTCCAGTAATCTTCTTGTAAAGCGACTCCAGACACAGTACGAAGGCGCCATGACCATATCTGGGAATTGGAGCTTCGGATACCCATAACAAGTCTGGGTTACATGCCAAGACTGGAATGTGAGGATAAGGAAGTTCGTTAGGCAAGCTGGAAGGCATCCCACTGGTCATCAGAAGATCCACCATTAATTGTAATGGAGTTTCCCAAGAAACTGGCTCACTGAACAACACAATACCCTCGATGCTAGGAAAGCTTGGATCTACAGGACCGCACAGCGGATTTCTCTTTTTCATGTTGACGTAATCCAATGATGGGAAATTTTTTACTACTTCGTCTATAGTTACGATGTTATTAAAGCCCAGTTCCTGGGCTATTTCTCTAATTGGACCTTGACCAGATATTAAAACATGTTTATTGTGATAATGTTGAAACAATCTCAATGGCGAATGGGCCATCACCACCTGAGACTCCTTCACTTCGAATCCTATCCATTTGGATAGATCCGCTGCCTTCTGACTGCGCAGGGCATTTCCACTGTTGGTAACAAATACAGTTGGTACAGAGAACTTTCCGTCTTTCCCTTGGAGACGCTTGAACGCCTCTGGTACGGGTGGCAATACATTTTTACCACGTACTATCACACCATCTATGTCAAATAGTAAACCAAACTTTGGTTTGGTACTTAAATGCTGAAAGTAAAGAAGTAAAGGGGTTAGCAAAATTATGTGAATTCTGTGATTTTTTGCAAATTTTAAATTGCACACTATACAGCACATCTACTTGTTTTTGCGATTGACATTCTTTGGAGTAGTGCAGCTACTTCATATTTTTGGAGCTAGTCGTTGAAAATGTATCACAGACCTTGAGACAGGATATAAAAATATACTTGACTCGGGTACTATGCAGTATATTTTTATACCAGTACATATTGTAATATGACAGAAACTTTGCATCATGTATTTTTCAACATTGTACAGAGAAAAACGATGTACCATAATGTACTATTGAATAATTGAAAAACAAATTTAATTCACAAATTACGTTAGCATAGCATCGACAGTCAATTTGAATTTTTAATTTGCTACATTCCGAACGGGCTCCTAAATAAAACGAATGAAAACATCCTAAGGCCTCTATCGAGCGATGAAATGTGTTTTAAAAATCATACATGATACGAACATTATTACTCCTGATCTCGTTCAATTTTTTCACATGTTCGTAGCGAATCCTTGCAAATAGGTCAACAACAGATTCGAGTCATAAACAAAAGAAGGCATGCATGACGAATCCACCTTAAAGTGCAGAAGCCAGAATCAAACATAACAATGACGGCACACGAAATATGACTCACTCTGACAACTGTAAACCTCGCGATGTCTGGTCGTAGCAATATCTTCATAATTGCCATTTCGCCGGTTACAAAAAGCGAATGAACGCCCGACTAAGATATCTTAATACTATGGGCTCCGTTCAAAGGCTACTTCTCGCGGATTGATTATGCATAATGTAACGTTTTGAGGTTATAGTGACCTACAGAGATCGCAAAGTACATATGATAGTATTTTTCCCACGTGCCGTAAGAGGACACAGTGCACAGTAAACGATACGACTGACATTGCGCTGTCACATGTGCGATACGTGACATGTTTTTTTTTTATTTTAGCAGTTGGAAGGGGTTAAACGATTGGAAACGATCAAAAGATTCAAAAATAAATTTCATTAAGAAAAATACTGTTATATTTTCTGCACGTGTTAAAGATTGAAACTTAAAATATTTTTGCATCGTAACATATAAGCAATGTGTAAAAAGTATTCGTAAAAGTTTCAAAAACAAATAACTTTTTTAAAATTGGACCAAACGATTGTCATTAGAAATTGCTATTGGTCGAAATTGTGAAGAAAAAAGCAAATGTCAAATTGTATGTAGTTACCTATGTATATCCTGCTATGTATATAGTTTATTTAGACCTGCAAAAGGCATGTTTTGAATTTTCATTGCAGATACAGATAAAAATGTTAAAAATTGTGATCTTTATTTTTTTTTTCGAAATTCCGACCAAAAGCAATTTTTAGAAAAAATTATTTACACACTACCTACTAGCTGGTAAACTAATCCTCCTAACGTCTCAAAAAAACTGAAGTCGTTCGATCCAATTTTAAAAAAGTTATTCGTTTCTGAAACGTGTGCAAATCTTTTTTACAACCATTGTATGTCAATATTTCAATTTTGTTCCATCTTTTTTCTCGCTGGAATAGAATAATAGAATAAGAACTACTAAACGATAAAGAGCGGAATAGATCTAGTGATTTTTAGCAACGTTGACATTTCAAATGCAATTCGTTTGTTTCAGTCTGTTATTAGTACTCAGACTGCACTGGAAAGCAAGAAGAATGTTTGTGTGAAAAGAATTTATTTTTCCGCATCTCATTATTGAAATCGAGACAGTTGCAAATGCATCGTATGCTCGTATATATAGTAAATTCACTCTTCTAATGTGTACATGAAAATACAGACCTATTATTTTCCGGCGGGAAATTGAACAGTAGTTGAATCTGAAGTTTGCGACTAGTGTTTTTTCAAACAATCCAATCAAGTGTGTGCGACAATGTTTCGTTCAATGAGATTCGAGAACAAGAGGAAGTTTTTAATTGGCACTCCTGTTCGGAGGTGCACCTGCTCTGGAATTTTAAATGTGTTTAAATTTCTGGGATTTAACGTACCGCCTCGTTATCACGTATGGGTTTTATCGTTTTCCTCGTTAATGGTATATCATTCTTCTTTCGACATGATCGACATCGATGACAAGTTGATTAATCAAGAGAAAGGTAAGATTGACGATCAGGGTACACGTTGACATTCAATCTGTACAATATACGTTCGAAAACAAATGTCAAAATCAATTCGCCGGTAGCTTGTGTGAAAACTTGCTGTTTTTATTATAAATATATATATAATTTATCACTTATTAATTAGATAAAAATGTAATTCAGGTACTGATACTCGTAAATCAGCAGAAGAGATGGACGAACAACGTCAGAAAACGCTCGCGTACGAATACCTCTGCCACTTAGAAGAAGCTAAAAAGTAAAACGTTTAACAGTCACCATTGACAGATTATTGCTATCTGTTTTTAAAAACTACTGTGCTACTTTTTTAGGTGGATGGAATCTTGTTTGAGGGAAACACTTCCAGCCACCACTGAACTAGAAGAAAACTTAAGGAATGGTGTATACCTGGCGAAACTCGCACATTTCATGGCTCCTGAAACTTTATCTGTGAATAAAATTTATGACTCTGAACAGAAACGTTTTGCAGTGGCTGGTTTACAATTTCGTCACACCGATAATATTAATTATTTTTTAAAATCCTTAAAATCCATGCAATTGCCATTGGTATGTAAATGTTTCAGGATTTAAATAGCATACCCTTATGATCTTCAACTATAGATTTTTGTGGCAAGTAATAAGACCATTGTTTTCACAGACCTTTCAACCGGAGACAACCGATATCTATGACAAGAAAAATATGCCACGTGTAATATATTGCATTCATGCACTAAGCACACATTTATTTAAATTGGGCAAGGCTCCACAAATTCAGGATCTCTATGGGAAAGTTAATTTTACAGGTATATGGTAAAAAGTGCATCTTAAAATTAATTACATTAACATTATATTATTTTACATTTTCCAGAGGAAGAGATAAATGCAGTCAGCAGAGAGTTAAAAAAGTATGGCATACAAATGCCATCCTTTCAAAAAATTGGGGGCCTTTTTGCAAGTAGCATGCAAATTGATGCTGCCACTCTTCATGCTGCAGTTATAGCAATCAACCAAGCGATCACAGAAAAGGTATATGTGATTATTTATGGTTTTGAGTTAATTTAAATTATGTTTAAAGCAACTATTAACTAGTTGTTATTTTATCAATTCGATAAGGATTATGACAAAATACTGAATACACTTCGGAATAAGGTAGTACAGTTGAATAATGTTATATCTGACTATATCAAAGAATACAGTGATACTTTACTGGAAGCAAAAGAGTCCAAGGCACAAACTGCTCTCAACAGAGTAAGTAGAAATATTTCAAAACGCGTTAATCATTATTATCAATATAGTTATTAAAAATGTATTATTCGGCAGTCCCTCAACGATAGTTATGTATCAGACGTATATGATGAACTTCTAACTCAAGCAGAAATTCAAGGACATATTAACTTCATTAATGGTAAAATATTGTACATCGGATATTAATTTATAAGAATATTATTTTGGTTTTTATTAAGTGTATTTGTTTTCTTTTTAGTTCAGTATGCGCTAAAGAACGTCACCCGTTCTATTACCTGTAAAAACAACGAATTTTTGAATGCTTTAGAAACGCCTATCTTATGTTTAAAAGTACGTTTCATACTATTGTTTTTAGCGATCCATTCTTTTGTGAAATTATTAACAAGTATTGTTCCTTTTAACAGAATATATCGCACGAGAATGCAGAATTGTATAAAGAACAGTTAATGCAATTACTGGAAAGCTCTGAGTGGAATAATATGTACTCAGAAAATCAGCATCATTGGAAACAAGTGCTCCAGAAAGGAATTGACATAGCAAACCAACTCGCATTGAAATCTCGTGAACGTCAGTATAACTTAATACGTTTATACAACTTCTATGCATTACATACTGCATTTTGTTCATACAGGCGACGATGCTGTGAAACATTTGAATTCGGTACTGCAAACTGGAGTGCAGGCTGATTTTTACAATGCTCTAAGAAATACTAATCTGGCATTATCAAACAGAATCGATGAATTTGCGGTGCCACTGTATTACGAAGAAATGAAAGCGGACTGTACAGAATCTCAGGTAAAGATGCAGAATCGAAATTCTGTTGTCTGCAATGAGCTGCTATTAACTTGAATAATATTCTTATTAGAACGACCTTTCGTACAGCGATATAATAGTTAGTCTACGCGTGTTGTCATTGATCGCCAACATTAGTAAGGCTGTAGATACTGGAAATCCGGACTTGGTTTATCAAGCATTATCGAATCCGGATTGCCCTGTCTCTGTGAGTATAATTAGATCTTCTACGCGTTGCAACAGCAAAATATTTTTATTCATATCACATCTTAGGGATTGAGTCATGAGAATAAGGTAAAATATTATAGAGCATTGGCAGCAGTTCGGTGTGAAAAGCAAGTCATTTCCGAAGATTGCCCTTTGCTGACGTACGTCGATATTCAAGAGTGCATTGACGTTGTTAATCAGCAATGCCAAAATGACGATGATGGTGCGCTGCATTCATTTTTCATGCAGCTCTTTTGTATATCCTGCTATTTATTTATAATCATTTTATCCTTACAGTTATTCAGGTTCTACGACAATTGAATTCCGCCGTTGCAGAAAGTGATAGAAACGGAATCTTAACTGCCTTGAAAGATACCGCTCTGAAATTACAGAGGCCCACTTCACCCGACAATGCGTCTCTCTATTTGAAATTATTTAAAAAGTGTCTCGTTGAAAAGCATTACGATGGTTCCGAGTTGTGGCTGGAAGATGTAGAAACCGTAACAAACATCGTTGCTGCGGAAGCTGAAACTGTTCAGAATGGTGCACCACGTTTTTATGTTCATTAATTTAGACAGTGTCTCCGTCGCTTTATTGACGTAGTTCAATTTTTTGCAGCTTGTACATTTTTGTCGCAAGTAAATCTAGGTTTGCAGAGAAACGAAATGCTGTTCACTATCGATTGTCTCCAGACATTCGGTTTCAAAATCCCGGACAAATGCAAGGCAGAATGCTTTCGAAATCTGTGCGATTTAAAAAAAGTCAAGGTATATTATACAAAGAAGCATAAAACATTCAATGCAGTACAGTATTTTATTTATTATATTTTAGGCGGAAAGCAACGAATGCCCGCTTGTACGTTTCGTGACTTCTAAAGGCAATGAATCATTTTTGGACCTGCATAAATATAATTACACATGGGACTGTCCTAAAAACATTTCGGAAACATTTTACATCAATATGGAGGATATAAAGGTATTCTCCGAATAAAGATTTTCCAGAAAAACTTTTTAACAATTAATGCATATGTTTGCTTCCAGAAAATAGTAAAGAGCACTACCACGAGAGAACAAGAAACGCACAAGATAAATAAACAAATAATACGATTGCAAGCGCTTGCACGTGGTTATCTATCGCGTAAACGAATTTCTGATAGATTTACTTATTTTTACGAGAACATGCAGAAGATTATCCAAATACAATCATGGTGGAGGGGTTTAATTCAGCGGAAAAGATATGCCCAAATGCTAGCAGACAAACGTAAACGAGACACAGAAAATCAACAAAATAAATATGCGAATGTTAAAGCCCGGGTGGAAGATATATTGGAAAATTATAAAGAACATGTAACGTATATCTATTAATTCACAACTGATACAAAGTGAAGATATACCGGTTTGTTTAATATATAACATTGTTTATATATTTTAGGAGGAAAAGATTATGAGAATACAAGCTATGTGGCGTGGCCGAGCAGAAAGACGAGCTTTTCGTTCACTTTTACACATGGACAAACCACCCCTCCCCGTTGTTCGACACTTCTCAGCGATTCTAAATTTTAACGCTGAAGATTATGATAGAGATTTGCAGCTACAAGTATGATGCAGTTTTACATACTTTCGTGTAAAGATTCAATTATTTAATTTCATCATAAAATTATTGTTGCAGCACTTGAAACACCAAGTAGTGAAAAGCATTAGACACAATCAAGTTTTATCACAGCAATTAGATAGTATGGACATAAAAATAGGATTACTTATCCAAAATAGAATTACGTTACAGGTAATGTTGTTAAAAAATATGAAAGTCGACAGTGGGCCATAACAGTACATACTAATTTTTAATAAATTGCCAGGATGTCGTGGCACACGGGAAAAGCTTAGAAACTCTTGCAAAACAGAAACATTCGAACAGAGAGCAAAAGAGCATTCTCGTTGATAGTGTTTCATCACACAAAGGTCTGAAATCGTTGACAAAAGAGGGACGAAAAATGTTGGACGGATACCAAAATTTGTTTTACGCTTTACAAACTAATCCCACGTATTTATCGAAATTGCTGTTTCTCTTGCCTCAAAGTAAAACTAACAAATTTCTCCAGAATGTAATCCTGACATTATTCAACTTCGGTTCCAATATTAGGGAAGAATATTTATTATTGAAACTATTTAGAAGTGCTCTGCAAGAGGAAATTAGGTAAAACTTCGATTTCGTGGAAGGTACAATAGAACTTGAGAACGTAATGAATAATACAATTGAATGTGCAGGTCCAAATTTCAAAAACCGTCCGAAGTTGTGACTGGAAATCCGCTCGTCTTGAAAATGGTAGTAAACTATGCACGACAGTTAAATGGCCAAAGGGCTTTGAGGCAAATTGTAGGTCCGATTATTGAAAAAATTTTAGCTGACCGAACGTTGAGCATAGAAACAAATCCCGTGGACATTTACAAATGCTGGAGAAATCAATTAGAAATGGAAACAGGAGAAACACTGTAAGCAAAGTGCATTTGCAGCACAAGCGGAATTTTATGCTGATTGTGTTTGGTTTCTTTTGTAGGGATCTTCCGTATACTGTAACGCAACAACAAGCCCTGAATTACGAACAAGTACGAATAAGGCTGAACAAAGGAATACACTTGTTGCAAAGTACTGTTTTAGAGTTCTTATCGAAAATCACTGAATCCAGAGATCTTATACCATACGGAATGTTATACATGGCGAGGGTTTTGAACGATTCCTTAACCGAGAAATTCCCAAATGCTCCGGAGAAAGATATATTAAAAGTAGTGGGAAATCTTATTTACTATCACTTCATTAACGCGGCGATTGTGGCACCAGATGCTTTCGATATAATTACATTACCGATTGACCGGTCATTGTCGAACGATCAACGTAGAAATTTAGCTAGCATCGCGAAGATATTACAATTTGCAGCATCCAAAAAAGGGGTAACATTTTATTCGAAAGCTAGAATTTGGTTGAAGTAAACGTATAGAAATGTGTTCCATGGAAATTTGTTTTAGTTTGGAGAGGAAGCAACACACTTGGTCTGCTTAAATTCGTTTATTATCGAGTGCCATGAGAAATTCAAAAGTTTCTTCCGTTATTGTTGTCAGATCGAAGATTTGGAGGAACACTTTTGCATTCACCAATATACTGAAGCCACTCTGATTCATAAACCCGAAATTTATATTTCGTTACAAGTAAGTCACTTCCTATAATTCCGAGAGATACACCGAAAGTATTTTGCAGAGGTATGGTTAATTATATGAATTACAGGAAATCTGTGATACTCACTGTCTTATGCTGGAGTATCAGGATCAGATAACCTTGGATCCAATGGATCCCCTGCACGATTTACTGGACGATCTCGGTCCTGCGCCCACTCTACAATCTTTACTCGGCATCTGTACGTATTAAATACTCTAACGTCATATAATAGTACAAACAATATAAAAATGATTTTTATTTATTAGCCAATAACACGAGCGAGGCAAATTTGACTCGATTCGGGAAGACAGAAGTGTGTCTAGTACTCACCAACAAATTCCAAGTACCGGAAAACGAAGACGACAACTTGAACAGGCTTTTCATAAAAACTAAGGAGCTGCTGGTTTCCGTACTCCAATTCTTGAAAGGTCAGACCTTAGTAGAAGCATTAGAAACTTCCTGTTCGCCTGTGCAGGAAAAATTATACGACGTGAAATGCTCCAGTATGTCGCCTACGCTTAACATTATTCATAAAAGGTAAAATTAATATATAAGTAAACGGAAAATTACCGAGCTACAAAATAAGAATGCTATTGAAGTAGAAATTTTTTTCAGCTCGTCTTTGAACGACTGCAAGCTCCAGCTGCGCGCGTATCTTAATAAATTAGAACTCGGAGGATGGGTTAGCCAAGCAGACGGATACCAGAACATCATCACAGCAGTAGCCAAAGATCTTTGTAACAAAGGAAAGTATCGGATTATTCGGAACAAAGAGTTACAAACGCTGCGAATAACTAAACAGAGCCTGGAAGAAAAATGCAAATACTACCAAGAACAAGTCGAATATTACAATGAATATATTCAGCGATGTTTGGAAAACTTGCACACGGGAAAAGGGTGTGTATACAAGGGTTGTACGTATATACAGGGTAATCATATTAACTCGAGCACGTAAATTATTTCCGCTCCTATTGAAACTAAGAAAAAATGACTAAGAAAGGTGTACATGGTTTTAAGGCGTGCATCTGAAGATGATAAAGAAAATCGGGCAGCCAGCATTTTGAGTATCTAATAGAATAAGGTGATATTACTGAAACTGATTTTTTTCGCCTTCAAAGTCGCAGTTATAAAACCGACTACCACATCGCGTTATTAAATACGTGTTCATATGAAAAAAAATACGGTGACCTTGAAAAACCGTTAAGATGACCTTCGCAGGATTTTTTTTTATCATAATCAGATCCACGTCTGAAAACCATGTACATCCTATTTAGTCAATTGTTCTTACTTTCAATAGTAGCGGAAATAATTTAGGTGCTCGAGTTAAAATTAACACCTTGTATATTGCCCATTCAATATTCAATCGACGCCTGTATGAGAATTGATTACAGGTCTTTGCGCGCATTCAAGGCGATTCAAAAGAACAATCACGGGAAATTGAGGTCCAAGATGACGTTAAAGTACTCTGCCGCAAAGTTGCAAGAGAAAGGCGTACTGTTGGAAGTCGATGGACTTCCGCAGTCGCAGTTCAAGAATGTAATCTTTGAAATTAGTCCGACGGAGCACAGCGGCCTTTTTAGCGTACGTTGCAAGTTTATGGGCGTAGAAATGGAGAAAATCGACATCGACATACAAAAGTTGCTCGAGCTGCAGTTCGAGGGATCGCCGATCATGGACATGTTTGGTAAAGCAAAGGTTAACGTGAACTTGTTGCTATATTTATTGAATCGAAAGTTTTACGGTAAAACTTGATGAGGAAAGAATAGAATTGATGATTTACGGTTACGAGAGAGTTCTGCGCGCTGCTTGTGCAATGTTGCTTTGTGATCACTGTTCTCTTGAACGAAACTGAACGCCAAAAATTGAAAATTTAAATCGTTTTTACATTGTTAGTATGGTAATATGTTTTTAACAAACGATCAACTTATGTAAATAATTGTACGTATAGCAATTTAATGTTTTAATACAAGTGTAGCTTGGTACTGTATGTAATATTGTAATAGACTGCTAAAGTGTAACAGTGTAAGAAGATATACAATTTTATAAATTGCCAACGTTACAAAATTACGTAAAGTGTGGAATCTGGTCCATGGTGACTGAATTGCTTAGATTTCACGTTTTTTGTAAGATACACTTAACGATTATATGCGACGAAGTCTATGAAACAAAAACGATTTTTAAATACAATCAAACATTTCAAAAGAGAAATATATTTTTCTAATATTTATAAAAATAAGTAAATTAATGGTATTAAATGTCACCTATTGACGAGACAATGTTTCTCTTGGTTTATTCATTTTATAATTAAATCTAATTCCAGCCATGTATCATACTTCACTTTTGTCGGTTGTCATTCTCGTATTACAGGGCATGGCGAATAATTATATGTAATATAATATCTTATTAGAATCTAAACATTTTGTATGTTGCACCATCGAAAATAAGGTAAGGCATATTCTGAGAAATTCCTAATCGAGAACAATAGGATGTCCATTATTATTTATATGTCTATAATGCTATACATATAACTTATATTATTATTATTATTATTATTTAAACAGTGGACAACCTAGTGTTCCTGTGCATTTTATAAAATCTAAAATGGAATAGTCTGAACATAAATCCGAAAATTCTATCGTTTGCATATTTTTAATACAATAGATTTTTTATTTTTGTAAAATATACTACAAAGGCCTGTTTAGTGGATACTGGCGAATAAGCCTGCACATTCGAAACACAATCATATCTCGTTCAAAAATACATTTAAAACAATGATTTATAATGATTAAAAACGTTTCCATCGAGATCAATAGCCTGTAATAAAAATAGTTTTATTGTTTTTACAGAATATGCGACGGTAAAATGATTAAAAATCTCTCATTTCAATAAAACTTGTTAGAACGTACGTGCGCGTAAGAAATTTAAAAATCCATAAAACAAAAGTTTATTTTATATATAAGATATAAACACTACATACATAGATAAACTGCCCGCATTTATTACACGCGCATTGTATTATAAATATTTTTTTTTTACAAATCTCACGTTCTTGAAGTCTTGTTTTTTTTTTACTCAACTTTATTATACAAATCTGCCTTTACATAAGTTACGTGACAGATGCTAACATCCAGGTACTGCGTCACGAGGTATCTTGAAAGACATTTTTATAATTTATGGCGCACAAAATGTCATTAATATAAAAGTGTTTCGATTACCTCTCATTGGTTTTTTTCTCTTTTTAACCGAATCGAATATTTAGTGTTCCTAGTCAAATTAATTATGTGCAAGCAATATAGTTCGTTAGAGCCTCCACGAAGCAGGCCATAAAGTGCATTTTTTCATGTATTATTAACTGTGTAGTACATATATCACTGTAGTATTAACTTTTATAATAAATAGCATAATAATATTAATTCTCCTTCTTGTTTTCTTCCCCTTCTGCTTCTTTGCTAAGTATGTGCACACACTGGAACATAACATTCGATACAGCAATACGTTCAGTAAGTGTTATCGTTTGTTCAAAATATTGACAAAATTTCTAATTTTTAGTTGCGCGTCCGCCATTTGCGCTAATGTTTCTTCCATCATATTGCGCAACTTGGATAAATCAGGCATTTTATCGCAGGACTCAACGTTTAATAATTCTGTGAAGAATTGCTCCCATATCGGTCTCTTCATGTACCTAGATTTAATCAAATAATTATGAGCAAACGCATATTCTCCTTTCTGACTGTTAAATATAATATAATATAATTTACGTCAACTGTTAATACCTGGGTATTTTCGTGGTCATAAACCAGCGACCACCGATGTTCGAAACTCTCATATAGTTACCGAATAGCAAACAATGACTCGTTGCAGCTAAACAATATAAATCCGTCTGATAAGTCCATGGTCTACCTGTCTGCATTTCAATGCAAGTGAAATCCTCTGTCTTTATAACTTGAGTGAACGTCATCTTTTCTGGTAACAGACTCATATCTATGCTACACCCGAAATCGATCAGCTGTATCGTTGGTCTTACATCCTCCGTAGGCCTACGAATTAACGTTTTTCAAAATTTGTATGATATAATCGTAATACGATCTGATATATCGGTGTATAATGTGCTTGGGAAATACGTACAAACGCATCAACAGAAAATTATCTGGTTTAATGTCCCCGTGTATTATTTGGCATTTGTGCAGGTACTCCACAATTTGTAATATTTCGATCGTGAAGAATATAGCTAAGTGCTCCACCAACGGTTTACCCGTGGCGATCTTTATTTGATTCGTTACAGCCAATAGTGTCCCAAATTTGGAGTACTCTGAGACCAGCACGCTGCCGTTGTTTGCAACGTACGCCATCGAGACGTCCATAAATCCACGTAGCTGGAACAAACGAAAATGCGTTAACGACGCCGTTAAGAACAGCTATCATTGTATTAATATTAATATCAACGTCAAATTAACTAGCCGCTCAAGATCATTTACTCGACCGAGTAACCACTCGTTAAAGACGGCTGATTTTCAAATATCTCAAGTGACCAATTGATCTCACGTCGGTTACAATAAATTAATGTTATGGAATACCACGTGTGGATTAGTGAGGCGAGCTTTTATTTCTCTAGTGATATAAAATTCCCAAACCCAGGCAGGCTTTTGAGTTTTCAGAGCAACCGTTTGACCTGTTTGAAGATTTACTGCTTTAAATACTGTACCATACATTCCCTTTCCAAGGCACTTTCCCAAATCGTACGTTTCATTACCTGTACACATTAAACACACAAATTAGTCGAATAGGTGCTCAATGATAATTACGTAGACTGCGGATTTTATGCAAGCAAATTTCTATGTAACTCTTATTCCTCACAATTAAAACAGAACCGTTTCAACTTGAAGAAGTGCAAAATTACATAATGTCCTAACAACACTTCTCAGTTCTGACGAACACCTATCAAACTAAAAACTATGATTTAACTTCCATAAGAAATTGGCATACAGATATCAATTAGTTTAAAATTGTACCACATTGCTAATGACCTCTGCTGTTAAAGCAACGTTAAAAAAATATATATATAAAAAGAAAAGAAAAGTTTCAATGTGCATAAAGATCCACAGTCTGATAATACCGCTGCAAAGAAAAATATACTGACCGAGCATAACCACAGTAGAAGGCACAAGCTTATTTAAATTAGTATCTAATCTCACGTATCCTTCTGCGTGATGCGGGTGAGGGAATTTAATTTTCTTTAAAAGACCGGCTATCAAACTTTTGTCAAATGGATTTAGATCTCCCGATGGGAACTGAAAGATTTCTTCCTCGGCTTGTTCCATGGGCTCGTGATGCTCCTCGCATTCCATCGTGTCAGGTTTCTCTTGTTCCTCTACTTCGTTCAATTTAAAGTTGATCGACTTTCGTAGATCGCAATTCTTCTTGATCTCGGAAGTGATTTGATCCACATTGCGTTGCACTGTACGCGGGCTTTGGGCATGTACAGCTTGTATTTGGGCTTGAAGCGTTTGTTCGTAGGGCTGATTCGCGGGCAGCGTAATATCTGTACCTTCATCGCTTTCACCTAATCGAAGAAAGACACCTATACGTTAGTATTGTAACGAGCAAAAGAATTTCAAACATAGTTGATTGACCCTTTGCACTCGGAACCATTTTAATTCGAAAAACCAAACATTTCTTCCGAATTTATTAAAGATAAACAAATTTAATAATGTAAAGAATATTTTGAGTAATGATATAGCAATTTGTAGTGGTGCCTGAAAGTCACCACTCGAGTGCTAAGGGTTAACCCAAGAACTAAGGGACTCGAGAAAGAGAGTCATAGCTACCTTGTTCTTTTATAGGAACCAAATCTTCTTTGGTGAAAGTGAAACCCGATGCAGCAGTTCTTGTGTGTCCACTGCTGCTAGAACTACTCGAGATATATTCCCTAGTAGACTCTAATATAACACTTAATTTTTCTTCACCTTCTACGTTCCGTGCCTCTGTAGCTCTATAAAAAATGAAGTTATTAGAAACATGAATATCATGCGTCACACTGAACTTGTATCAGAAAAATTGAAACATGTTACGTACGGTTGAGATACTGAGGACTGGTTCGCATATTGCGATGTTCCTTCGGCTGGTTTGTAGGATTGTCTAAAATGATTAGTTATAGGTGTAGAGCTAGTCAATTGCGTATTAAATGCATCGGTGTAACATGTATCATTGTTGCCCGACAGTGGACTAATACCGAGGCTTTCGTCAATGTATAAATTATTTTCGTCAACAGGCTTGGATGTCATATTCTCTTCTATCGGTCCATTATAATCAACAACAATAGCGTTCTCTTTGTCTTCGGCACCTTCAAGATACTTTATGTCTCGACGATTCATGCCGGGAGACTTTATGTACGGTAACTCGGGAGGCATTCTATATGGTTTGCTGGTTTCGATATCCGGTTCGTTGTACGGGGAGTAGTGGAGTTGTTTCGGGGACTCCACGTTGTGTTGCAACAATGTGGATTCCAGCTGCGGTGGATACTGTTGGTATGAGATGTCGTTCGGTGTCATGCTACCGTAAACAGCGTGTTGCATATGTTGCATATGCGGATGCGACTGATGATGAAGATGTTGATTAGGCGACGGTTGATGTTGCTGGGGGTGATGGCTTTGATGGTGTTGAATCTGACTGTGACTTTGCAAGTGTGACGGATGGGAAAGAGACTGATGATGCGCCATTACGTGGGCAGCCTGCTGGTGTGTCTGCATCAATTGTTGATGGTGTTGCGAATGATGAGGCCGGGAATGGGATTGTTGTACTTGTTGTTGCTCGTGATGTTGCTGCAAATCGATCATTTCACAAATTATTATAAAAAATCTATGTACTTAACAAGTACGTTATTTAGTATTGGGTCAGTGCAAAAATTCGTGTCTGATTCTTTGTTCTATTTGAATACAAAATCGAACACGATCTTTTGCACTGACTACAATACAGTATTCTCTGCGTAAGTGTAAAAACTTCAGGTTTGCAGAGTCACAGTTAAAGAGGAGGTATTTACTATATATTTACATTCTTTGCAGTGTTCCGAACGTAGAGGAGGATAACGATTGAAAAAGAAAGAAGGACTGAGGTACGAGGCGTTCGGCTAACATTACAGGACTCGTGCGAGCTCAGCCTTTTAAATTCAAAAATCAAAATTCCTTATTTTTGGTTTTTCGTCAATGAAACTTTTGCCATCGTATTCTTCTCATTTTTTTGATTAAAATGACCCCAAGCACGATATAATTACGACCATAATTACTTGTGTAACAAGCGATTGAAGTATCGCACTCCGCATGTGCAGAATTCGTGTCTTTACCATAAAAAAAATCAGAAATTAGAAAAGTTCAAATATTTTGCTTCGCTTGCATTAATATGATTCTCATCGCTAGTCGACACCTCGCTATAGCCCGGTCACTAGTTCCAAGGGGATCCTCCAGTGGTAGGGAGAAAACTTTAATAGTTATGGTAGAGATCTTTTTCACAGTTGCGGAGAGAATACTGTAATACATTTCTTGCGTTATACCTGCATCTGATACTGGTATGTATTGTGTAAGCCAGGACTGTAAGGAGTTTGATGTTCTTGAGCAGCATAAGATTGGTGAGTGGAATAGTTTTGGTGATTCTCCTGGTCGTTGTACGGCTGTATGTTGTATCCTGAATGATGCTTACTACTAGACATTGCATGCTGAGTCATCGAACTATCCAAATGTATGTCGAAACACATTTTCAAAACTTTCGAGTCTGGAATCCTAGGCGTCATAGAATTACGAAAATTGGGAACCGCGGGTCCCGTGTCCGGAGAACGCCACATGTCCTGTACGACCGACATCGCTTCTTTCGTGTTGACCGTGATACTTTGTCCGAGCAGGTGCTCCTCGGGTTCGGCAGTCAAGGTTGACGTGTGATGTTGATGCATGAAATTAGAAGCTTGCAGTTTACGTTGCGAATTCAGTTCTGCTTCCATTCTCTGTGCTTCGACTCTCTCCACCTCGATTCGTTCGGCTTCCAGTCTTTCTAGTTCCCTTTGTTCTGCCTCGCGCCTTTGGTTCTCTAACGCTTGATTTTCCGCTTCGTATTGTTGTCTCTGAAGCCTCTCCTGCTCGGCCTGAAGCCTCTGCCTATCTATTTCGAACTGCTCAGCTTCCCGCTGTTGCAGTTGCAATTTTTTCTGTCTTTCCGATAATTCTTGTTGTTGCTTGTATTCTTGTCTCTGTCTCATAATTTCTTGCAAGGATAAATTGTGCTTCTGTTGTTCAGTTTCGAAACTTTTGTGATGGACATGCTGCTCGGCTTCGTAGCTTTTGTGTAGGACCTGCGGTTCAGCCACCCTTAAATCTTGAGTTTCGTGTCTTTTTTCTAAAGCTTGTGCTCTGCAATTTAATCGTTTTATTACGATTGAATAATATTAACCCATTAAATCGTTATTAATGAAAATAATTGTTACCTCTGCAAATATCGTTGGACCCTAATTTCCTCCATACTCATATCCATATTATTTGCGTACACTAAATCCTTTGGATAATGCGGTCTTAATATAATATTTGGATTCGGAGCATCGGGTACAAATACAGGCATTGTTAAATACTCGGCATATTTACTGCCGTCAAAAAAATACGTATGGTTCGGGAATAATCTTAATTTGCTTCCGTTAAAGTCATCCGGCTGATCCTCGTGAACTGTCGTTTAAATAACATTGAGTAAAATCGTGTTCCCTGCACATACGCATACACAAATACTAGTTTTCATACAAACAGAACTGCACCTTTGAAAGCTGACTTTGTGGCCGATGACATCAATGGACATCGTTTGTGTCCATTCCCGTTCCATGGACCAGGTTTAATAGTGTTTTCTTTGTGAATTGTGTCTTCTACTGGAACATGATCGAGTATGGAACTCTTGAAATCTTCAGGGACATTGTCCTATTAAAAATATCTCCGTGTGAACATTCGTACTCAATCTTTCGATCTATGATTATTAAACTGCGGATTTTATGCATTTATAACAAAAATGAGTAGGTCGAATTTAAAGCTGTAGACAGATTAAAAGAATTTAAAAATATCAATGCATTAGTTTCAGCTTACTAAAATTAATTCAGGAAGAATGAAATTATCATTTAGTTTCTATTTTCTACAACAAATGTAAACATTTTTTGTTTCACATAAAAATCCGCAGTCTAATGATTAACTTTGTTAATTTTTATACCTCATATATGTGTACCCTCGAATTCGCATTGTGCATCCCTGAAGAAATTTGTGGAACGGTGCCTGGACAGTGTTCGCGCACTCGATGCCCAGTACGCACACTACTAACTTTTCTCCCAGCTTTTATCGCTCGTAAAGAACTGAAAGCCTGACGTTGTTCAAGTAGCGATCTCTCGTTACGATCGTCATTATGTCCCAAGGTTTTCCGTGCAACGGCCAGTTGAAAATTCCTGAAGACAGAACAAAGAATTCAATTAAGGGCTGATACAGAGTAAAAATTTGTTTCAAATAGAAAATCACTGCAATTTATACTTATGAGCATAATCCAATTCTTCTAGGGGTTCTGCTTTGGCAGATAAGCCCATTAAATAAACTTTGTCTGCACGTTTATAGTCTTCTACCTGCTCCAATTCAAAAGCCCATGCCCTATACATGTCTGCAACCATAGTCCCAATCCCATTGTTGTATAAAAGTTGATACAATTCTAATGGATTCTTTTGCACGTTGATCTGCAAACAGAATTTTTATTTAGTTCTCCTTTTCTTTGGAAGAAAATGTTTTCAAAAGTGCTCACATAATTGATCCAAAGACGTATATATCTACGATCCTGATGATACTTGGTCTCTTTTTCAAATATGGCTAAACATTGTTGCAAAAGTTTACCAACGTGAGACTCATGTCCACTTTTTGGATAACTTTGCTCCACCCACAGTATGTATTCGTACCAATTTTCTAAAGGATCATCTCCTTCATAATTTTTAATCGCAGCTTCATACATTCTGTAAATGTAGAGAGATATGTACATGTATATATGTATATGTATATATATATATATGGATATATATATATATATATATATATATGCGTAAGTACTAGTTTACAAATTGTACAGACAATATTAACTATCGTGTCACATACTGTTTTTCCTGTAAAAGTAACTGCTGAGCATCTATATCCTCCTGTGCTCTCAGTGCAGTCCCTAATTGTGTAGCATTCCGACCATAACGCAATGGTTGAATGTTTTCCTTGGAACGAGCTATGGCTGTAGCAGGATCCATTCTTAACACTATATATTCTTAACGAAACTATTTTACACTCTGAAAGAAAGAAAATTCATTCCTCCAAAAAATATTGAAAAGCAAAAACAGTGAATCAAACAAGCAACTAAAGTGAAATTTTATGCTAACATTTAAACAAAAAACACAATGTGAATACTAAGTAAAACTGTATATCAAAAGTTTAATATTTTACAATAAATTGCGAATATTATAAATGATTTTAAATTATTAACAGTACGTGTGCATTGTTTAGGACATTACCTGTCAGATTTCTATTTTCCTTGAGAGTGTTTAAACTATTTGACAAACCAAAACGAGAAGGCGATGACATATATACGCAAGAATATATAATTTAGAAGTCTTTTTCAAACACTATCGTGAGAACCATGTAAATCGAAAATGGTAAAACTGAGAAGGTGAAGCGAGTGATGCTGTCCACGGTAGGGGCCCCTCAAGCGCCGGCTTCCCCTTTCATGTGCCTATTCTGCCGGACCGGGCAAAGAAACGATAGCAAGTTCCTCCGTAGCCGTATCGCCCATAGCGTGTTCGTGGTGAATATAGCGCGCGAAAATACGAAAACCAATAAATCTTGCGCGACCAACAAGAAGATAATGACTGTAATTTCACATGTAAAAATGTATTCAATTTTTCCTCAGAATTGACAGCTCAAAATTCAAGATTTCAGAGAAAGCGCTGCATGTCTTTTGTATAGGATGAAGTTAATCACGGTCTTTCGGCAGTGTGGTATTTCTGGACGCATAGGTTTGCGCGACTTTCGTACGTGAACAGAACAGAGCATGCTGCCGTCAATCGAAAAATATAGCCAAAGAATGTCAAGTAATACAAATTATCGGGGTCTTGTTCAGTTTGCTCTGTTCGGAGCGCTGTACAACGCTCGAGTTGTCATACAATATTGAAGTGAATAATTTGAAGTAATAACTAGAAAATTTGTTCTGGGCATTTCAATGGAAGTAAGAAATGGAAGAAACAAACGAAAAGTTTGGTCTATTAGAGGTAGTATGCTGATTTGTAGAAGAAAGACAATTGTACTAATCTGAAATACTATGGTTTGAATCACGCGCGGCAATTGCCAGCGGCAAATACAGTATCTGTTGCACCCGTTGCAGATCGCCACCATCGCGCCGTGGTTGCTGTGAGGCACGGTGGTGGGGGCACCGTTTGGCTCCCGTTTGGCTCCCGCTGTATAAATCGAAGGAAATGTGGCGGCTACCTCCTACGCTCGCCAATAGATGGACAATAAGTCAACACTTTTCCCGCTACTACCTGACTCATCACCGATTCGTACCGCCCTTTTGATTACAATATCCCCGCGTCTAAAGGTTGGATTTCCTAGGTAGGATCTGATCCAGGCTAGATTTAGACTAGGGGCACAGACTTAAGACTACTACAGACATTGCCTCTTATGGGCTTTTCTGTCTAGGCCTCGAGGGGCCACAGTGGCCCCCGTACCATTTCGGTGTCGCGCTCAATATTACCGATAGTTCACGAATTTACGCGTATTAGCAAGAACTGAATATTCCGTATACTGCATTTTTACTACAGGTGTTTAATTTGATTTGGAGGCTACAAATGCATACGGCGCGTGTATTTGAACGGTGAAAATAATATTTATGAAGAAAGTATTACAAAAATACGAATTGTAGTAAAATAAATTTGGTTTCTATACGTAACATTATTTTTATTACTCGTGACAATAATGAATGTATATTATAATAGTTTTATACACTTTAAACCAATAGTTTAGTTTCTTTACACTTAAAATCAATACAAATTCGATGCAGTTGATGAGTGCGTACACATTACACATATATTAACTATGCTTGTGTTTTCTTGTTTTTGAAATAAGTAGGCCAAGGAAGTTTTAAATAACCCTTGGACTATCCTAAGCTAGCTAAAGGTAGGCCATGATAAACCATTGCAGGCCATTGGTGGAGGACCCATGGTCAACCCTACGCCAGCTGAAGGTAAGCAGGGATAGGCTAGGGTAGCTCTGCATGACCACTGGTTGACCACTGGTTGACCACTGGATGACCACTGGATGACCACTGGCTGACCAGTGGGTGACCACTGGATGACCACTGGATGACCACTGGCTGACCAGTGGCTGACCACTGGATGACCAGTGGATGACCACTGGTTGACCAGTGGATGACCACTGGTTGACCACTGGATGACCAGTGGATGACCACTGGATGACCAGTGGATGACCACTGGATGACCACTGGTTGACCACTGACTGACCACTGACTGACCACTGACTGACCACTGACTGACCAGTGGCTGACCAGCGGCTGACCAGTGGATGACCAGTGGCTGACCAGTGGATGACCAGTGGTTGACCAGTGGATGACCAGTGGTTGACCAGTGGATGACCACTGGTTGACCAGTGGATGACTAGTGGTTGACCAGTGGATGACCAGTGGTTGACCTCTGGATGACCAGTGGCTGACCACTGGCTGACCAGTGGGTGACCACTGGATGACCAGTGGGTGACCACTGGATGACCACTGGATGACCACTGGATGACCACTGGTTGACCAGTGGATGACCAGTGGATGACCACTGGATGACCACTGGATGACCACTGGTTGACCACTGACTGACCACTGACTGACCAGTGGCTGACCAGTGGCTGACCAGTGGATGACCAGTGGCTGACCACTGGCTGACCAGTGGATGACCACTGGATGACCACTGGCAGACCAGTGGCTGACCACTGGCTGACCAGTGGATGACCACTGGATGACCAGTGGATGACCACTGGATGACCACTGGTTGACCACTGGTTGACCAGTGGATGACCAGTGGTTGACCAGTGGTTGACCAGTGGTTGACCAGTGGTTGACCACTGGCTGACCAGTGGCTGACCACTGGCTGACCAGTGGCTGACCAGTGGCTGACCAGTGGCTGACCACTGGCTGACCAGTGGCTGACCAGTGGCTGACCAGTGGGTGACCAGTGGGTGACCACTGGATGACCACTGGCTGACCAGTGGCTGACCACTGGATGACCACTGGATGACCACTGGCTGACCACTGGCTGACCACTGGATGACCACTGGTTGACCACTGGTTGACCAGTGGATGACCAGTGGTTGACCAGTGGTTGACCAGTGGATGACCAGTGGATGACCACTCGCTGACCACTCGCTGACCACTGGCTGACCAGTGGCTGACCAGTGGCTGACCAGTGGCTGACCACTGGCTGACCAGTGGGTGACCACTGGATGACCAGTGGGTGACCACTGGATGACCACTGGATGACCACTGGATGACCAGTGGCTGACCACTGGATGACCAGTGGCTGACCACTGGTTGACCACTGGTTGACCAGAGGATGACCAGTGGATGACCAGTGGATGACCAGTGGATGACCAGTGGTTGACCAGTGGTTGACCAGTGGTTGACCAGTGGATGACCAGTGGATGACCAGTGGATGACCAGTGGTTGACCAGTGGTTGACCAGTGGCTGACCAGTGGCTGACCAGTGGCTGACCAGTGGGTGACCAGTGGGTGACCAGTGGGTGACCACTGGATGACCACTGGTTGACCAGTGGATGACCAGTGGTTGACCAGTGGTTGACCAGTGGATGACCAGTGGATGACCACTCGCTGACCACTCGCTGACCACTCGCTGACCACTCGCTGACCACTGGCTGACCAGTGGCTGACCAGTGGCTGACCACTGGCTGACCAGTGGGTGACCACTGGATGACCAGTGGGTGACCACTGGATGACCAGTGGGTGACCACTGGATGACCACTGGATGACCACTGGATGACCACTGGATGACCAGTGGCTGACCACTGGATGACCACTGGATGACCAGTGGCTGACCACTGGTTGACCACTGGTTGACCAGAGGATGACCAGTGGATGACCAGTGGATGACCAGTGGTTGACCAGTGGTTGGCCAGTGGCTGACCACTGGATGACCACTGGATGACCACTGGTTGACCACTGGTTGACCAGTGGATGACCAGTGGATGACCAGTGGTTGACCAGTGGTTGACCAGTGGATGACCAGTGGATGACCAGTGGATGACCAGTGGTTGACCAGTGGTTGACCAGTGGTTGGCCAGTGGCTGACCACTGGATGACCACTGGATGACCACTGGTTGACCACTGGTTGACGAGTGGGTGACCACTGGTTGTCCAGTGGATGACCACTGGTGGATGACCACTGGTGGAGGACCACTGGTGGAGGACCACTGGTGGAGGACCACTGGTGGAGGACCACTGGTGGAGGACCACTGGTCCACCCAAAGACAGCTGAAGGTAGGTAAGGGTAGCTCTGGAGGACCACTGGTCAGCCTTAGGGTAGGCAAAGGTAGGCCAGAGCAGCTCTGGATGACCACTGGTGGAGGACCCTTGGTCCACCCTGAGCCAGCTGAAGGTAGGCAAGGGTAGCTCTGGAGGACCACTGGTCAGCCTCAGGGTAGGCAAGGGTAGGCCAGAGCAGCTCTGGATGACCACTGGTGGAGGACCCTTGGTCCACCCTAAGCCAGCTGAAGGTAGGCAAGGGTAGCTCTGGAGGACCACTGGTCAGCCTCAGGGTAGGCCAGAGTAGCTCTGGATGACCACTGGTGAAGGACCCTTGGACCACCCTAAGCCAGCTGAAGGTAGGCAAGGGTAGCTCTGGAGGACCACTGGTCATCCCCAAGGTAGGCAGAAGGGGCCAGGGTACCGCTGGAAGACCATCCTGGTCCCGGAGCCCATCCGCTCCTGCCGGAGGGCCCGGTCCGACTGATTGACTGAGCGCGCTCCGCGAGCTTAGGTAGCCTGTGATGCGCAGCGCGCAGCGAAGCGCAACGCTCCCCACCCCAACTAATTTCGGTAGATCTCGATTGCCGTGATAATAATTATTGATAAATCTATTATTTCTGGCTGTTTAATGTTTATAACAATTCCTTTTGCCAACGATGTCGACAAGCATCCCCTTGTCTATCTACCAACTAATTTTTTAGTAAGCATTGCTAATCGTACTCGAGGTACAGAACAACTTTTAAACCATGAATATTCATACGCATTAATTTCTTCAACACAACTCACTGAAAAATGTATTGTTTCAAGCTAGTTAATATTTATAACCATCTTTTTGCTAATGATGCCGACAAGCATCCTCTTTACTATCTACCATCTTATTTTTAAGTAAAAATTGCTAATAGTACTCGAGATACAGAGTAACTTTTAACACATTAATATTACCAAACAATATTATATCAAGCAAATGTAATTAATAAAGTTACTATCTCTGGCTGTTTAACGTTTATAACAATTCCTTTTGCTAATTATGTCGATAAGCACTCCCTCGACTATCTGACCATCTAATTTTCCAGTAAAAATATGTAATGGAACTCGAGATATTGAATATCTTCTGACACATGAATATTCGCGTGCATTAATTTATCGAACACAATTCACTCATAAATTTATCATCTCTAGCTGGTTAATATTTGAAACAATTCCTTTTGCCGATGATGTCGACGAGCACTCCGTTGACCATCTTGCCATCTAATTTTTTAGTAGAAGTAAGTAATAAAACTCGAGATCCAGTATAATTTATGATACATGAATATTACTAAGCATAATTATATTGAAAAAATGTAATTAATGAATTTGTTATCTCTGTTTGTTTAACGATTACAACGATTATATGTTTGGTTACCTCACCACCCAATCTTTTAGTAAAAATAGCTAATAGTACTCGAGATACAGATTAACTTTTATGCATGAACATTTGGAGTGTACAAGATATTCAATTCTCACTAGTATGTACAGTTTCATTAGAACAAGAGTAACAAAAATTATTTATAACTAATTAACCTCTTCTAGAATCGAATTGAAAACTATACATGAATGTTGCCGAAGGCCCATTCTATATTCTTCGAGAGCTAATATTTATAAAAATTACCTGAAGTAATTTATCAACAATTTTTGTGGAGGTAACTTCTATCTTCTATGCCCGCAATGAGTAAGACAAGGAGAGTCCGAGTATTCGTCAAAGGTAAACACACAAATCGTTGTGTCACCTCTCTGGAAATCGTAAATAACTAATTAACGAGGCGTCGAATCTACATAAAACTGCAACAGAAATGTAGTTGAGACATCATTCTAGATCCTCCGATCACAAGGAAGATTATTTTTTAGCAGAGATCTATTAAATTATTTGAGTTTATTTTAGAACGAGACTTAGAATAATTGTTTATAACTATTTAGTCAGAAATAAAATGTGACGATAAACTATATGTGAAAGTAGCTGAAGGTCTATTCTATATTTCCTAACTGCAAATATTTGTAAACAGTTCCTCACAAGTGTGTTACTAATAAATTTTCTGTCGAGTGTGGACAGTGTTCAGCAGCTCTGTGTCTGTCTTTCTTTCTCTTCTTAAATGTGCATAAGTTCGTCTTTGTCGGATACAAACTTCTTTATCATGTTCGCCAAATTTTTACCAGGGGGTACGAAGTCCTGTAAAAAAATAGGCATCACAAGTGAATAATACGTGGAGTATTTTTGTACGAATACAATTGCGTTTTAAAGCTGACAACGCTGTAAAATCGAACCTCCTCGGACACTGTCGGACACACACTTTATGTGTTGCAACCTCATGTAGTTCACCACCTGATCGTTCCATTTCGATAGAGTCCGCTATTGTGTTAGGACACTTTCTACAGAGTCGGTAATTCAGAACCGTAGACAGAAAAATGCATTGCATGCAATGTCTGTAGGTATCTTAAGTCTGTGCTAGGGGACAGCACTATACCGGGTATGATAAAACCCCGGGAGTGATATGAACGCGCTTTCATTGATATGAAAAATTATAAACAACATATATTGTTAGTCTTGTAAAATTATTTGGTCGTTTTGAAGGTTCTAAAGTACTGAATTCAACCTATAAGCAGATGAAGAAACAAATATTCTGCCAATTATACGTGATTGAAAAAAACTGGGTAGTTTCAAAAATTACATTTTGTCATTGATATCACAGACGAATTGTTAATATTTCATGATAGAAGATTTTTTAGATTTTACACTTAGAATTTTGGACTTTTGTACACTGGATCGAACACTGTGCGACCGTGTGACAGAAAAATACATTGGGTGATTGGTCTATTAACATGCCTTGTCCGTGGTTGTATTCAACACATTGGTACTGCAGATTCTTAGGTTATGGAATCCTATAGGATGGCAAGTCTATGTTGTACACATAGATATAGGAATACGGTGATGAAGCATGTCGTTGCGGGGCTTGCGGGGTTGGAAAATTTAGAGACGGGGAAGAGGTAGATTTACGCCTAATTTTCATTGGCTGTGTGCGGCGCAAGCGCAGTACCTCATTATGCATGCAGCGCCACGCATTGACACAGCCTCATATAACCTTTCCAAGCGTCTGTGAGCATCTCCAAGCGTCACCAAGCGTCTCATACCGTTTCATTTCAGTGTCGTGGTGTCGTGTTTCAGTATTAAAAACACTATTTAGTATTAAATACTTCAACAGTGTTAAAAGAAGCTATTAAAATGAAGTGCTTTGTGCCCCCGTGTAACAACCGATCTGATTTTCAAAATTGGAAGAAAAGGAGTAATGTTGTGAAAGATACATTTCATTGGTATGAAGATTATTTTATTATAGTTAATATAATTATAATTTTAGAATATTTTATTTTAATCTTTGATCCTGTTGCTCGTAATTTATGGTGAGACCTTTTAGGTATCAGACCGTCAGGAATTTGAATTAGAGCTAGTATTTGCTAAATGCACTTTGAAGAAACAAGTTTCTACACAAAAGGTTCTTATGTGCGATTGAGACCAAATGCTTTACCACGTGTATGTATAATAATGAGTATTTTTAATTTTTATGAGTATACCAAACATATTGAACAATGTTTTATTTCTATTTATATGTGTTTGTTTTATTTCAGAAAATGCTTAAAGAAGAAGCGATTTCTTGCCCTGAATTATTTGAAAATAATATGAACACAACGTTATCACCTAACACAAGTATGTATATGTTTATAGAAAAATTAGTTTTGATAAATACATTCATTGTCACAAATTGATATTATAATTACTTCTAAACTAACAATATTTGTTATTATTACAGCACAAGGTTTGATCCCTAAAACTGAAGAGGTTCAAAGTATAGCTGGTATTTCCAAGTCATTTGATGACTGTCCATTATCACCAGAACCATCTATATCTAATAAAGAAGACAAGGGAACGGTGGTATCGCCCAGATACAATTGTATCGTATACAATTCTCCAGAGAAGCTGACATTAAGAGAAAGAATAAAATTTGTGGAAGCAGATTCACGGAAAAAACTGTTCGAAACGCGGCAACAGTCACAGAGGAAAGCAAAGCAAGTTGTTGAATTAAAGAACATTATAAAGGAATTAAAAAGTAAGCAATTATTAAACCCTGATCAGGCAGAGATGTTGAATATTTAGAGGATAGTAAATTTTCCGCGATTTTACAAATTATTAACGTGAGACAGTGGAATAGGCCTACAGGGGATACAACTAACCAAAAATAAACGCACCAACGATAGTACCTCATACGTGGTGTGGAAATCTATTTATACAAGTTCAGTTAATTCCGAGGCCTGGTATAACCCTATTATGTTGTAAAACCGAGTCCATTTCTTGGTCAAAACGCTGAAATAAAGATATACATTCATATAAGCCTATTATGTGTAGAAACTTATTGTACCCTATTTTTAATTATATTATAAGAAAAAATATCATTATTATCCTTATTAATTATTAAATATATAACACTTCTTCATTTTATAAAAATAATGATTTTAAAATATAAATAACAAATTATTCAAAATTAGTATGTTCTTTAATTCGTATTACATGTTTTAATTTCTCTTCTATAGTCTATAATTTTAGTTTTCTTTAATCCCTCGTCCTAGAATTTTCTTCAGACTACAGATTTATTAATTATTTGAAATTGTACATAAGAACATGAAATATGTAACTAATAATTGCATAAAATAAAAAAATGTAGAAGATTTGCCGTTATTTCTTCACTTTTAATTATTTAACAACGTTCATTACAATATTTGGGACATAATTCGTATCACGAGTGTCATACGTTATTATAGAACAAAGGGTTAACTATCACTTTTCTAGTTTCAACTTGTCAAATATATGTAAGCAATCTGTAAACATTTTTCATACTTGGCGGTACAGAGTATGCGCAGAAATGCCACCAATCCAATTTAAGCGTAAATGTGCCCCTGCCTCCTCCGCAATCCTGAACACCCCACTTACCTAAGATGCTAGCTCATGCTCCATCCCTGTATTCCTATATCTATGGTTGTACCAGAGAGTACTCTCTGGTTGTACACATAGATATTATCTATGGTTGTACATAGTCTGTCTTATTATGCATAAAATTTAAAAATTTCGAAAAATAATTGAAGGTGTAAATTAAATATTTAAAAATATAAATCTATCGCAAATTACAAAAATTAATACTTATAGTTATACATAAAAAAGTCTTTAAGTAGAGTGAATTTTATTTTGTTACCATATGTATATATATAATTGGCGTATATGTATATATATATATATATATATATATATATATATATACGCCAGTTATTCTATTAATATGATTAATATGATTATAATCTTAATTTATCACGTGAATATACGATACAAATAAAATATACAAATTCTTTTATTAACATCGCAAAATTATATTATTTGATGTATCACACTATAAAATAGGGAGCATATTTTCTTGGACACTTTTATTGTTGCAAATTCTAGTTGTTTAAATATTTTTTAATAATGTACATAAAAAGCATATGGCCATTTAGCAAAATTCAATGTAATGAAAGACAAATGTGTGTAGCGCATTTTCAAATTTTTTTATAAGATTCATCGATGTACATGTAGTAAATTTGTAAATATTTCGAAATATGCGTCTACTCCATTCCAGAATAGACTTTGGATTTAATTAAATTTTCTTACAGAATTGTTCACTTTGCAGATCTCAGCTGCTTTCCATCAGGTGATTTTGACATTCTTATCTACACTCAGATTAAAATGAAATCATCTGTTACAACATCGTTCGCATCGTATGCTTGGTGCTAGGTGCGAGAGACTAGAAGTATATACATACATATTTAGAACCCATGCGCTGGTGTGACTGCTAGTTCTAGACGGCTGCTATAAGCCTTTTAAATAACTTTTACCGTTTCACTCGCGAAATAGAAACATCAATGAATCTTTCTTGATAAATAAGGAGGATAAAGGTGGGTTCCCGAGCGTGCACTGAGTTTCGTAAGGAAATGAACAGTTTAATTGTGACACAGCGTTCGAAATTCCATGAAATTGTTTACGAAATGTCACGTCGAGACGCTGCATTTACGTATGCTCGCTGAAAATATTTAAACACGGTGGATGCATCATTTTCTGTCAGGCTATTCCGAATAGCTTGCCATTTTTATTTTTTGGAAACTATTCGATCAAGGAATTCCACAAAACCGTACCAACCGAAAAGAAACTTTGCACATTCGTAGAAAGTTCTGGCTCGATTGTTTCTCTTCTGCTGTATCCTTCGATGAAATGTTTCTTAATTTTTTTAATATTACATTAACGTAATTCTTTCGCAGTGTATGTCTAATATACATATATATATATATATATGTATATATATATATATATATAAACGTAAATAAATGATAGATTATACGAGGTTATGAAAGATTATCTCTCACAGTGTACACACGTATACTTTGCATAACGAATGAGACTGTTTATAGCATGTAGTTAGATATTTGCGTTTTTATAGAAAGATAAGACTATTCTCTGTTACAGATGTCAAGCAAAGAGTATGACAGTGAAATGGATTATTCCGATTCCGACTGCGGAGATCCAGGCTATGAAGACTATTACAATGTTCAACCGTGGGGTGGTGAGGTTGACAATGACATAGATCCCGATCAAAACAGAAGGGATCCCGAATATGCTATATACGATTGTTTACGAGTCGAAGAGGTGGAAAGACTTCTTAACGAATACGTTGAAATGTTAAGTAATAGCCTTCACGTAACACCGTCGTTAGCCAAAGTTTTATTACACGCGCACAATTGGGCATTACAAGATATCATCGTAAAATATAGTACCAATGCTTCCAGTTTATTAATTAAATCAAAAGTAAAGCCAATTCCTCCATTGGACACAGTGACAGGATTGAAAGGTCAAAGAGGTGGATTGTGTTCGGTTTGTGTTACAGTTTACCCTGTCGATAAGTTTTCTACATTGACATGTGGACATTCGTTTTGTAAAGACTGTTGGTGTATGCATTTTGAAGTACAAATAACTCAAGGTATCTCTACAGGTAAGGTCATTGAACAAATGGACATAATATATTACAGAAACAACTATACTAGCTTTAACTCGGTATTAAGATGTGTTTCACTATGGTTTTAACAGCTCCCATTAATCCTTTGCACTCAATGTCATTTTAATTTTAAATCCCAGACATTTTATACGACCTGAAATATTTTCATTGTACATGATTTTTTGAATATGAAACTGTATGCATTTGCCCAAACCACACAGAGTGTAATAATTGTGTCCAAGTATGGTGTGGTAATTTTCAGCGATACCTCAGAATCGCCATTCGACTGCAAAGGATTAATATTCTGACCTGAGTTCATAACAGGTATCTTCATTTTTCTTAGGAATAAGTTGTATGGCTCAAGAATGCGATGTTCTAGCCCCAGAAGACTTTGTTTTGTCCTTACTTACAAAGCCTAACATGAGAGATAGGTATCAACAATTTGCTTTCTGCGACTATGTGAAGTCTCATCCGCAATTGAGATTTTGCCCTGGACCCAACTGTCAAATAGTTATGCGGTCAAAGGAACAACGGGCGAAAAGAGTTATATGCACATCATGTAAAACTATATTTTGGTATGCATCATACTGTGCAACAGGGTGCATAGAGATTTACTAGATTCTAAACAAATATTGTAACGATTCCAGCTTTCGGTGCGGTATGGACTACCATGCACCTACTGACTGCAACACAATTAAGAAATGGTTGACAAAGTGTGCAGACGACTCGGAAACGGCTAACTATATTAGCGCCCACACCAAAGATGTTAGTGCACAACTTTTTCGCGTATATCGAGACATTACTGTACACGGAATCGCGGTTTATTAAAAGAATGAACATTTACTTTGCAGTGTCCAAAATGTCATATTTGCATTGAGAAGAATGGTGGCTGCAATCACATGCAATGCTATAACTGTAAACATGACTTCTGTTGGATGTGCCTTGGAGACTGGAAAGCGCATGGCACCGAGTATTATGAATGTTCTCGCTACAAAGAAAATCCTAACATTGCTCATGAAAGTGTTCATGCGCAGGCTCGAGAAGCTCTCAAAAAGTATCTTCACTACTACGAGAGGGTGAGTCTGAACCTGTTGTATGGAGTGTGCATATTTAATAAAAATAAATATTCAACTTTTTTCTTCAATTCGATTCGATTAGTGGGAGAACCACAGTAAATCGTTGAAGTTAGAAGAACAGACTTTAGAAGGAATAAAAATGCGAATAAATAAAAAGGTGATGAACGCAAGCGGAACTTGGATCGACTGGCAGCATTTGTTTGAAGCTGCGTCACTTTTGGCACGTTGCCGTTACACTTTGCAGTATACTTATCCCTATGCTTACTATATGGAACCAGGGCCGCGTAAAGAATTGGTAAAACTTCGTCCAATATAATAAGAATTAGTGTATTGTACGGGGAGAGCTGACGAAGCGCTTTTACTTTAGTTCGAATACCAACAAGCCCAATTGGAGGCTGAAATAGAAAATTTGTCCTGGAAGATAGAGCATGCGGAAACCACAGATCGCGGGGATCTAGAGAATCAAATGGACATTGCCGAGAAACGTCGGGTGACGTTGTTAAAGGACTTCCTCGAGGTGTAAGCATTCATCGGACACTAACGCGTTTTTTACATTCGGGCGAAACTTGTAAAGCAATTGCAGTTTAATTTTTGAAACAATTAATCGTGTATTCCAAGAAATAATATTTTCTATGTAGCATGTACTAGATAACTATTCGTCACTAAGAGGACAAGACACAGAACATAGGACAAAGTTTTAATGATTAGAAGGACGATTACAGATGTTCAGCAAGCGATAACCGAAGAAAATATCTCTCTTAACACGTGAAGAACTCCAGCCGAAAGATGATAGTGTCACCTAGGATTAAACTATTTGTTTTTTTTTAAATTATAGTATTTAACGGAGATTTGTCTGTCTGTATCACGAGTAACGTTTTCAAAGAAAGAAATTGAAATTTCGATGATCTAAAACGAATCTCGATATGATTCTTATAGCTAAGTTATTTATGTAATGATACATAATGAACGATTCTTCTGGTGCGTAAACAGAAATTAGCACCACAGAGAAGGGGAAAGGGAGGGGAATAGGAAAGTATTAATTGTACCGACTGACTGTTAAAATTTGTTGTAGAGTGTATATTAATTTCCTAGTCTAAGTGTATTTCCATAACGATGCAGCCTTTCTTCGAGGTTCAATATTTAAGGACTACTTTTGTCGATGCTTACAGTAAATTCCGCCAACAATCGCAGTAACAATTGCAAATCTTATGGGTACTTTAACATAGTGCGCCTTCGAATGAACTTAAATTTAAACAACGTTGGTCGATGGAAATTTTTAATATTTCTTTTCGAGTATTGCTGCTATTTAAGATACGTTTTAGTACCGACAAATTTACAAGGAAAGAATAAAACGAAAGCAGGTAGCCTAACAAATAATTAGGTGCCAACAAATGGTATCTTTCGCCGTGTAAATATTATGGTAATGTAAAAGGATGTGACGTTTTCTATAATTAGCGTATAAAATGTATGCAACGATCAAAGACATCTGCGACGAACGTAGCCGTAACCGAGCATTAATTCTTTGTAAACTATTTAAACACGATACGTTAGAATAGCGGTGATATTCTATGAGAGTATGATGATCATCGATGATTCGTCGATGAATATTATTACAACAACGGCCATCGCGCCAAACTAAATGTAACAACCACTGTGTCGCTAAGAGAGAAATAAACTTTATCGTAAATTAACGGAAACCAGTTTCAAGATACAATTATTCATTTAAATCTACATGCGTAGTGCATCCAAGTAGTTCTGCGATTAAAAAAAAACATTCACGTTAACCAATCCAATCTGTAATCATTAATATCCGGAAAATCCCTACTGATCGCATTTTAATTATGAATAGAATTTTATAGAAATTAATGTTTACGGATTAGATGGCTTTTTTTACAGGTTGAAGTCCTCGATCGGGATATTGGCGCGAAATCATTCGCTTGATCGGCTATTTAAATTTTCAAAATGGCGCCGCCGATTGATTGTTACGGTTAGAGAAGCAGGCCTGTGGGTAGACACCGTGGAATCGCGATGCGTATACATCGCGAAAATATCGAAGTATCGACGGATCAGCGAGAAGAGCGCAGCTCCCCTCCCGTGAGCTTTTAGAGAAAACTCAGCGTATTGCTGTCAGTGATCGACGAACGAAGTGTTCGGTCGACAGAGGGAAAACATCGTGAGAATAGGCTGATCACGGTGCCGCTCCGTATGACAGACGGGGCTGTCATATCCTGCAAGAACGTACCTTCATCCCCGAAACCTTCGAAGACATTAGCGCAACAATGGCGATGGGCAAAGGGTTTCGCGTCTACGAAAAGCTAAAGCCGCCTAGTCCTCATTCCCTCATACTGGAGCAACGAAATCGAAAAGAGACAGTCCTATTCGAGGCGCAAGCTGTAGCTGTTCTCTGTAAGTACTTTGCTGTTTATTAACAATAACTGTCTCACAAATATCTTTGGATACTGGATCGTTGTTTCGTGCAATTTTCCGCTCGAAATCCTCGAACCGGTACCTGTCAAATTTCCGTACCTTCAACTTTTTTTTATGAAACATTATTTCGCCCGATTCGAATTTTTTGTTTGTTTGTTGTCGTTGCTGAAACATTTATATTCGATATTACAGCTGCCGAAGAGACAGAATCCTTGAAAGGCAAATACACGAAATTATTAGATGCTTATGGGTGCTTAGGTGTATTGCAATTAAATGCTGGAGAGAATACACTGTTGTACCTTGTTCTTGTTACCGGATGCTTCTCGGTTGGTAAAATAGGTGAATCCGAAGTGTTCAGAATTACACAGACACATTTTGTGCCGTTGCATTATACTCAAGGTAACGAGGATCGGGTATCTGAAGTTAGGAAGGTTCTCAACTCTGGCACACTTTACTTTTCTTGGTCTGCTGGCCATCAAGAGTCTCTTGATATCACCCTTAGTGCACAGAGGAGATGCAAGGCTACTACGACCGATAACAGATTTTTTTGGTTTGTATTCTGTATATAGTACTTCTTGGAATTGAATTCGATGTTGTAATACTCGTTTATCGCTACCAAACAGGAATCGAATGTTACACATACATTTATTGAGGTATGGTGTGGACACGAGTCATTGGCTGCTTAAAGCAATGTGTGGCAGTGTAGAGATTCGAACTGTATACGTTGGCCACAGGCAAGCACGAGCTGTTCTAATGTCTAGATTAAGCTGCGAACGTGCAGGCACCAGGTACACTTCTATATTTATAATAGCCCTTTTTTAATCAGCTGAAACCGATATAACAGTTGTTTTGTACATATCGTACTTTTTATCAATCTACTCTTTGTGGGAGTACATCAATCAATGCAGTATATTGTTACAATTGGTGATTTGGTCGTTATCTAGATTCAACGTCAGAGGCACCAACGATGACGGGCATGTGGCGAACTTCGTAGAAACAGAGCAAGTCATATATTTAGACAATGAAATAACGTCCTACGTTCAAACCAGAGGTTCTGTTCCTTTGTTCTGGGAACAACCTGGCATTCAAGTTGGTTCTCACAAAGTCAAAATTTCTCGCGGTTTTGAGTCGTCTGGGCCGGCATTCGATAGGCATTTGAACATGATCAAACAGAGGTATGGCCAGCAAGTGGTCGTCAATCTCCTTGGATCTAGTCTGATTGGTAACAAAGAAGGAGAAGCGATGTTGAGTCAGTTATTCCAGAATCATCACAGCATGTCGGAGCACAACGATGTGCCGCACATTTTATTCGACTATCATCAAGAATGCAGGGGTGGAAACATGAAGAACCTCTCCAAATTGAAAGCGAAAGTCGAGAAATATTTAGAATCTTTCTCGTTATTCTACGCTGTGAACCATACCGTTATGTACGAACAGACCGGAACCATTAGAACGAATTGCCTCGACTGTTTAGATAGAACAAATTGTGTACAAACGTTTTTCGCGTTGGAGATACTGGGCAAGCAACTTGGTCTGTTGAAGCTGCTGGAAAAGCAGCAGATGGTCTCGAGGTTCGAGGAAGTATTTAGACAAATGTGGATCAACAACGGTAACGAAGTGAGCAAAATATACGCTGGCACCGGGGCTATTCAAGGAAGCTCGAAATTAATGGACGGCGCAAGATCTGCGGCGAGAACGATACAGAACAATTTGTTGGATTCTAGCAAGCAAGAAGCTATCGATATCTTATTATTGGGGTCAACATTGAATACAGAATTAGCTGACAGAGCGCGGTTACTTTTGCCTTCGAATATGCTTCACGCACCACCAAGCGTTCTGAGAGAGATGTGTAAGAGGTATAATGAGTATGTCATTCCAATGAATCTTAGAGTAAGCGTTGGTACTTACAATGTTAACGGTGGAAAGCACTTTCGAAGTATAGTAAACAAAGATGCTTCCCTTTCCGACTGGTTGCTAGACGCGCCCCATAAATCGGCATGTGAGTATAGCTGATTTTAAGTGTCTCACCCTGTATATTTAAGCTTTATTAGAATTAATTTTCGTTATATCTGTGCCGTTTGTTGCAGCTCTAGTATCGGTTGAATACGACAATGTTCCTGTAGATATATTCGCAATAGGATTCGAAGAAATTGTTGACTTAAATGCTAGTAATATAATGGCTGCTAGTACTGACAACGCGAAAGCCTGGGCAGAGGAGCTGCAGAAAGTACTTTCCCGGGACACTGAGTACGTGCTGATCACCTATCAGCAACTGGTCGGTGTTTGCCTCTATTTATTCATACGGCCTATGCACGCGCCCTATTTAAGGGACGTGGCAGTGGATTGCGTGAAAACTGGATTCGGGGGTGCCACAGGGAACAAAGGAGCTGCTGCTATCAGATGTGTATTATATTCGACGTCTTTCTGCTTTGTTTGCGCGCACTTTGCTGCTGGACAGTCTCAAGTTAACGAGCGTAACGCAGACTACGCGGAGATCACAAGGAAAATCACCTTCCCCATGGGAAGAACATTGAATACTCACGACTACGTGTTCTGGTGCGGCGACTTTAATTACAGAGTCGACATGGACAAAGACGAGATGAAGGAGATGATCAAGCGAAACGAATTCGATCAAATATTGCAGTTCGATCAACTGAAGGTAAATGAAAATTCATTAATATTGTAGAAATGAAAGGGGGAGTATACTGAACAATGACTTTGTACGTGAAACACAGGTACAACAAGCGCAGGGAAACGTTTTCAAGAATTTCTTAGAAGGTCCTATCAATTTCGCGCCAACTTATAAGTATGATCTCTTCTCTGATGATTACGATACCAGCGAGAAGTGTCGACAGCCTGCTTGGACTGACAGAGTCCTATGGAAACGTAGAAAACAAGTACCTGATATTGGTGGGTATTCACTTTAAAGTGTAACAATCTTTTTTCACTCAGTATGTACTCTTATTATTCTTATTTCGTCTCACATACTTTCTATTTTCTCAATCTCCACTTTCCAGTCTTTGCATTTACTGTGATAACATTCTATTCCTTCCTTTATTCAGTAGTTCCTTTTCATTATTCTGCCTTCTTTCCCCCCGTCTTTATTCCTCTGTGTATGTGCCCTCGAACCCTCTACTCTAACTTCCGTTGGTATATGATCTGATTCTGTTCTATCTGCTTCTGTCACCTCTACCATTTTCTTTAACGCCCCCCCCCCCCCGGCTGTTAATTCTCGAAATATCTGGTTCAGACATTAAAATCCGCCCCATTAATAAATATTCTTCTGTTCCTTCTATTCTTCCATTTAAAACTCTCGTAGTTTCTTCTATACCCTGGCTGTATACTGTCAGAATTCTCCAATCTTGTTCTTTCCTTCTTATTCTTATTTCTATTTGATACGTACTCAATATATAAATATATCATTTTAGATTCGCCTACAGATTGGAATCCAGGGAAATTGCTTCATTATGGTAGAGTAGAACTGAAGCAAAGTGACCACCGACCAGTTATAGCAATCGTCGACATAGACATCCATTGCGTGGAGCCCGAGAAACGAGAGAAAGTATTCAAAGAAGTAATAGAAGACTTGGGTCCACCCGATGGTACTATAGTCGTGAAAGCGGTGGAGGAGTCCGACGACATGGATAACGTGTTCGACGAGAACTTCATGATGGCTCTGCTGCAGGATTTCTCGCATATCGGCGAGGTGATTCTGGTCCGATTCGTCGGAGAAACGATCTGGGTGACGTTCAGGGACGGCCAGTGCGCGCTGGCCGCAGCCAAGAAAGGCATGACTCAAGTGTGCGGCCAGACTTTGAAGTTGTCTCTGAAGTCGCCGAATTGGGTGCAAGTCATAGAAAAGGAGATAGAATTGTGCAGCAACACCACCATCGCACAGTTTACCTCGACTTCTCCGGTGAGGAGCCCCATTCACAGATTGGAACAATTAGAGATAACGGATCGAGGTTCTCCGAGCAGAGGCAGTCCGAACGGATCGGTTCCACCACCTAGACCAGCCCCACCGGGTAGACCATCTCAGCCACCGAAAAGCCCGTTGCAAGACCGGAAACAGGGACCACGCGCTGGCGTGTTTAGCGTGTTGCCTAATCAATTCCCGACGCAACTGTCCAGAGAAAGAACAGGATCCGATCAAAGCGAAAGGCTATCACCGGAATCAGCGATTTACGAAGAGATACTGGACGGATCTCCTAGTTACCCAATACCAAACCGTCCGCCACCGCCATTACCTCGTACAGACACTGCGCAAGAACCATCCAGTAGACCACCTAGCTCGAAACCTCCTCCTCTGCCACAGAGACAAGCCCCTCCTCCACCTCAGCATCCTCCGCCCAGTTTACCAACATCGAACAATCCACCGCCCATACCAGCCAGGACATCCGGAGGACCACCTATTCCAGCTAGAAACCCACACTAAATAATTATATATGTTGTCCCATTCTGATGCGAATCCGATCATTAAGGATCATTGTGTAGCTAATTATTTATGAATATCGATATAGAAACCCTACGTACACTAGATCGCTTCCGAGTTAAACCGTTGTACAGCTGTGTGTAACTTATCGCAAACCTCGAGTCTATTCTGTGATTAGCCGAAATTTTGTTTTCCATGCACCATGGGAATCTATACTTTCCCCTCACGCGCTTTCCTACACAGAGTTGGGCAATATTTAATGCGATTAAAGATTTGAATGCTGGATTACAGTTAAACTTTTAATTGAACTGATGTATAATCGCGGTTAATTAAAATAGATGTTTATAATCGTCAACTGAATTCAGAATGAAATCAAATTGAACATTTTAATTGATTAATGCCCAGCTTTGCATATATATCAACACATGGCGTGTAACCGAGAGTTTGCTAAATACCTCAAAGATTTCGTTATTATAAATGTAATAGTGAATATGCAGAATTAGCGACGCGCATGTAGAGTTCAAAGGCTTCTTAACAGTCGTTGAGATTTGATGAGATAAAATAATTATGTTAACGAATTCTATGATGTTAAATATGTTACATGAATATAACTGAAAGAAATTTATAGTGTTGAAATGTTAGAGAATCATCGGTGTTGTGCCCTACGATTGAAGCGAATGAGCCAGGATATAAAATTGTTTTCATGATGAATTAATTTATTCGTGCGAACGTCAACGCTTGTATGATTACGTATATTTCTTGTTGCATCTTTTACTATATTTTTCTAACAGACAAAGAGAAAAATTTATAATCAACATATGGTTCTCGAGAATCAAAGAAATGGCGTGACTTGTGTTTGTAAATTGATTCTAACGAATAAGGAAAAACAATAGACTCAAATAACAGTATTCTTATAAAAATACTTTCCACATAAGTATTGTATTGTATGTATAAAATATATACAATCGTTGACCAATAATGTTCTCTTGTGTTGATAGAGTAATTGCGAATATAAGAAATTGTTGTCATAGCGTAAAGTACATTAATCAATAAACTTCCAACTTGAAAAACACTGTCAAGAAAAAATAAAACATTGCTATATATTTATTTTGTAGTTTCATGTATTGTATTATTGTACATATACATATAAACGTCGATACAAGGTAGAAGTAAAAATGAGATTCTATGTTTACACAACGAAGAAAGCATTCTTAATAACTTTGCAGGAATCAGAATAATAAGTACTTGATATGCGCGCGGCGTTATTCATGGAATGTTCCTCTTCCACAAGAAACCAAACAGACAACAAATTTTACAAATAGATTCCTTTTAGCAGACACGTAAGGACTTTAATTTAAAAAGAAATCAACGAAAATGCACGAAAAAAATCTGAGAATGTTTGTAATGTAATTCTGTATAAAATTCAAAAAAGAAATGTAAATAGTGACGGCTTTAGTGAAAAATCTCTTGTAAAATTGATGCACGGTCTTCAAATATACTAGAACAAATTGCATACGGTCATTTTATTGCTCTTCTCCATGACTTACTAAACTACAGAGATTTTTTTTCATTAGGAATATAAAAAGATATGTGATCTTACTAAAAAGTTTTTTTATTTGCCTCACTGATATAATGAGATTAATTTCGAAATCTGTAACTCCAAGCGTCGTCTTTTCTATGGAAGGTAGAGCAATAACGACAGCCTTCCTAGCGTTATTTAATAATACGTACAAAAAGACTTTACAAAAAAAAGGATTGTTATCAAATTTCACTTGTATAAATATATTCTGTAAACACAGAGAAAGCTGTGCCCGTTGTCAGAGTATAAACATTCACGAGAAAATTGAATGGCTTCGACCACAATCATGGAAATATTTTTCCATTTTCCTTATAGAGAGTCTTTTTAGCGAATAAATTATATACAAAAAGATATCACTAAATTAACAGCTAACTAGGTTCTGGTTAATATACTAAATACAATTGGCAGAAACCAAATATCCTTTCATTTGTAAATAGTATCTACTATTGTCCACGAAAATGCGATATAACAATTTTGCGACTTTTCTATTTTTGATCCCCACGTAATAACAAACGTTGCATCAAAAATCGGAGCAGCGAAAAGCGAACTTTTAAAATATCAAATGTTACGAACTTTTGGTGTAGAAAAAAATCTTGAGACAAACAGGATCCAGTAAATCAAGTACAATACTAAGGAATTAAAGAGAAATGTTGTAAATATCGATAGGATGCCAAAATGAGAACGTTGCCCGATTGGCAGACGTGTTAGTATGCACAGAACGTTTTCGATCCTAAAAATTCTTGTTCAGTCTCACGTGTATCCTTTGTGCTCTTGTGTAGGTTTCGAAACCTCGAACATGGACCTTTCGAATTTAATATAGTTTCGAATTGACGTTTAACTTAGCAAACCGCAATTGCTTAAGTTATTTTTGATTATGACGTCGGTCACAGCATCGAACACAAATTGAATATTGGACGTATCGGTGGCGCATGTGAAGTGCGTGTAAATCTGTTTCTGATCTTTCCTTTTATTCAAATTTTCGAACTTCATTTGAATGTAGGAAGCGCACTCTTCGTACGTGTTCGCGCCTTTATACTCCGGGAAGCAGATAGTCAGGGGACTCCTCGTGATCTTCTCTTCGAAAAGGTCCTTTTTGTTTAAGAACAAAATGATCGACGTTTCAACGAACCATTTACTATTGCAAATAGAATCGAACAATTTCATTGATTCTATCATTCTATTCATCTCTTCGTCTTCTGCGAGTACTAAATCATATCCGCTGAGTGCGACACAAAAGATAATGGCAGTGACACCCTCAAAACAATGTATCCATTTTTTTCTTTCCGATCGTTGGCCGCCAACATCGAACATTCTGCCAATAAATAAAAAAAAGAGATCTTAGTAACAATATACGACTAGCAGTTGATAACTATTCAGTGTTCAAGACTTACTTGAAATGTAGACCCTTAAAAGAAAAGTGTGTTTCTACTATTCCAGTGGTTTTCACACGCGTCCTGAGAACATCTTGCTGCGTTGGAATGTAATTAGGTTGTGCTATGCGATCTAAAGCATTAAGATAATATGCTGCCGAGTCATTGATCTTGTATTCCCTACTGCGAGTGTAGCAAAGCTGTACCCCTGGGTCCTGCCATAATCGTTTCATTAACAGCACTAGTTCCCCAGTTAGCTCACCCTCTTCTGCCGCAGAGGCTAGGGTGAAAAATTGCCGTGCTATGTCCTATAACATAATTAGATTTTGCTAATACCAATGTGTATAGTATAACAATACGCAGAACCTGCTACCTTAGATGTACAATACCTACCGCTTTACCAGGATCCACAAAATCAATTCTAAGTTGCCCCATGGCTCTAATTATTGCCATTAGACTTTGTATCGTGTTACTGTACACTACAGGTTTATATTGTTCGCATTCCTCTTTATTATATCCAGTCTCGTGAATGATTTTCATTTGCTTCACTACAGTGGACTTTCCAGATTCTCCCGCTCCTTGAAATAAAAAAATCAAACATATAATATATGTATATGCAACAACGAGTAAACTATGGCTTTTATGTATCTACAACGCAAATGAATAAGCAAAATACAAAATTATGAAGAGAATTCATAAATTTAAGACTATTTTTATATTATTTCTGAGTTGCTAAACTGATTTAAAGAAGAAATACGATCGATCTATAACATTATTATTTTGCATGAAGATCCACCAGTCGAACAGCACGGTAATAACAATCATGATTCGAGATGATCGCACAAGGCAAACAATCAGGTGGGGATCGAAGGAAACCCGCCGCGTTATCGACATGAATCACGCGGCACGGTGATTCAAGTTTTCGGGAAAATTGCCCGCGCTCCGTTTCCGCGATTGCGCAAATACGATAATTGATTACGAAGTGCTGACGAGCGAGAGAAAGGGGGATTGTCGATTTCAAATAAAAATCGAACGATAGCGTTTAAATAGGGTAGGGCCGAGACACGAGAGAAAAGAAGTGAAACATCTTCTTGATCGGTGTCCGTCTGGTGCAACGTGACCTGCAGAGTTACAACGGAGCTAAAAAAAAGCGTCGAAAGGGAAAGGTCGATTTTTGACGGGTATCGGGGACACAAGCCGCCGATGACACCGGAACAACGGTTCATCGTTCGGAAAACCGGTAGCGTTTAACCCCATGCCCTTTAACATCGAATCGGGATCACGACGAAAGTTTCGGTTCCTTCGAACCGACATCAAATTCGATTTCGTCGTTGTCGATGGTTTGGCCAACGGATATAAAAGTTCTTTCTCTTCCAGGAAATTACGAACCACGAAGAGATTCTGATCGTCGTGTAGATGCGATGGAAATCTTGAAGCAAGGGGTTAAGGGAGGCACGAGAACACCCGAAAAAACAGAGTATGAAGTTTACCAAGCAATAGAAGCTTGACCTCGCTGGAGGCCCGCTCGCCATCGGCTCTGAGATCCTTGTCGATCTTCTTTGATCTCTCCGCGGCTTCCTTCTCGCCGGTGGTGCTCACCGCGCAACCCATCGTCGCCGATGGTCCTCTCTCTCTGGCCACTGGTGGAGGAAGAACGGGGCACCATGCACGGCGTCTCTCTGTTCGCGGTCCCCTCGGAACACACCACGGTTACTTTTGCTCGACCACGGTCCTGGTCCCCCGTCTAATGACACTTGTTGCACGGACGTGTGGGAACCGCCCGCACGCGGTTGCCCTCGCATACACGCACCCGCGCACACTAGCACGCAGACGTTCCCCTTGCACTCGCGCGTATTATCTAGCGATACGTGCAAGCATATGTAGGTACGTACACGGTACGTATGTACATATACATGTGCATATACATATATTTCGCGCAAGATTTCGTTCTCCGCTTTCTCGTTGAACGCGATGACAATAGCCCGAAACTTGTGCACCGCGAACACACAACTACATCCAACCCGCGACGATAATATCTATGACCGGCACCAATTCGCCTCGCTCTCATAAGTCCCCTGCGCGACCCGCAAATGTATGCGCTAGAAACACCGCAGGACACGATCAGGATTCGCGGAGATCTTTCGATCGTGATCCATGGGCCAATCCTGTCCCTATATACGACGACGCTCCGACGAATCGCGAGCGCCACCTCGGTCAGGCCCGCGGGATCGTTTTGGCGCCATCTAACGCGCATATCGCGTCATCCGATGGATCGATTATTATGCAGAGATCACTTTCTACGTTGCATTTCTCTCATGACCCATTATTTGGGCCTGCGGGTCCCCGTGTCCCCGTCCCGAGGTTCTATCGGTTTGTTTGTGGGCTGCGCTTGATTTCGTAGAAAGAGATGTTTCTGAGAATCTGTCTTCTAACTTTATGGCTATTGATTTATCGAAATGACATCATAAAATTGTAATATATGTTACTATATAGTTAAATTGCTCGAATGTTTCTTCTCAGCTATAGTATTCTTGGTGAAACGGACCCGTGAAAGCATGAACTGGAGTTAGAGGATTCAAATCGAGCGAATTCCCGCTATTATCGTGGATTTCTATACACATACGCACCGTGTCATGACCGTTTTAGGTGAATGATTTCCTCGGCTATTTATTCGAACGATCCTGCGTTACAAACGATGATGGAGGAACGTATGATAGACGTATAGGATCGTCGGTACTCGGACCCTGATCCAATTTCATTCAATTGTCGGGTCTGTCGGGTTGGTCTATTTATAAATTTCATTCGTGACAGTCTGATTGGTTTCAGAGTCTCGCCGTACACTTTCCAAAATTTACCCGTCCGTAAATAGTTTGCAATAATTGTCTGCACGGCTGTCTCGGCGACCACGCTTCCCGTTTCGGGAATAATTACGCCGACAAAAGAAAAAAGGGGAAAAGGACTGCATAGGGTGCCAAGGAACAAACCTCGAGCGCAAAACCCACCAAACCTGTATAGCATTTGATTTCTATTCAATAGGGACTAGAGGGTCCGTGCCGGAAACTGCATAGGACCTGTTAAGCACAAGGGCTCGCACAATTTGCACTCGCTCGATGTTTTGTTGAATATTTCTCGATTCATTAACGGTTTCGCGACCGAAGGTTTATTAATACGGTAAGTGCCACGCAAATATCACATAAAATCAAACCAACTTATTTAATAATACAAGAATAGAAAAGACAAAGTTTATCGTAACAATGATTTCTGTGACATTCTCACACATTGTAGATGTTAATGAAATTTCGATTACGCAGTAGATTGTACTAAAAATGGATTTGCAAGTTTAGTAAAAAAAATTATGCGGATCATATATGACCGAAGTGGCACTCAAAGTATTAATAATAACTTTAAGCACGAAGTAATGCTTGCAGCATCGAAAACACTAAACGCAACCGACCAACGCGAGAACACCTTGAGATCCCTTATACCGCGTGCGCAGGACATCGAAGTCTGATGAATCAATTGATAAAAAAAATTCATACCCGAGACAAGAGACAAACTCGATCCAATCTGAATCGAATATGATAGTATTTGTTGTTTGTTTTCATTCTACGTGTCTGTTTGTACACCTGATCGATGTCCTACGGTCACCGTTTTGAATCAGTCGAATCGGCCTCTCTTCGAAGTCGGATATATCGGTGCCCGGAGCAGCATCATGGTGTACTTAACGATTCTCGTGAGTTGAATAGCGGTAACCGTGAATAATTGCAAAAGCAAACCAGAGAAAACATTAAATTTTCGTTAATTATCCGTGGCTTCAGCTTCTTCTCGGTTGCATCGGTCTTGACGTTCCAGTGGACGCATCGGTAAACGACCATCTCGATGAAAAGTTCAGGCAGACGAAAATCGAGATAGCGAGGCTCTTTTTTCAAGAGACACCGCCAGGTAAACGCGGAAGGAATCATGGCGGATAAGCTTCTTTACCGAAGATGAGTACAAAATACATCATTTTCTGGTATTGGCTTTACAGTTCCAAGGAAGCTGTACAACGTACGATGGGACCATCTGTGGCAAAAGAGTCTCGGCAATCAACGGCTCTTCATAGCGAATGCCGTGAACAAAATCATCTACGTCGAAGGGAACCGCGTTGCAACGTTCTCCATAGATTCACCTCCTTCCAATCAAACCTTAATGGCGGAACTCCCTATCTGGCGCAACAACGGCCCTATTCGATTCATCAGAGTATGCAAAAAAAACAACGAATTGGCTAAATAAGATTGTTAGTGGAACAAACCTGGCGAACCTCTTGAGATTCACTTTAATGGCTATTTTTTAAGAAATCTTTGAAAAATTCGCAGTCTGCTACAAATATCATTAAAACATTTGTATCATACAGATGAATGAAAAGTAATGATTTTATCATCAAAAACAATTTCAAGCAGTAGAAAAATATTTCCTTATATTTCAGTAATTTGTATATATTTGTTATATACAGGGTGTCCCACGTAATAGTTTTCACGATTTCTTAAGTACTTGCGATAATCTGACGAAAAATATTTTCAACAAAAGTTGATCAGTTTTCGATTGGCTATATATTGCAATCAAAAAGTTCGAAAACCATTTGTTTATAGTATTATCAAGGTCTTCTTCATTTTTTAAATTGCACTTTGTATTTTTGATTTAACAGTATTATAGCCCGTGTCAAGACAAATTCAACGACCTAGTATAACATGACCTTGGGATGACCTTGAAGGCGAAGAAATGAAAATTTCAACAAAACATGACAATCTGCTTGAATGGGTGATAATTACTTGTGGTTAATATTAAGACTCGAAATTGCATGCAATTTTTATGGGGTCATTTACAGTCAATAGTTTATGATGTTCCAATATAAAATAAGGAACATTTAAAGCAGCGAATCCGTACAGCATGTGAAGAACTTCGCTACGACAGTATCGTAAGAGCAACCAATGCAAATTTACTACGAAGCACGGAATTGTGCCTACAACAAAACGGATTTCAATTCGAACATTTAATGTGACTTTTTTACGAAATTGTTTGCGTTCATTTAATCAAGGTTTCTGAATTGAATGTAATTTCAAGTCTTAATAATAAACACAAGTTATTATCACCGATTCAAGCAGATTGTCATGTTTTGTTGAAATTTTCATTTCTTCGCCTTCAAGGTCACCTCAAGATCATGGTATACTAGGTCGTTGAATTCGTCTTGACACGGGCTATGATACTGTCGAGTCAAAAATACAAAGTGCCATTAACAAAAAATGAAGGTGACCTTGACAATACTATAAAAAAAAAATGTTTCTCGAACTTTTTTTATTGCAATATATAGCCAATCGAAAACCGATCAACTTTTGTTGCAAATATTTTTTGTCAGATTATCGCAAGTACTTAAAAAATCGTGAAAACTATTACGTGGGACACCCTGTATAAGTTATTTTCGGGATCAAAGAGGATTAGTGGCTCGTATACTCAAAGTAGCTTCTTCTTGGTTTCCCTTTGTTTCTCTAAGACTCACCACGTTTGCTCCACCGACAAAAGCTCGCGGACGTCTGGAAGGGCCAACTAGTTCGCATGAAGCGACAAAGTTGTTGTGTCGAAGTCTTCCAGGCGTTCCTCAACATTTCATCAGCATCCCGGCTAGTCTCATTGAGCGGTTGATGACTCGCCGATGGTTACCACGCTCACAATAGGGTACCGTTCACACCCGGAAGCCTTGAGCGACCCGAACAATACACGAGTCCCATTGTCTTCCATTCGTACGGTTCTCGAATCCCGGTTCACCCAAATGAGGATGGTGGATTAACATTGATCTCTCGCGTCACAATCGAATCGATGTTCACAGAGCACCTTGTGGAAAGCCGTGCTCTATTTGCTGATTTGTTACGAAACCGGCTCGTGCAGTTTGTACGCAGGAGCGGAAGGCCTGCAATTAAAACACCGGCAGACCATTCGCCACAAGGGACACCCCACGGACGCCAGCTTTTTTGTCAGAGAGAACCGACTCTATCTCGTGGTGGCCTATAATTCGGGCCAGTACACTGTTCCGTCTCTGTAAGCTCTTCCCATTGAACTTAATAGAAGCTTATTAAAGGGGTCTTCTGCTGTTTCATTTTCAAAAAGTCGATATTTCTTTTTTCGCATTTTCTTTGAATTCGTGAAATTGACATAGTTATAGGCGTTTGAAGAATACAACTCGAGCTATGAGATATTGATTTTCCCGAAGGCCGTATAATGTTTTAAAAAATCGGTAATTTGACTTCAAAATGCGGCCATTTTGTAAATAATAAAGATTTTTAATATCTTTTGCTTCGGGCCGTAACGGCATTCATACCTTTTAATTAACAACCTCATTTTGTTGTTTCCGATCAACAGAAAGACTAAAATTGTGGAACCGATGACCCATATTTTTCAAAACGTACTCTATAAAAGAAATATATAACTCACGTGATTTTAATTATTTTTAATTGATAAAAATCACACATACCAATAAATATGTGTGCAAAATCTCAATGCAAAGGGTACGATAGTTCTCCTGAAAAAAAATTCCCAAAAATTCGTGTAAAAACGGTCTTGAAAACCGGAACATCCCTTTAATATGTATTCCAATAGTTGTGGTAAAAGGAAGCTTCAGAATTTCATTCTAACAAACGGTCCCACAAAATGAAATTGATTTACCACAACTGTATTAGAGAATTATTCCCATATGTGGACGATCGATTAACAGTCGGAAGGAAATTTTGTGCTCCATGCTTGTTCGATTCGGTCAATCACGAAACTCTTAGAATCTAAAATGAATCACATATAGAACTCATGCAACGCGGCGAGGAGCACACGATTTCCTAGCATTAATGAAACTTGGTATATTATATGGAACCATACGAACCATCGTCCAGAATATATCATTGGAGAGGCACGTACATGGATAAGGTAGCGGAAGCGATGACCACCGCCGCTGTTTCCGTCACCACGTTCAAGCACAAGCAATCGACCATTATAGTGTTCGCGCAGAACGACGAGTACAACCCAAACATCGGTACCATGGTGTACGAGTTTAAAGAAAACAACGCGGATAGGATTCAGTTCCTGCCGACCGTCAATCCTGTCTCCGTTCATCATTACAACCACGCGGGCTTTAGTTTCATTCTTTTGCTGAACGAACGCGGACCCAGCAACCTGTTCTGGTGGGACGGTTCGTTTTTCTCTTTCGCCGTTTATTTTTACACCATCGAAACGGGTAGGAGACATTTCAGGATTTCTTCTTCCAGGACAGGAATTGTTGAATTGGCAGCACCTTGATGAAATTGATGCTCCTCGCTTGGTCCGCGTGGTGACCGTCAACGATGATACTTTCTTCATCGTGGCTGACACCGTAAGCTTGCCAGTCGTCGCTAAATTGATCGATGAACCTATGATCGGAGAAATATATGAGAGGCTGAAAGCTCTATAGAAAATTAATTATTCTTCCATTCTTTATTATTTTGTTATAGGCGTAAAACAAGTACAGTCAAACCTCTGTTCCGTCAAATTCTGTTCATGAACAAATTTTCCGAACACAAAGCGTCTCGAGTTATATTTCGAGTTACATTAATCCCTACGGGGAAAATCGGTTTATGAACAGTTCGGTTTACGAATAATCTTCAAGAACGAATTTATACGAATTTGTACGAATTTATTATACTCTAATGTTTTCCGATCCCAGGGCTTGCCGAGCGTCTTCTTAACGTTTTACAGCTAAAAAAAACTGACGATAAAAAGAATATCATTCGTCGTAGAGTCTTCTGAGATTATACAAGTTCGAAAACGCATCAGACTGTACCCTGTTGAAGTCGAAGAAGTTACCCGATAAAGAAACGGTGATCGAAATGGAGGCTCGAACGGAGAAGACTAAGGTGATCATGGTGCTGGTCACCATGAGCGAGGATGGCACTCTTTTCGTGAGATCCTGGGAGTTGGACATCAATGAAATTCCTTCCGGTTCGATCTGACCTCTAGAAATCTCTGAAATCAAACGAAAAAGCTTATGATTAAAAATATTATTTCCAGGAGACTCAACTGAGGAGCCAGACATTCTATCCAAGCATTTATCGGATCTGGTAGAAATATTGCAGCGGAGACGACCGTTTATACAGAAAGCAGAGTCCTCATGGCCGTCGTTATATCCGGCGAATGAGAATTTAACGATTTCCGATCCCCTGATAATACCAAATTTGATTCTAGAATTGGGAACCGTCGGACATATCAATGTTCATACCTCGGAGGATATCCTTGCACCTAGCGACCTCAAGAAAACTTTAGAAAATCTTATTCTTGAGGTCGATAGTACCTTAGCGGCATCCAAGAATTTGTTATCGAACTCTCGGAATTCTTTCACCGGGAACATTGTCATCAAAGATAGTGCTTCCATCGGGAAATTGGAGATCGATAAGCTTGAGGTCGACTACTTGAACGACGTTGACGTTAGGTCGAAGGATGTCGAATCGAATACAACCGCAGGTTCTTTAGCTCCCTTGCGTGGCTCGAATATCGTTGTGCAGAACGTCGAAATCGAGTCCCTCTGCGGGATTCCGTTCCAATGTGAGCTGGATTTTTATTGTCAACGTCTCAAATCATTTTCCCAACTTGTACAAGAACTAATATTACGCAATGTTTCAGACTGGGCACTAAAAAATGGCTCGTCTGGAATAGACATAAATCTGGAGCCGAGCGAAATTGAATTTTCGAATGATACTGTATACTTACGATCGAACGTTTCCTTGACAAACTTGAACGTGATAATGATAAACGATGTTAATGTCGACGAGTTCCTCGACGAACTGTTTATCATCAATAGAAATCAGAAAATCAGAGGTAGTAGAACGTAAAAGTATTCCAAGCGTCATAAACAAAAGCTTCCAAAATTCATATTCAATTCTTCCAGGAAATTTAATCTATGACAATTTGTTGCAAATTCACAATCTCACGGCGGAGAGGTTGAACAATCAGTCGGTGGAGAGTTATATGACCACGAACACTAATCAGACGTTTGATCATTTTGAAATGAAGTCGCTCCAGGTGGAACATTTGTTCGCCGAGACGATTAATGGCGTTCCGGTATTCGAGGCTGCGAGGAAATCCCGTCCAAACGTTATCAAAGGTATTTCGTAAAATCAAACTTCGGATTTGAATTTACTTACAATATACAGTAATTCCGCGATCTAAGTCCAACGGAACGTCTCGATCTATGTTCCTTGGTTACTCCTTCCACTGCGGAGTTCGAGCTGCCTCGGTCGCCGAGCAGTGTAAACATGCCGCGTGATCTGATCCTGGGTCGGGTATATCGGTGTGAATCACGCTAATCCAATTATAAAACTTCTTTATTTTTTATTATTTTTTCATGGAACTTTCACCAACATATTCGTGGCATTTTTCTAATGAAAATGATACCAAATATGATATAATTCCGATGATATTTATTTGTGTATTGAAGGATGGAAGTTTTTTATTGGCATTACATTATACGGACACGCGGGCCTTAGAACTGTGCCGGTGGCCGCGACTCTTGTCGTCTCTTTCTTTCCTATACGCTGTCCTTCTTTACGTCCAAAACTTTCATCGTTTATTATACAAGTAAATATCATCGGAATTTTATCATATTTCGTATCATTTTCATTAGAAAAATGCCACGAATACGTTCGTGAAAGTTCCATAAAAAAATAATAAAAAATAAAGAAGTTTTATTATTGCACTAGTATTGTCTCACCGATACGCTACTTTTGTTGCGCCTTCGACCGCGTGGTCCGTGTTTGCATGCTGTCTTTTTCTACGTTCCTGCTGTTCTTTTTCTAATGTCCCTTCGCGATCTAAGTCCCGGCAGGGAACCTAAAAAGGACTTAGATCGAGGAATTACTGTATTTCGTTCCATCTTTACTCGTTAACTACGATCCACTGTTAACAGGACAAGTAAAAATCGCCGGAATACACGTGACAGAAGAGCTCGTGATGGACGGTGAGATGAAGTTACCGGAGAATAATCTTCAAATCTATTACAACGTCACCGTGCAAGGCGATTTGAAGATAAAAGCGCTCGACATGGATAAGCACACGAATCTGCTACTAGATGGCAAAGAGGTGCATCTGAACGACATCTTCGACAGCTACTGGACAAGAACCACCGATCAGGACATCAGGAACGATGTCGTTTTCGAGAACAATGTGACGATAGATCGTCTAATCGTGGACCGTTTGAACGGATTCACCGAAGATGAGTTCCTGTACACTACCGCGACCGCTATTCCTGAATCGTTCGGACATATTCGTTTCGAGAATGTCGAGTTTGACGATCCGTTTTCCGCGGTGGCCGGAAACGACGCTCCGTTCAACGAAGATAAAGAAACATTGACAATTCGGGACGAACTGCACCTAGAACAGCTTCGTGGAAGCAAGCTGCTCGTCGAACGTTTCAACGGCCTTCTCGTATCCGATATATTGAATAATCAACAACCGGTTAATTTCGCAAAGCGTATGGACTTCTCCGCGATCCATGCGAGGCAGGTCAACGTAGACCAGCTGCACTTCCGGTCCATCAACGGCCAAAACAGCGCCGATTTCTTCGCACACAAGAAAAACGCACACGAGAGTTTTCTAAATGTTCCGAAATTTCGCGCAGAGAATCTATACGTCGAGAAGATCAACGACGTCGACATGAAGAAACTCGAATCACTACGGAATGCTACTGATTCTAAGGACCTAGTGATAGACGGAGATCTGACGGTGATGGGCAACTTAAAGATCGACCTAATCGACTTCCAATCGGCCGAGCTCTATCTGAAAAACTTCCCCAAAGAAGACATTTTGATGGATCTAGAAGAGACCATCGACGAGTTGATTGTGCAGAATGCGACACTCAAGTCTGTCAACGGCCACAATGTGAATAATCTCTTCGAGAGTGTTCTGTCGAAATCGAAAGAGCAGATTGTACCTGGCCAATTCACTTTTAATACAATGGCCGCTGGCAATGTCCTTACCAGGTTCATCAACGATAGAGACTGCTCGAAATTACAATGGATCGACGAGCCGTTGTTTCTTACCGGAAATATCACATTCGAAGAGTTACTCGTAAACGACGTCATGGCGAGGACTCTGAATAATCAGGACGTCCGCGAGGTATAATTCTTTCTCTTTTATCTTGTTCTGCTATGTATAATTTCGTTTTAGAAATATTAGGTAGCCGCCTATGAAATGTCCGATTTTTGATAGTAACGTTAAACAACCGCAATTTTAATCTAAATTAATTTATCGATCAAAGCAAATGCAATTGTAATCATCATATACTGCTAAATGAATTAAAAGTTTCTTGATTGTATTACGGTACAAATTGAATATTTTGGTCATTCAATTGGTTCATTTACAAGATCGTATACTCCATTTTGAAGTGCTCTTTTTACTATCAGCGAATAGTGCGTTGTATGTTGTTTTTACACTCGTATAGAAAGAGTGCACGACAATCGCATTGATGGACGTTGAAATAAAATATCAAAATTAAAATTCAAGATAGGACGTTAAGGATCAGCTTTGTGCCTCAAAGTCATATACAATACACATGTAGACTGTAATAGTATTTCTTGATCAAAACGCTTTATAATATTTGCATCCCGAGATTGGATACTTCATAATATGCAACAATCTAATAATTTCTATTCTTTCAGCTGTACGAAAATTTATTGAACGTGTCGGCGACGACAATTGGAGACTTATCAGTGGATGGAAACGTTACCTGGGATACAGCGTCATTGAGCTCTAGTTCGTTGACGTTCTTATTCCAAAACGCAGTGACCAAAAACACAGCTCAAACTATTCACGGCGATGTGGTCTTCGACACGGCAGTGTCGATGTTGGCTGCAAAGTTAAAAGATCGGAAAGAAATCGACGCGATACGCGATATAGTAACCGACGCGGTAAAAGACCATGGGAATACTATCCAGATATCCGGGCAGAAAGTCTTTGCGAATAGCTTGACGATCAACAGTCTATCGGTGAACGGCGACGTAAAGGTTCCAGTCGTAAACGACGTGGATGTCGTTGAATTTAATAATTCCGTGGCTCGAAAAGATCAGGACGAAACGATCACCGGTACCCTAACTTTCCTCGAGGAAGCATCGATCAATGAACTATATGTGAACGACAGTGTCCACGATGTACCTTTGCATGGGCTGGTTTGGGCGACCGATACTATGCCTCCTAACGTGCACATTAAACATCTTTTCGTAATGAACGACGTAGCTCTGAAGTATTTAGATGGTGTGAATTTCGATGAGTTCTTAGAGGATCGAATAACTATCCACGGGGACCACGATATAGCTGCTAGTGTGCAGTTCAATGGGATCGTAGAAGTAACAGGTTCGTCAAGTTCATTGACATTAGATTTACGGAGCACTAAAAATAACTATTAATAATATAAAAATAGCAAGAATGTATCTAAGCAAATTTTTAGCATTTTTTTTATAATTTATACCCAAATAAATTTCAATAATTGTAAATTAAAAATATTACAACACGTCATTGCGTCGAGTCCCGTAAACCTATTGTTGAAAAGATTCATTTTTGCTTCATCCGCCGGTAGGTAATGCAACGGTGGCGAGGATCAACGGAATCGATCCTTCCGATTTCGTTCTCGATGGACTGGAGGAGACACAGTCTATATCCGGTTCGAAAACGTTCGTGAAAGATCTTCTGGTGAACGGCAACGTTCGAGCGTCGCTGATAAATGGCCTAAATCTATCTTCGGAGTACTCGGGCGGTGTCCTGAAGGACGAGGACGCGGAGATCATCGGAGACTTGGTGAGATTAACGCATCGAAAATCGTTTGGATCATATCAAGAACGTATTACAGAAATCACCTAAATGGTTCCGTGGTTCCAGGTTTTTGAGACGGAAGTCAAAGTCTCGGAAGATGTAACCGTTTCAGGACTGGTGAACGGAGTGAGTTTGAGTACGATACTCGAGGAACTGAAAGAGGAGACGCAGCATACGCTCGAAGCGTTCAAATATAACGAGACGTCCATAGAAGACGGCATTGGAGGGTCCTCGCGAATCTCCGAAAGGCTGAAGAACATCTTCTCGTACGTAGAGTTGGAGAAGAGATTGAAGATTCAGGTGCCCAATGTTAAAGCGGTGGACGTTATCTATTATGAAGACATCACTAAGTTGAATATGTTTGGGGAGGAGGCTGGACCTCTCTGTGGCCTGCCGAGTAATTGTTCTTGTCCAACCGAATACGTGGCCGAACTGAGGAAGGACGGCTGTCGAGTATGGAGGACGAACGGCTCGACGATAGTGCGAAACTACCACGAGATGCGTAGCACCTTCGGTGTAAACGTGGTAACAAACACAGTATCCAGTAGTCTCGAGTGTACGGCTGCTAGTAGCAAGGATGAGTTCACGACGATTTCGTGGATGAAGCCAGGGATGATGGACACTGGAGATGTTCTGGCTAATGTGAGGGAAGCTCCCACCAGGATCCAGGGGTTTGTCAAGGACGCAACGGTCTTCATGGATCACGACAGTGCGTGGTAGAATCAGAGAGAATATTTCTTGTCTGGTAGAATTTATAGACAAATGCTGATTAACCGAGCTGCTTCTCTAAGACTAGACTCGGCTTGTTTAACCTTCGGATTAGTAGATATTAACGTGTCTAGAAGATATAATAAATAAAGCTGCTAATGACTGTTGTTAGTTAGTTGTTAAAAAGATCTGCTGTCCAAGGGTTAATCAGATCGAGTGATTTTTCAACGCCAATCTCATTGAGCATCCCTCCAGGTGACTTCTTGACAGGCGTTGGACTATAAAGTAGTACTCCATCATCTAGGCAAAATCGTGGTGTCTTCAGAGAGCACAGAGAGCTTTCATCTCCGATTGTTTTCAGACGCAGCTTACGTAGCTCTAGCGATCTACTACGACTCTTCACGCCAGTCCCATCAAACTGACTCTGTCGTCTACAAGATTGACTTCGACAGCAAGTCGCTATCATTACATCAAAAGCTTCCTACCGACGGTGCCTGGGATATTGAAATTTTCAAGGCAAACCATCGTGTCGTATACCTGCTCCTGGGTTGCTTCGGATCCTCTGAAAAGTCTTTCTTGTACAGACTGAACGGAACCACATCTCAGGTAGAACAATACAATAGAATATCTAGTTGTCACTAATACCATTGACAATATGCTCTGTTCAGTTCGAGACTTTGAGAACGTTCGAAGGCAGGACGCGCAATGCGAAAAGCATTATTCAAGAGAAGGACCTATTCGTTTTACTTGACGATTATGATACCAACGCGGTGAACGTGTACCGTTACGATTCGAAGTTCGACAATTTTTATAGTTATCAAAGTTTTTTCCATGACTCAAGGATTAACGCAGTTGCGTATTTCTATGCGGATGGTGAGTACCTACGTAATTTAAAACATTTCAGCAGTCGGAGACTTAATATATATCGATAGCAACACCCTGTACATAGTGTAAAAATTGCATTTAATTTCCAACAAAAAAAATGTTATTTCAGAGTTCGGTAGAAGCGATGCCTTTATCGTTGTCGCGACGGAAAATGATCGATTCTACATCTACGAGTACATGTACGCACAGGTACGCTTTCACCCGATTGTTTCACATAGAATATATCATTTACATTCTATCTTATCTAACGAAAGAATCGATTGCAGAAGTTCCAAAGAAGAGTGCATTACCAAATGAATGACCTGCAAACGATGGTGCCCTTTTATAATGCTGGTAATCTTTATATGTTTACGGGCACAAGCACCAACAGCACAGTACTGAGGATCGTGGAGCAAGGGCCCCACTAACATTTTTTTGGTAGTCCTATTAATCGCTTGTCACTAAATAAAAGTAGAATTTTCTAAAAGATTATTTAATATATTTTATATTATAGTAATATATTTTCTAAAAGATAATAATGCACATATGGCTCTTGTTAAATATTTCTTATAACAATAAACAAGCACTTATAAAACAGCATAAGAATATTATTATATTTCCATACAAATTTGACATTCTACCGTCCCAACTTTTGTATTTTAATGCAATATTACAAAGTCATAACAATTTTGAATATTCATTTTGAGTTGTGCCACTCTTGCTAAAGATTAAATAAATAAAAATTCCACATTATCAATTTTCAAGTACGCGAGCTCCCTCTTTGAGTAGGCTCTTGTTTGTTAGGTCTAAAACAGTCTAAAAGGAGTTCGATCCTAACATCCTAACTCAATCCTGAAATGCACCTTATAATTGTAACTAAAATAAATTGATGATCACAGGTAAATAAAATAGTCTCATGCATCGAGTACTATAAACAATCCCAAAGGAACGTATGTATGTTTTCCTAAATATTCAGGAAGTATTTCAGATGTGAAATTCGGACGGGCCTATGTCGAACCGAGTTTCGTATGAACCGAATTGCGCCAGTGCGATTCCAATAGGACGATTTAATATAATTAATACTAAATAGGCTCATTATAGCCGGGAGAGAAATTTCTCGGTCGGAAACAGATGGTATATAAAATCACCACGTGATAATTTGGTGAGTTCAGTCTCGTATTGGCAAATATCTCTGACGAGAACATATAACGCTTATCACCACGAGTTCTCTAACCAACGGGATACGAAGCGCTAAGGTTTCCTTTTTCGAGCAAGTGGCAGCCATTGAATCATATTGAGGTTTTTCCAGTTGTTGCTGCGCAACATTACGCTCGGTATTCAAGGTACATACAACGTAAAAAAAGAAGAATAGACGATCTTTTTTTATCTGCAACACCGTCGAAAAATCGCACGTATCGACGACTTAAAATGTATCTTGTCAATGCACCATGATCTGTCGAATTTGATAACTTATTGTACAGTTGACTAATAATCAGACGTATTTCTTGTGATCAAGATAGGCTAAAAATATTCTTATTATTAAATAGACTGAATTTATTCTAATATAATTCGTGTTGTTCAATCGCCTTTCGTTTTGTCCGGTATGTTTTATTGGTTATGTTAGCGAATGATGAATTGCCATAATAAAACATTCAACGATTTGTTAATAGGATTCCTTGATAATGTTGTTTGAAACGATGTCGTCGATGCAATATTTGTTCTTTAACTTTAATCAGTATACTTCGTCTTTCCACAAAAATTATTTGTTGCCGAGAGACCGTGTAGAGGTTATGTCACGCGTCGAGGAATATTCTATCGAATCCCATCATGCATACTCTGATGCCCATTTTTATTTTAGATTTAACAATTACGTCGAGGCAGTGATGGCTGTCAAAGGACTGGTCGCAGCGATTGTTCAGTTTTTAACCCAACAATTGGAGGATGGAGACATCACTGAAGAATCTCGGGAGAGTCTCGAAGTAGCAATACAATGCTTGGAAAGCGCGTATAACGTGCAAGCCTCTGATACTCAAACAAATTTTAATTTACTGGAAGTTTATAAAAGCACAGCTGAGTCTGTGCAACCTCCCGTAGTCCAGGAGGCTACACCAGAAGCAAAAGCAGAAGCAGAAAACTTGAAAAACGAAGGAAATGCTTTTATGAAGGCTGAGAAACACCAAGAAGCTATTGCTAACTACACAAAGTATGCGAACTCCATATTGCATACAATATGATATGAATGTCAAGCCACCTGTTTAAATACAAGCAACGGATACATCTTTTTTATATTTTTAATCCTTTGATTGCGGAGAGCCCAAAATAAAAACATGCCAATCGAGTGATAAAACGGATGCAACAACCATCTCAATACTTGGAATATAAAATAGTATTATAAAAAATACTGAACCAGAAGCGTACAGGGATTATGTTTGAAAGGCAACCAGTCAAAGCAGTGCATATACTGAGCCTTTTGTTACAATGTGAATGTGTCAAAATTGCCGTCTTCAGTCTAAACAAGTATTTTGCATTGAGCGCCTTCTGGCGCTGATCGCACTGAGAGTACCTTCCATTGGACGAGGTGCTATTCGCAGTCAAAGGGTTAATGACTCTGGTTGAGTTCATTATTAAATTTAATTATTCTGATATGTATTATTCGTCTTTTACGATTTGTCATGTATTAATTTGAGACAACTTGTTTAAAGATCTAATCACACAGTTAGGATAATGAAAGGTATAATAAAGTGCATACCATTAAAATATTTTTTGTTTAGGGCAATCAAATTGAATGGCGCAAATGCAGTATATTACTGCAACCGTGCGGCGGCGTACAGCAAAATTGGCAATCACCAACAAGCAATTAAAGATTGTAATACTGCACTGAGCATCGATCCTACTTACAGCAAGGCATACGGTCGCCTAGGATTAGCATACTCTAGTCTGGAGAAACATAAAGAAGCTAAAGCTAGTTATCAAAAAGCTTTAGAAATGGAGCCTGATAACGAGAGTTACAAATACAATTTACACGTGGCTGAAGAGAAATTAGCAGAGCTAATTGTAACTAATCCTAATCTCCTGGATATGATGCATCGCGCGGTAGGCGATCCAGCATTCCTTAATGCAATGAGAAATTTCATAAGAGGAAACGGAGAACAAGGAGCGGGTGGCCAAATGGATGCAATTTTCGAAACGTAACTATCGAGTCAAAATTTCTTCGTGTATAATAGTTCAAGAATATCGATTATATTCCCATATGTTTCAGTGGCCAACAAGTAGTACAACTAATACAAAATTCCAATCCGGAATTGATCGAATCCTTGATACGACAAATTGGAAGAAACTCAAATGATCCTGAACCACCGCAACAGAATTAAGACAACTGTGATTGTATAATGTTATAAAAATTCGTCAAAATTGGAAACAACTATTCACCGTTGATCCACATCGCGGAATAGTTACAGAATAATGCGTAACATTCGTTTACATGCTGAGAAAAAGCAACAAGTTATAACTAAAATCAGATTACCACGGTCTTAAGTCGATATCCATATGCATATAATTATAAAAAATTATCCTTTTACTTATCCATTGCATAAAACCGAATGATTTATCTTTTAGATACATACCGGCGTGGTATCATATGCAAAAAATTAGGTGATAACGTTCAGAAAGGGATCAATATTTTCTGGATGTGTCTCTAAAGGCACATGGATTTTTATTACTGTTCATGCTGTACAATGTGTCGTTAAATATCTATTTTAATTTTTGCTAATTTGTACTGCGTTATGGTAGATATTATCACTGTTTTCTTTAACAGTAATTTTTAGTACGATGAAGCAACTTATAGTTGAATGAATTGAAAATTAAAACACATTAATGTCAGTCTTCATCATGTTATTGCATGCATGTACATCATTTTGTTATCTGAAACTGATGAAAAAATGTATATCAATCAAAAAATATTGAAAAATTTACAAGATAATACTTCTTCCCTAATATTTGTACATGTATAGAAACGTACCAAATATACGGACGTATCGAATCATTCTTTTCAAAATGTTTGCGGTTTATGTGACTTTTTTATAACTGTCTAAAACTAGAAATATAATTTTATCTATGCATTACGAATTTCGGCAGCCTTTTTCTTCAAGTAAAAAAAAAGGGGGAATATAAAGAATTATTATATGTTCGCTTGTTTTTTTTACCAATACGTTCATTTCGACCTTTAAGTGAACTTTCAAAATGGACTTGAAGAGTACAATTACACAAATCATACATTTGACATTCATTTTTACCAAATTGGTGAATGAAAATGAATTTAGTGTTCCAACTTCGAGACTTTAGCGAGTCAATAAAAATTTCTATAAGTTTTCTAATAATAATGTCGGAATATGTTAAATAATTATCAGCCCCGGTAGTCCATTTAAGGGTTAATAGATAGAACGACGGATCGCAGAAACTCAGGAATTCGAATTTCACGCCGCACGTATCCTTTTAAACTGGTAGCACGCGTACGCCAATTCTGCGTGCGTCATCCAGTGACATCATTCTTATTTGGCACTGAACAAAGCCCGCGTGTAAACACACGGGACATTTTTATATTTCGTAGTCTAATTTGTTTTCGGTGTACGTGTGCATGAATACGTATTTACGGGTGACTGCGAACGCCATACATCGTTCTCTCCTGTAGACGAGCATCGTCAACGATTAGCCGTTCTTAGCCGGTAAGTCTCCTTATCGTATCGCAGTCTACTGTCCCTAAATTTTGATGAACTCATCAGACGTTCTTTGGCTACCAGTGCACTCGTAAAGCACGAACAAGCTCATATCAAATTTGTATCGTGTAAAGGGCACATTCGTTCCCTTTCCCTCGGCTGGCTAAATTTAATTTTTCAGTCGCGTTTGCATTGTTCGTATCTATACCGAGAAGTATTGGTTAGCTATACTGATCATCGGCCGCGTGAATGTATGTAGTATTATAAATAACGCATTAACTACAGTTACGATGCATCGTGCTCGATGTTCTCTCTCTCCTTCTTGTGCTTTTTCTCTCTTCCTCCCCGCCCCTCTCTCTCTCTCTCTCTCTCTCAGCTTCCCTCCCTGTCCTTTTTCCGAAGCAACAGATAATTTCTTTTATCAGAAACGTGATAATTATGAAGTACCGTGAAGAGAATTATAAATTTTTGTCTTTAACCACAGAAGTCAAACAATTCGAGACTGATATATTTGGTTGTTTCACGACGATTCGACGTCGTGATTTTCGCGTATCCTGAAACGCTGGAAGACATAACCGCGATGTAGCATTATTATTTACATATTTTCCAACCCTTTCCAACGTCCACCCACAAATACATGTATATCCGAGAAACAAGATGCGTGCGCAAAGTCCCTCCACAGGTTCATGACGTGCGCGGGTGGCGCATGATTCGCCGGTTTCGGAGTACCGACCAGGAACGTATCATCCAACGGTGTCAACTTCAACCATTTTTTGTCTTCGAAGAAAAACAGTCGTGTCGTAGGAATCGTATTTATATCGATGACTGGAAAACGGACGTGCTTCGATCGCTCTTATCTGAATGGACAATAACGCTCAATTTTTCTCAATCTATTTTCTATACAGTCCAAACATCCATTGTACATTTTCATGTATTTCGCGTTTCAGTTTTTTTTCCTTCTTCCGATATCCGGATCTATTCGAAACACATAATGCGATGTAGCAATTCGAATTCGAATTGCGCGACATAAGTAAATACACGCGGAAAAACGAATCTGTATATAAAAATTATATTTTTCATAATTCGTTTTCTTCCAAATTTCTGCTAGAAAGATGCTACATCCTAAACACATCAAATTAAACGTAGAATTCTTTGCAAACAATTTCACAAGCGGACAATAAAACGTTCAAAGTTTGGTAGTAAAACCTACCTTACTGCTAAACCTATACCAACTATTAAAAGTATCTAGTGAATGATGCCTTATAAAAATGGCAATACTGAATTTATTGAGATAGCCCATAATTTTCAATATAACAAGTGTTTGGACAAGGAAATTTATTCCATTTTTTTTTCATAAATGAATTTTTATAATTTTAACAACTGTAAGATATGAAACCGGTCGTCTGATCATAGTAAGTTTAATATTAATTTGCGTGATCGATCATCGAGTATTAATAGTCGTGAAATACAACTGATAACGAGCCGTGGACCTCGTTCAAAACAATCCTCGAGCGAGAGAGAGAGAGAAAGAGAATTCGAGGGCGTTCTGTATGCTCGCGGGGTGGTTCACGGAACTATAAGCACGCTCCTGAGCATAGTGCCCCCCCCCCTCACTGCTCGATTGCCGCACACTCAACAGATTGAGGTGTGGCCATCGAGGGCAGCCATTTTCTTGACTTTCTGTCGCTTAACATTTCAGGTAAATACGCAATTATTTCTTAAGTAATACTGATTGGAGCGGTGCGAGAGTGTGCTGTGCTGTGCGCCCGGGTGTTCGATAGGTGGCCCGTGATCGGTTCGTTAACGCCGCGACCGGGAATATTGTGTGTGTCTGTCACAAGGAGGGAAAAAAAGGCCTCTCCTTCTCCTGTGATATAGAGAGAGGGCCGAGGGAGTGCCATGCGTTACGAATCCACGGCATCTTCGCACGACCACCGTTTCAGTTAGCATAGAAGCCACGCGCTGCTCGCTCGGGGCTGTATTCGATCGGTGATTTTGGATTAGCTCCGTATCTGCTCTCGATTCTCTCGAGCTGGCTTTTAGATCAGTAAGTAAATCGTCCACCAGGCACTAGACCCCTGCGTCGCTGTCCTGTCGCACCCCTAGCGCCCCCAGCCTCCCTCTCTCGGGGCTCCGTTCGTTCCCTACCCCTTCCCCCGTTTCCCCGCCCTCTTACCCCGTTACGCGGCAATGCACTTCCGGCTGTGCAAAATTCGGCAAAAAGCTCTCCGGACCTCTCCTGTGGAAACTTGAGCAAAGAAGTGTGTCGCGGCTCTGACTTGACATTCCTGTCTGTTTCGGCGTCGTCATTGTCGTTATCGTCGTCGTCGCCGTTGTCGTTGCCGTCGATTTCCACCCCGTCGTCGACCGACGTCTCGTATCTCCGATAAAGAAAAGGTCGGTACGTTCTTTAACATGATACGAGTCCGCATTACTTTTCGCTTTTCGGAGAGCGCTCCACTTACTCTTCTCTGTTGTTCACACGTACGTTTCCTCACCATCGGAATGATTTCATCGGAATTCCCGTTCGGTTCCGTAATCGAGATGCCAAATAAACGCACATCGATTTCCCGTGAACGATCAAGCTTTTATCCGTTGCGGTACCCCGTACAATGCGTTTAGACATTGCTGACAAAGATACTACAGTCTTTTTGAAGAATTTTGCGATCGCTTTGTACGGGTGTAGCAGCGATTTTTTGACCGCGCTGTACGTGATTCTACTGTGTTTCGAATGTACTTTGGAACAGTATATGCTACTATAAATAATTGCTGCATCTGGCAGATGGCAATTCAAATGTTTCGATGGAGGGTTTAAATTTTTAATTGAAAACTGCATCTCTCTATGCAGCATGGACTGTTCGCAGTGGTCCAAAGATTAAATAGGTTGTGTTGTTGTACTGTTAACAATGCATATCCCATTTATCACATAATCGACATGTACAGGCTTCTGTTCGTTAAGCATCGCTTCTGCATTCTAAATTATACTATACGCTAAGGTTTCTGCTTATGAGCGAAATTTTACTAAGTGCTTTTAACTTTGCTCACACGGAATAATAATCTTTCTAAATGGTCTGTGGAAGAGAAATTTTTGTGCTTATGTTGTCGGATGTTTCTCAGCTAGAAGTAATCTTTCCATTTCCTATGTATATTATCGACTTTAATCTGTAGAAACATGAGCATTAAATACTCAACACTATTTCAAATGTATTTGAAGCTGAGTTTGTTTTTGGAGGGATTGTTAACAAATCAAAGCTCCATGTTAAAGAAATTTTAATGTCAGCACCATGTTATGATATCTTATACTACTTTCTTAATATATATATATATATAAGTATATATAATTATAAGATTTCATAAAGCATCTTATCTTCACACCATGCGAATGTTCTGCCTATTACATTTAATTTACGCTTTCCAAAAATAATTTTTAATGAGTTCACTTAATTCTGGATAGTGCATGTGTCATACAAAAAAAAAAGATATTGACCTTATATGTTCATGCATGTTCTTTGGAACCATTTTTCATTTTGTTCTAAGGCATAAGGTACAGTCTTACTTGGTATGTTTCACTATATAGATAAAACAAATTTATATACAACTCTCTGCATCTATAATACTAAGGGTCCTCGTGTTAGGGATCAAAGTAAAGAAAAAGTAGTTCAGTTTATCGTTAGTAAGGTTCTTACTATTAGTCAGATTTATGGGTATCTGAATTTGAGTACCCAAATACTTGCTCCGATCGGAGCTTAGATTACAATGAGGTCCCCAAGTACTCGAATACTTGGCTAATCAAAGTTCTAATTGTTAGCGACAAAATTGTTTCCTGAGTTATTTAAATGACTATTCTATGGCTTAGTTTTTATGGGTTCATTAAATAAAAGGCCCTACCTTATGCATTCCATATTCCATACAATTTAATTTAAATGTGTACACAGTAATATTGACTATAGTAAAATTAAATTTACATTATGTTTAGGCAATGGCAGACTCATAATGCCTTGTAGTATACATGTTTTCAATGTATCCGAAGGAAAGAGTTAAGAATTGAAAAAAAATTACATATGCGTCGTACATTGAATCATCATAGATTTTATTTAATACTTTTACAGATATTTACAAGTACATAGCTATGACAAAAAAAAGAGATCTATATGCATACATATCGACAATTATGATGTTTGTCTAGTACATGCAATTATCTCGCAGCCTCCTATCCATTCTAACATATAAAATGTCCACTTAAAACAGAGACGCTGAAAGAAAGACTAAAAACATGGGATGCAATGCGGGCCGATGCCTCGGTCCAGACGATACGGGGTACCCTGGATCAGGTACGACCCAGTCAATATCCTTTAAATCTTCAGCCCTCGTAGGTTGCTTTCTAAATAGCATTTAAAGTAGACAGAATAGAAATGAGAAAATCTTACCTATAATACCCACTGTACAAGTAGCTGGCAGTAACGAGATTAGAAACAATTTTCTAGCAGTGTAAATCTAAGTCAATGGAGGGCTTTAAGGAGTGTATGGTTATTGTACACATATGTAATGCTAATACCAATTTAGTGTTTTTCGAAAAAACTAAATAATTACGACACATTTTAGGGAGAAAATTCTATACCCTACGAGGTTTGAATCCGAGTCGTTGTTTCTAGCATTGTCAGAAAGTGAATCTAATGCAAACAGTTTCGAAGAATTACCCTGACTTCTTCCTAACTCTATCCTGAAGAATGCTTTTTCTCAATCTATTTCACTGTGTCTTTTGTATCTCTCTATATATATAAGCTCTTGGATCTATCCATTTAAGATTGCTTTTTCACTTGTTTGTGCCTTTTCAGGCTATAGGAGATGTATCTTCTTTTAACAGTTACATTAATTCCATTCTCTCGGCACTTCTTGCATTTCCCATTAAGTTGTGATTACCTTACGTGTATTACGTGTTCACTCGCTGCATGCCCTTAGTTTATTTGTTTGGTGGAGTTTCCAAAAGATGTTGATTCATATGATTTTAGACTCATTACTATTAGAAATGTAATAGTTCTGAAGCTCAAAGATCGATCTAGAATCTGTTATTACTTGTATCATCCACAACTTAAAAATTTATGCATATATAGACACAATGTTTATGTACATGCATTTGTACGCATCAACCACTAGAAATTATTAGTGCACATTTTTACTGTTTCATCTGTACATATAGCCGAGATTATTCTCGGCGCATATTAGACATCATTGGCAAAGATTCTAGTAATAGAATGAATACACTTTAAAAAGAGTACAATCTAAAGAATTATGTCGCTATTCGCGTGTAGGTAAGTTATTAGGCATATAGACATTTCATTCGCGTAATCGTCAGCCATTTCTTAAAATTCACGAGTTCTCTAAACGAAAATTTGTTATCGGTATGTAACCTTTCTGTATTTTTTGCTTTTTTAATAATAGATTCTCTTTGAAAGAGATTTATGTGCATATAAGGAGATATATTTTTTATCAGAGTGGAATTATAACTGAGCTATAGTAAATAAACGCTAAATGATTTTCGTTTTAGAATTCATGGCAGCCATTAGGAAGAAATTGGTTATTGTGGGTGATGGTGCCTGTGGTAAAACTTGCTTACTCATAGTCTTCAGCAAAGACCAGTTTCCCGAAGTATATGTACCCACGGTATTCGAAAACTATGTCGCGGACATTGAAGTCGATGGGAAACAGGTGAGTCTTTGGAAGAGTTACATTGTAACTTTTATAATTGTTCATCCACTGTATACATTCTAAAAAAATGCTATTCGTAACAGGTGGAGTTGGCTCTTTGGGACACAGCTGGACAAGAAGATTATGATAGGTTGCGTCCATTGTCGTATCCTGACACAGACGTAATCCTAATGTGCTTTTCCATCGATAGTCCCGATTCCCTGGAGAACATTCCCGAGAAATGGACACCAGAGGTGAAGCACTTTTGCCCGAACGTGCCCATTATCCTTGTTGGAAACAAAAGAGACTTGCGCAATGATCCTAACACCATCAAGGAGCTTAGCAAGATGAAACAAGAACCAGTAAAGCCTGAAGAGGGTAGAGCTATGGCCGAAAAAATTAACGCTTTCGCTTATCTTGAATGTTCTGCTAAAAGTAAGGAAGGTATTAGGGAAGTATTTGAAACGGCAACTCGAGCTGCGCTACAAGTTAGTATCTCCGGAACTCAGAAATGTTTTAATAACGCTGTTCAACGCATATTTGGTTTGTAATTTCGCACTGTAGTATTCTATGGGTCTCTTATTCGGAAGCTCGAAGTTACACATCCGAAATGTTTGTTGAACAGTGTCATTTTATAACGTTACAAACTTTATGGGACAAGAATCACACTTTCACGAATATTGTCATTTTCAGGTAAAGAAGAAGAAGAAGGGAAGATGTTGGCTTCTTTAAGTAAAATGCCAAGTATACCCGGTAACGGGCTAAATAATGGAATTGCGGAGCTAGCTGCAATGGAGCTAGTTGTTATGCCGGAGTCCCCCAGCGGAAACCAGATTATGATAACAACAACTTATCTTTAATTATTTTACACAATAAAACAAATCTATATAGAAAAAAAAACGAAAAACAACCACAAAATGCGCCCGCAATATAAAAAACTGTCATTGATGAAACCGGAGACTTAAACATTGACTAAATTCAATACAAGTATATGTGCTATATATATATGAAAAAAACTATAATGTATATTCTCAGTAAGCAAACTGCCCGCAGACTCTGGTCAAAATCTGCTATCAAAGACTGTTACGCCACCTAATGACGATTTTAGTGACTCACTAGTATGATCTGACCTCTGAATTTCTACGATAGAGAGCGCAAATATATAATTATACATTTTAAAGAGCACTAAATCAGAGCTGGGTAAAATTTTGGAGAAAAGATATTTCAAATACTGTTTTAAATGAACAGTAAAGTTTCTGCAAATAAAATATTTTTATTTTGGTAATCTAAAACATCAAATAAAATATTTGAATTTTACGTTAAATAGTATTTAAAATATTTCTTGACAATGCAAATAGATTGAGGATGTATGTAATATTAAAATGCAGGAAGCTATAACATGTTCGAAAACGAGGTGTCAAATGAAAAAAATGTATTCTATATTTTCGTTTTATTTTCTCATGTGGAATGACCCCCTCAAATAAAAATTCGAACTATTTTCAAAATTCTTCAGATGAAATACTATTTTAAAAACTTTTTGTAATCAATAAAATATCTTACTTTTAAAAATGTACATGTGATTTTAAGTAAAATAGACTATTGACTATTTACTACTTGAAATAATATTTTGCCCAGCTCTGCACTAAATACAGAAATGTATTTATTCAGACTCTAGCAATTTATCTTAAAATATGTGCCCAATGAGGTAAATTTATTAAATAATTCTTCGTATATAGATGATTATAATTAATAAGTAGTCTATTTTATTTGACATCATACGTGCATTTGTAAAAATAAATTATTCTATTCGTTGGTAAAAGTTTTCATAATAGTATTGTATTTGAAGGATTTTTAGAACAGTGTGATTTTTTTGAGGGGGCGACTCTACATGAGAAAATAAATTTTTTTCATTCCACACCTCGTTTCCGAAAATATCAATTTCAAAAATGTTATGGCTTCTTGCATCTTCATATTACCTACTTCCTCAATCTATTTTCATCGTCAAGAAATGTTTCAAATACTATTTAACGCAACATTCAACTATTGTATATGACGTTTTAGATTATCAAAATACAAATATTTTATTTTACAGTTTAGATTATGAAAACGAAATTATTTTATTTGCAGAAATTTTTCTATTTATTTAAAATAGTATTTTATTTGAATTATCGAACAATGATTATTTAAAATAGTATTTGAAATATTTTTTCTTAAAAATGTTAGCCAACTTTGATTTAGTGTTCTTTAAACTTACGTATTATTGTATATGTGCACGTTTCCTAACGCAGAAATTGAGAAGTCAGATTACGATAGCGCGTCACTAAAATCGTCACTAGATGGTGTAAGAGTTTTTGGCCAGAGTCTGCCGGCAATCTGCCACGGTCGTCTGCCGGCAGACTTTGCTGGTTTTCTGCCATGGCAGATTTGGTTATCTGGGTTGTAATGACTACTTGATTGTATTTTTTAAATGGTAATGAACTGTGCTTCGAGTTTAAACAATTAAACGATTGTCATACCAACTATTTACATTTACGGTACATAATTATCTATATCATTGTAGCAATTATTACTATTATTGTTAGTATCTCTCATTACTATTATATGCATTCTACATTTTTTTTAATCGTAGTGGCTGTTTATTTTTTGGTAATAAAAAAAGATACGTGCAAGAAAAGGACGACGGAGTTGGGGGAATTCGTAACAAAGTATAAAGAGAGAGAGAGAGAGAGAGCGTGATAGAATGAAAGAGAGAGAGAGAGAGAGAGAGAGAGAGAGAGAGAGAGAGAGAGAGAGAGAGAGATAGTGAATCGGGGAGAGTAGAAACATAATATGCAATGCAAAGTCATAGAAAGCAATGTAAGAATTTAAAACAAATCGTTAAGAATTCCAATTGTTACGTCACTATTTTACTGAACTATGGCATTATCGATATTTCTTAAACAAGCAAACAAACAAAAAAAAGTAACGAACATTATATTACAATTATAAAATTGCGTAAGTAGACCAGCGGATCATTTTGATCTATAAGAATACCAACTAGGCTAAATGTATTATTATTATTAATTATTTTTATTATTATTATTATATTGTAATACGATGACACTAACATTACGGATTATAACAGCGGCTATATTATATTTATGTATTTCGACAACACATCCCTTGTATCCAATCATGCATACAAATGATGTCCCGATTTGTGTTTTGTTACGCGATATATTCGATCCAAAAAATTTAACCGACACGATTAATTGTAATCGAGGAATATTTTTGGATGACTCTATTAATTTAGAGTAAAGAAATCTCACAGAACACGTTAGCTTTTATAGTAGCGTCGTACGACGTACGCGACGATTGCTTTCCAAAAACACATTTCAATCGAAAGTAATGTGTGTGTTCCTCAAGAAAAGAAAAATATCGAGTGATTTACCAATTTCAAGAAGTTACCTTGTAAAGCATTGATTATCGAGCCTGTTGAATCGTCCTGTATTATCCTTCCTTTTATTTCTTATTCTTTCGTTTCTCTCTTTCGTTCATGTGTATAATACTATATTTTACACACCTTCAAACTTACACGTCTTCTATAAAAAAAAAACTAATCTGTAAGGTTCATAAGGTCGTTGCTTTTTGCAAGAACTACTGAATTTACGGCTGCAATGCAGTCCTGGCCATTGATTAAATGAATGACTGTGGAATTGTGTTCAACATACGTTTTTTTTAAACAGTTAGCAGTACTATCGTTGAATTACGCTTTTAACCAGACACCTTCGTCAAGTTGCAGTCGGACTTTGCAACGGTGAAGAGGATCTCGTTCATCGTGGATCAACGGATGGATCGAAGAAACGATCGTCGTTGATCAGCTCTTCGATGCATGAAACTTCGTTAAGTCAACGGTGAGCAAGATTTCTTTTATAGCGTTCAAATCAAATTTATTGTGCGTGTTCGAATAGGAACAGATGGCTGGTAAACGATGGAAAGCTTTAAATCTTTAAAAATGATCCGTTGCAGAGTTTGCGAAATGTTTTTTTTTATAATAATTTCTAAAACTGTACTGTTAATTACAACTGTATCAGTGAATCCTCTATGGACCATTTCTCTTATGGTGTAATAAACGCGATTGTGATTTCGAGCAAAATAAATCGTTAAAAATTTGTACAAACGACTCCATCATAACTTTTTATATGATGAAACGTTATGGAAATCGCCGATAGAACTGACATAATTTATTTTCCATAAAAGTCATGATCGTATTGATCCTCGTCAGAAAGAGCGTTCGTGAGACTGATTTTTTAAAAAATAATATACTGTCACGCGACGAGGACTCGAACAAGTTGCTGATATTTTTTATAACAGAGATTAAGCGTTGATAAATGCACAAAGATTCCGAGATAAGCGTAAACGTTTTATTAATGTTCTTCTATGTTTGACGAAGATTGAGTAACGCGATGATTTATACGCGGCGAACACAAATAAGAGATAAGAATGTATCTTTCTTATTTTTAACGCCCGTACTGGTCCATATGGGATTTAAGATTGTATATAAATTTCAATCGTACTTGGGATAGAAGGATGTAACGCCTTAACGAGTGGCTCGTATGATTTTTTGTTTTACTTCATTTCTTTGTCGTGGGTATGCAAGAGCAATAAAAGTACGAGTTGCTTTGACTCTTTGTTATTTACGGTAACGTTTGCGAGCAATATACGCGCATATACATTATTATACAGAGCGGGCGTACTACCTGTTTCGTTGGTTTTGAATGTTGAAGCGGCAAGGTGTTACACACGTACGAACCGAACAAGAGAAAAGAAAGGAAACCATTGTCTTCGAAGTCTCCATAGTCCCGTACCATTAGTCTTACGACGGCGATATTTGTATAATGGCATGGCGTGCAGCTAACTTAAGAAGTTACGATACTTTCGAGGGCGAGAACTTAACGATCCACACACGTAGTGTTTTCTTCAGTACCGAGGGCGAGAACCGTTACTTTTTTATGATTATCAAGAGAAACGAATTCGAGCGTGAATTTTGTAGGATTCTGGCAAATCGTTCTATGATTAATTAGCTTTTATATATAAGAAGGTATTTACTCTACGATTGCTATAATAATAAATTGTAATTAACAATAAAAATTACTTGTCGAGATTTGTAAATTGCTATTTACTGAATCGACCAAGCGCATAAAGTAAATACGATTGTAATCGCCAGCCGTGTGGGAATTCGTGATGGAAATATGGATATATACGAAACATATCAAATGTATTGTAAACTGTCATTTACAAATTTTATTGAACAAAATTCGTTTGTTTCTTTCAAAACGCATCTCCTGAAAGTTTGCGTGATTGGCGAGTTTTGAAAGTACAATCTCTTCTTAACAAGGAATATCATCGGTTGCAATGCATAAAAAAGTTTCATAAAAACATTTTGTTTCATCTTACTTACTCATTTGTATAAACAAAACTATGTGCATGAACTCGCGAACCTACCGTAGTCAAAATGCGAAAAAATGGAATGGATCGGCTCTTAGACGTATACTTATCGAATCTGGAAAACATTGCAATGATAATCCTAAATCAGTTCTGTATAATCTGACGCGATATATAATATTATGAAGTTGCGTTAATACATGTAGACGACCCTATGCTAAATGACATTTCACTTCGCATTCAGATACTTCGTAGAACAAGTGCGACACGCAATTATTCAGGGGAAGAAGGGAGCGTGTCTCCCTCTCTCACTCAGACCTCTATCTCCAAAACTAGAAACATTCTTAGCCCTTACATTTAATTGAATGTCACTCTCCCCGCCACACTCGTAAGTCTCACAAGGAAAATCTGATTTCAGATGCTGCTGAATTATATGTTATATAAAAATGTAGCAATCATATCACGTATTTGTTACAAGAAGAAAATTTACAATTCCTCGTTCTTAGGCTTGGCGGGCTTGCCTTTGCGATCAAATCCTTTAAGCTCGTTGGTCGCGTGTTTGGCGATGTATTTGACGAAATCGTCGATCCCTCTTCCACCATCGTATTTAACAGGCTTGTCTTTAGCATCCTTCGGTACCCAGAAAAGTGTTGGGAATCCAACAACTTCGTAAGGCGCCGGGACATCGTTAGCAGTGGCATCGAATTTGACTATGTCGACATCTTCGTCCGCGAGCTTTTCACCCAATTCGTCATAAATGGGTGCCAACTTCTTACAATGTCCACACCAAGGAGCATAGAATTCGATCAATGTGTCCTTGCCGCTGTTTGTGACAAGCTCGTCGAAGTTCTTCGCTACCGCGACCTTCACGTGTCCACTGTTATCTTCAGGAACTGCTTCGGACTTCAAATACGGTTCCAGAGTGTCCGCTTCGAGGTCTTTCAAGAACGTTTCGAACGCACCAACCGAGAAATCATCTTTCATAACAAACTTCTGGTTCTTCGCGTTTCTGGCCAATACTACAGGCTTGTCACCTTTCACAAAGTCGATTCCAAAATCGTTCAATTCATGTTGGAAGTCGTCTTTCGACGAAATGGCGAAGTTCAGTTTCGGGAAGTCCTTAGCGACCTTGATGATCCTGTTGCGCCAGTAATTGGTGCCCTTCGGGTTCTTCACATAGTCCACTGCATAGTATGCGACAACAAGAGGGTTCTTGAATTCTCCAGAGTTGTCTCTAGTGCGAATTCCGGCAATACCAAAGCTGAAAAATAAGAGGATATTGTTGTAACAAACGGTTCTTGTAAGGTCTACGAACAAGGTGTTCCTAAAACTTACTAATGTTTCGTAATGAGGTCTTGAACAGTGGTATCAGGCTCAATTTCTACAGTGTTCGGTTCGAACTTGTTCTGCAGAATCTTTGGTCGGTACAGAACAACAGTGTTCCTAAAATTCGATGTAATGTATGTTCATTTCGTATTCATTATTTTTTAGACAGTTTCATGAACAATTAATTATTTACTTGTATCCTTCTTTCTCCATAAGCGATTTCGCGGTTGTGTGAGCGAATCTAACTTTCTCTTTAAGCTTCTTAGACACTGTATGGAAGGATTGCGCCAAGGAAGAGTCTTCCTTCTCAAAGAAACCAACTACACCAACTTCGTCAGAGTTTAGGAACGATTTCAGACAATCTTCTCCAGTCAATTCCTTGGAGGCTGGACCAACTTGTGCCTAACAGATTAAATTCCATTCATGTAATTCAAATTTTATATCTATGTTCTTCGATAAATTGGAAGAAATGAATTCTATATACCTTCATGTATTTGGCAATTCCAGCAGCTTCCCTAGGTCCATTGTAATCGCTAACAAAGTCTCCTTTGGAGAAGATCTTCAGTGTTGGATAGCCAGTGACTGAATGCTTGTTACAAGCCTCCTTTCCACCTTCGGTACAATCTACCTTGGCCAGAGTGATCGGAGGATCATTACCCAACAGCACCTCGGCTGCTTTGGCATATTCTGGCTTCAACCGTTTGCAATGACCGCACCTAAAAAGACAATAAATAAATATTTTGTGTGCAGATCACTTGTCTAAACAAAAGTTAGGGAAGCCACATTGGCTGTATTGCTATATTCGTAATATAGCCGAGTGTCCATCTCATATAACTGATAATATAAAATAAGAAAAAAAGTTCACTTTCTTTTGTTTTTAATATTACAGAGCAAAAGTGGTATTAACTCCAATTTATTTTTTATTTCGAAAAGCAATGATATCTAGTTTCAACCATTAAAATAATATGTTTTATCTGCTAAAAAGTTATGTACATATCTCTAAAACTCGAGAAATGTGACTCGTTAAATTCTAGCTCTGAAATCCAGATTTGGAAATCAGGAACGTTTCTTTTCTAATTACATATAAATAGGAATTTTGAAAGTAAGGAACATGTCTTATATGATTATACATATATCGGGTTCTGTGTCGAACCCGAAGGAAACTCTGAAGGAATAGGAACAAAGTCTTGTTGGGTAACGTGTCACGAACCGGCATCTAACATCGCGACCGGAACTCCGAAAAACCGTTCCAATTTCTCGTTTTCTTTGACAGTCACGAATTCGAGGGTACGATAACGAAAAGAAGAAGATACTCGCAGCTTGGAGAACATTGAATTATCGTGAAATTTCTTACCATGGCGCGTAAAACATAACAAGCGTGTTCTCGAGCCGATCTAATTCATGGCTGAAGGTTTCGTCGGTGAGTTCTAGCACGTCCTTCTCCTCGGCTAAGACGGTGACCAGAACCAGGAAAAGGAAGGCAAGATACTTGGGCAGCATCGTGGATCACGCTACAACTTGTTAAACAGAATCGGTTTCGGCTCTTTCCTTCGGGAGACACTGTTCGTCTAAGACGTGGCTTTTGCAAGAAGTTAGTCAGCAGTGCACGGTACCCCGCGCGGTGCTGTCGCCTCCTGATTGGCTGCTCCTTTCGCAGATACGTGTGCGCTTGTATTCCTGTAAACGCCACGTATCGTACAGGGTGTTCCTAAAATCGGTGACCAACCTCCGCTACATCCTGTTAACTGTTTTTTTATTTTACTCGATGAGCTCGTCTATGTTCTCGCGTACTGAAAAGCGTCGATAGAAAACTTCGAAGTGTTTCGATCGTCTTTGGACTCTATTGCGGACACTTTTTGTCTGTTAAACGTAACCACACGGTTAACAGTTTCAGACGCACCCTGTAGACAAAATGAAAGATAAGGTTCCAGACCAGGAGCGGGCAAGGAGAAGCCACATTTTGCTGGTTTTTGACCTTGGTGGGAGGAGATACGAAGAACTTTATAACGGTACGTGTGTTTTTGGTAAAATGGTACAAGTATGGATGGCAACGATACATCGATATTTTCTCCCGATATATCGAAATCATCGATGTTTTGAAATAGTTGGAATAGTTGCATTTGATTTAGATCATCCCATAATTGACCGGGTCAATTTTACGAGCTGTGAACGAAAATATAAAACTGCTCTAATATTATTATAAATATTAAGTATACACTAAAATAATGATAAAACTCTATCAGTACGTATTTCGACGATGTTTTCGTTTTTCTCGGCTTGTCATGGTTCCGTGACCGGTGGCGGGATAAGTTAAAACTTTAAAAGAATTCAGGATAACATTTGACTAACGCCGAATATGTGCGCTCGAATTCTCAAATGTGCTGAAACAAATGAATATCATCGTATGTTGTTGAGGATGCAATCACGTTTACAGCGTTTTTATGCGAATTGTGCAGTGTTTTAAAAAATCTTACTATTATTTTGTTCTCTTTATCATTTTTATTCTCCGTTATGGCAAAATTTTATAAAACTGTCTGCCCACGAAGCTTGGAGCAGGATATGTGGGACAGTGTTAAAAACGAGTGTCAAGCGAGGGAATTCTGACACTGTTGCTTATCGTATTTTGCTGAAATCGAAATAAAGACGGAAGGATTTGTAATATTTATTAGTACTCTGTGGATCGAAAAGAAATTGCACGTATATTTTTGCTAAATAAGTAGGATGGATTCGAATAATTATTTCAATGACAAGCAAACTTTGCTAATTGGCCGTGACCACAATACCACAAGGATCAGAGAGGAATTCCTCTGTGCAAGGATCTTTTTTTTTTTTTTTTGAATGTGCCAAAGTTTACAATTATCGACGATGTTGAAAATGACCAAGGAGTTTGGCGGTTTTGCCGTAGATGGCGCAACAAGTATCTTTTTACCGTATTTCAGTGGTGGGCACAGGTGGAGCCCACTGATATGGAGCCCCTCAAACGCCTGCTTCTCCCACCACCTCTCTTTTATGCAGTGCGCACATTCGTTGCGTGCGCTGATATCTCGTGTCTTCGTTGCCCCATTGTGCCGCGCTTGGTGGAAGGGGACAGAGGGCGCTACGGTATAGACGGTTTTGCCTCAATTGAGGCAAAATTGCCTATCCCTGCCGTACTTCTCGTTTTTGTTCATTTTTACACGGTAAATAATTTCACGAGTAAATTGCGATTTATCCAAATAATATATACAAAAGTTTTCATGTATATCATAGTAGTTAATTATCTCTTTAAAATTAACCGTACCGAGCACAAAATGGGACTGGTCTATTTTGTCTTATGAAAATTACAAAACTGAATTTGCTTAGATTTCTCGTAATTTTTATAACAATATGTGCTTGAATGAACAAATTTATTTAATTATTTTTATTGGGAGTATCTTTGTAATTTCAATAATTGTAAAATAAAATGAGAAATCGATCGTAGTACGGTTACTATTAACCCATTAACTGCCGTGCAATCTCAAAACTAGAATAAACTCGATATAATTTATGTAATGAAACAAAAACTAAATGGTCAAGTTGTATCATGGCCGTTGCTATCTATGTATAAGAAGAAAAATTATTCTGGGAAAGTATTCTGGTTAGGGAATGCCCCCAAACGCTGAACAAACAGGAAAATCCATAATTCGTACGCGCGCTGTACTTGTTATTAAACGTAATGCAAATTTCAATGCTCATTGTCAGTCCTTTCGAAACGGTAACCACGCGCAGTCAGTATCAGTTTCTAGCGGGATCGTGAGTTTGCACAAACGCAAAAAAAAAAACGTGGGAAAGTTTAACGTAACCAGCCTTCATTAAATATCGCAACCGGTGAGCGGTATTTGGTTAGTTGAAACTGTGAAGTTGTTTGCAACGAACACGTTTCAAGTCACTCGGACGCAATTTATTTTCTCTAATACTATGGTGAGTGAAAATGATAAAGTTCAAAGGGGACTGGGAAAACGCGCGAAAAGTCTGGAGCATAAAAATAATTTAAAAAATTCTCAATTTAAGCGTTACTAATAATAATATTAAAAAATAACACTCACAGCTTCGAACATTTTATTGCAAAGTAATTGCGGACAAATATGGACACTCGTATTTCATTCCTGTTGCTTCAATACTGTGTTGCGTGTCGTGGGTTTCGATTAATTAACTGCGCTGTATAAAAGTACCTCGTAAATAATCGAGAATCAATTTTACTATTATAATTGCGCGGCACCAGACATTTTCATCGGAACACTTTGATAAAATTGGATCAATATTTTAACAAAATAGTGCATAGACGTAGCATATATAAATATTCATAATTTTATCGTTAAAATGACTCGTATAGTGTAGAAATCTGGATAAACAATTGATCAATTTATGTGCACGTGAATGTTAATTAATAACGAAATGACAGACGATGACTATTGCAAATACGAAGTAAATACAAATAAGTGTAGATAGCCGCGCCAACAGGTGGTCGATTCAAGGATTTATGATAAACCTTTATATAAGTCGCAACCTCTATGCAAGTGGTATCGGTTTGTAACAATAAATGGGAGATCTGGTTTAATTGACAGTCATTCAGATGGTTAACGGGATCATCAATAATTCATCGCTAATACGAGCGAACCAGTTATATAAAGATATTCTATTTCTAGTAGTGTAATCATTGTAACTCGTCTATGTCGAGCATCAATCGATACCCTTGAGTTTTATGCGATTCAAAAGCTCAACAACCAAAATATGACAAAATTTTAATTATTTGAATATGTGTCGTATTAACTGTCAAATATTTCAGATTTAGTTTCCACAAATAACAATAGACATGACTCAGCAATTAGATAATATTATTATCAATTATCGTGATCTACGAGTGGTTTAAATATTGCGGGCGGGTTATGCAAAATCAATTATTTTGATAATCATTTCCTGTTTGAACGCGTGTAGTTCGTGGGTAAAGAAGGGGACGATAAAAAATAGGCCACTCGTGGTAAACGGAAATAGAGTCACGTGACTCGAGAATCGATAAGCGCTTCGATAAGCGGACTTACCGAAGCAGATACGTTCAGTCGGACCGAATCAGTCCAGTCGTGACCCAGCCGTCAAAGCGACAGGTTGGCTTGTTCTTCTGCATTTTGCCAATTCTTACCATTGAATCCAGTTCATTTGGCTATTAGCCACAAGACACGTATTTATTTACGTCATTACACTTACGTATTTTCAGTTCGTTCGCCAGTGTGTCCATTACGCCAGCGCTCATCATTTATCAGCTGCTGCGAAAGGTAAAAGACTTGGGTTGTGTCATCATTCATCATCAATTATGGTGCTCACTTTCTCTTTTACTCCTAAAAAAATTGACATACTTTCGACATCGGGAGCTCCGATTTAACGTCAAGACTGATATCGAATAACGAAATTTTTACTTGATCGTATCCATAATTGGGTATTCAAATTTTTAAACCACTTAACAACTAAATGCCAACGTTAGTTAACCGCGAGGCAATTATTTATAAAAGGGTCCACACCTCCGATTTTGATGGAATTTAAATATGTTGTATAGCTCGACATTTTGGATAACTTTTTAGTTTGCAAAAACAGCTGCTGTGCTTTAGTTTCCGAGATATTCGCGAAAAACTGTTCGGACGACTACAGCGAACTCCGCCTTTTCCTAATGGCCGAATTTATTCTTTAAGGCGGCGGAGAGGCTCTGAAAAAATTGTCCAGAATCATGTCCTTGAGAACATATTTCAAGATTATCAAAATCGGAGAGGAGGACCCTTTAGTAAATAATTACCAATCGCGATTGTATGTCATAAATTAGGTATGTCAATAATAATTATAAATTGCATTACATATATTCAGCAAGAAAATCTGTTCCAGGAAATCCAAGAAACATGCCTTGTCCATTCTTGACTCGCTTGAGTGCCAACTATGTCCATAATTATGGCTCTTCGGTGTTGACCAATTATCGTCAGCTTTGTCCATTCATGTCGCAGTTCATTAGAACTCAAGCAGAAAGCACAGAGACACAGCATGTGCAAAAAGATGTGAAAACCCAATGTCCTTTTCTAGTTAAAGAGCATGTTGTTTTAAGAACTGCCAATCCTGCTGTCGCGGAAGACATTAGAAATGAGATTTCTAATGAACCAAAAGAAGAGCAAAGCTTTGCCTATGAAGAATTCTTTCATGAACAGATCATGAAGAAAAAGAAAGATCATTCTTATAGAGTCTTCAAAAAAGTGAACAGGCTGGCACAAAATTTTCCAACTGCCGTCGAATATTCGAAGGAACCGAAACCCATCACCGTTTGGTGTTCTAATGATTACTTAGGGATGTCTAGACATCCGGTGGTAACCAGTGCTGTCCAGGAAGCTCTGGACAAGTTCGGAGCAGGTGCAGGTGGAACAAGAAACATATCTGGCAACTCTATGGGCCATGAAATGTTAGAGAAAAGACTTGCAGCTCTGCATCAGAAAGAGGCTGGTTTATTGTTCACTTCCTGCTTTGTTGCTAACGATTCCACTTTATACACTTTAGCAAAACTTCTACCAGGTTGCCACATTTTCTCTGATGCTGGCAACCATGCTTCCATGATTCAGGGAATAAGAAATAGCGGAATACCGAAGCATATTTTTAGGCACAACGATGTAGAACACTTAGAAGAACTGCTGTCCAAAGTGGACAAGAATGTTCCGAAAATTGTAGCGTTTGAAACGGTACATTCTATGACCGGCGATATATGCCCTTTGGAAAAATTGTGTGACGTTGCTCATAAATATGGTGCCTTGACTTTCGTTGACGAAGTACACGCGGTTGGCCTATACGGATATTCGGGTGCTGGAATTGGAGAGAGAGATTGGGTGCTTCATAAAATGGACATCATTTCTGGTACATTAGGCAAAGCATTTGGAAATGTTGGTGGTTATGTTGTCGGCTCGGAGAAATTGATAGATATGATACGAAGCTACGCTGCAGGCTTTATCTTCACGACATCGTTACCACCGACGGTATTATACGGCGCTCTGGCCGCCGTTGAAATTTTAGCTTCTGACGAAGGGAGAGCATTGAGAGCTACTCATCAAAATAACGTAGCTTATATGAAATGTATTTTGACCGAGGCTGGTCTTCCGGTAGAACCATCGCCTTCGCATATTATTCCAATAAGAGTAAGCTGCCCTACGAACTTCAGATCTATAGTAATGTCTTGATATATGTATATCTATACATTCTTGCCATTGGATTTGTCACAAATATCGAGCACATCTTTTTCACATATATTGAGATATTACTGTATATTAAGATAGTTTACATGCACACTCTATTGTAATTTTGTACCAGGTTGGAGATCCGCTACTATGCAGTCAATTGGCCGATCTTTTGATACAGGAGAAAGGCCATTATGTGCAAGCAATAAATTATCCTACAGTTCCAAAAGGGCAGGAAAGATTAAGGCTGGCTCCTACTCCAAAGCACACTCGGACAATGATGGACCAGTTTGTGAAGGACATGTTAGATGTGTTCCATTATCTAAATGTATCAAAATTTGAGTAATTAGCTAATAATAAAACCTAATTTCGGTTCATTGATGAATGTTCTTAATAGAAAAAAGTTATAAAATATCTCGGAAGAACCGCCGAAACAATGGGATCGCCAGCTCTGCGATCATCAGATATTTTTGTCATTTATCGAACACAAACTTTTCGGCTGCAGGCAGGCCATTCGATGTACATAAGAGCTAAATAAAGAAAGCGCCACAAGAACCATCCTATTTAGTTCTTTTTCCTTCGTAGATAGTTGAATATCGCAAATCGTATTTCTGGAACATAATTAAATTTTAACACTTTTGCGCCCAGCCTCACGCATGCGCACATAATGAAAAAGCAGATGGCGATCTCTCCGACGCGGCCTTTTCCCTTGGTCTACAGCTAAGTAAGATTTTTCACAATTTTTATTGTGTTCTTTTGTTATTTAATAGTATTGCGCATAATTATTAACAATGAGCCAAATTCTCCTATATACAAAAAAATTAATTGTGCAACAACACGAATCACACAAGAAATTTGAGACTCGGGTACAACGAAGTGCAAGTTTATAGTCCTTCGATATTTTTGACTTGATTGATCCATCAGTTCTTACGATTGAATACCATCAATCGCCGATTGTGATATCTTCATTACAACTATATAGTTACATTGCAATAATAAAACAAAATATATTATTATGCGACGATCGTACAATTCTCGTTTGCTTAGATCGAATATTTACTGTACTACATATATCATATTACGTAAAACATTTTACATTTTTTTTTCAATTTAATACAAGCTAATCAGCAATTGTATGGCAGTGTAAAAGGATTGATTCATGTGATCGATTAACTACTCGCAAACGTTAGAGATAGAGCAATACTATAGCCGCCGTAGGTGGCCGCCCTATGTATGTGGTCTTATCCAGTCTTATCACACTGTCATCCCTTAAAACGTGTGTCGATGACGTGCACTTTCATCTTAGCCCGACTTGTGATTTTACAATCGTAAAATGATAGTGAAATGAACCAAACTCGTAGGAAAGTTGTACATAATTATGTCTGTTAAATGCTTTTTCGTCTACGATTCAAATGTAATACATTCTCGTTGTTGAAATGGTAAATCGAAGACACAACGGAGGTTAGGATGAGAGGTTTCACTAATATTTTGAAGATGTTCGTCGCGTTGTTATATGATTACGCGCGAGGATTGTCCTACATTCTTACTGCGATCTTTCTTCTGGGCTATTGTCTAAATCCAGCCAGATTTGCTTCGCATTATACATTCATAAAGACGGAGGATATCTACAATGAAATGGAGAGATCATATCCAGCGAGAGACAACTCTTGCACGATTACAATTAATCCTAAGAGATATTTCAATCAATTACTTTATCCCGAGGAACACCCTCGAGAGAATCCAGTAACGATGGCACGACGCTTAGGTATATTACCTGGGGGACAATGGAAGCCTATGAACTGTCATCCCCTTTTCAATGTGGCGATTATACTACCTTATCGAAACAGACACACGCAGCTAGCCATTTTCATGAACTACATTCATCCTTTCCTGCAAGCTCAAAATCTTGACTATAGAATATTTGTGATAGAGCAAAGTCCTATGAGAGAATTCAATCGTGCTAAACTCTTCAATGTTGGGTACGCGGAAGCTACCAAAGTGAATGATTTTCATTGCTTCATCTTTCAAGACATAGATCTAATACCTCAGAATCCTGATAACATTTATGCCTGCACCAAAATGCCCAGACACATGAGCTCTAGCGTGAATACATTCCGTTATAATTTACCTTACACTGGCTTATTTGGAGGTGCGATTGCGCTCACACGAAAACAGTTTGAAAGGGTCAATGGGTTCTCCAATGTTTTCTACGGATGGGGTGGAGAAGATGATGATTTTTACAGTCGTCTGCAATCCAGAGGTTTCCAGGTACACCTGTTCTTGTTCTAGTAAAACTTGTTCTAGGAAATACTATTGCTAAAGCACTAACATTCATTTTAAATTTCAGGTCATTCGCTTTGGTCCTGATATTGCTCAGTATTATATGCTAACTCATAAAAAAGAAATTCCAAGTAATGCAAGATTTGAGAATTTAGAGACTGGGGCTAAGAGATATGATACTGATGGACTCAGCAGTCTAGAATATAGGGTTTTAAATCATCAGCTGAGGCCTTTGTATTCATGGATCTTAGCAGACGTTTAGATCTCCACACGTCTACACGTTCAATATTTCTTGAGTCATATCGTGAACAAATTTAGTTCTTTTAACTGCAGAGAGTTATTATAAAAACCTGCACAAAGACCTGTTTTGTAAAAATTTTCTAGCGCGTAAATTCACTTGAAGTCACTGGAGAATTTTGTATACAAGTATCATTCTGAATAGTGTTTTGTGATATTATACCAAATACATTGCCATAATATGTTTATATAATTAAATATTCGATGATGTAACTAAAGAAACGTTTTATGGATAAAAAATGTACTGTCGTGATACTACATTTTAGGAACAAACACACAATATTGCTGTGCAATTTGTTCAAACTAATTATCTGCAGAGTCCAATAAGTAGCAGAGACACGTGTCCTATATTTCGTTCCTCTTTGTATTAACGCGTTGCATCGCGGGAGTCAATTTTTTGAGAATACAGTCTTAATAGTACAAAACGTTCTTTAAATAAATAACGAGTTGTAGAGAATCAGTTTATTCTTTATTTATTCCTGGTTTGCTACGTGATTAAAACTAAAACTATTGAATAGTATTTTTTAGTATAGTCACCGTGAATACCAGTTACGAAATTAAAACATTTATTGTACTTAATGCTGAAAACGTATGAAATAGATTAAGTTTGTATGTTTCTAATCTCAGTAAACGTAATTAAAACAGGTTACGCTTATCGGATACCTTATGATTCCAAATAACTAATGTGATAAATTTAACTATAGTGCACTGAGAAACTTTTAATTTCCAAGCAATTCGGGCCTAGCCGATTAAGATTGTCAAAAGTGCCCTTAGAGGTTTTTCAATAACCATTGAACCACTCGAAAGCTGACCAAGCAAAACCCCTCTGAGTAAAATTTTAGTCCCCTAGCTTGTCCGTGAGAGTAGTTACAGGGTAAATTAGATTTCGCGCTTTTCCACACATTTTCCGCTCTTTGAATCTTTCTAAAATTCTGAAAAAAATGTGGCATATTTTGAGTCTTAAGGCGCATTTTTAAGAATTTTTTCAGATTTTTTTGTTTCAAACTGTGCCCGTAAAAAATGAAAAACGTCGGAAAAATGCAGATTTCTCAAAAATATGAAAACGTGAAAACGTGTCGTCAATTTTTTTAGATTTTTTCTTGTGGGAGATCATTGTCAAAAACAATAAAATCCAAATTGCTTCCACATTTTTGCTGTGAGAAGGAGAGTTACACTTGTTGGTTTTACCGCAGGTGTATATTAAGCAATTTTTAACGTTATTACATCGAAACAAGCAATTATTTTACGTAGGAAATGTAATGTAAGAGTAAGAACAAATTGTCTAGTGGGCGATATATACCAATGTGTTCGTAACGCTTACGGCTTACAACATCGCCGGTTGGCAGAGTTGTTAGGGCGTCCGACTACGGAGCCGGATACACTTGGGTTCGTATCCTGCCGGTGGCAAAATTTTTTTTCCATACGTTGTACTTTATTTTTTCAATATTATTTTATACCATTTATTCACATGATTTTAACAATATTTTATACGATTTATTCACATGATTTTAACAATATTTTTCTAATGTTTTCTAATTTTGTTTTCATTATTTTTGACAATGATCTCTCACAAGAAAAAATCTAAAAAAAATTGACGACACAGTCGGTTATGGTACTATGTCGAGGAACTAAACAGCAAAATAACATGTTTTCATATTTTCGAGAAATCTGCATTTTTCCGATGTTTTTCATTTTTTACGGGCACAGTTTGAAACAAAAAAATCTAAAAAAATTCTCAAAAATGCGCCTTAAGACCCAAAATATGCCACATTTTTTCAGAATTTTAGAAAGATTCAAAGAGCGGAAAATGTGTGGAAAAGCGCGAAATCTAATTTACCCTGTAACTACTCTCACGGACAAGCTAGGGGACTAAAATTTTACTCAGAGGGGTTTTTCTTGGTCAGCTTTCGAATGGTTCAGTGGTCATTTAAAAACCTCTAAGGGCACTTTTGACCATCTTAATCGGCTTCGCCCTTTTGAATCGTCGAAAATAATTGAACTACATACACGTATAAGTACAAATATTTGAAATTATACACGGATGTGAACGAGTTAAAACGATTATTTATTGTATAAAGTTGTTACGCGGCTATTAGACTTTTATTTATACGCACTTAATCGCTAGTCATTTAAAAATATCTATAAATCATAAGTATTGCTCTCAATATTTCTCACTGATTTGAATCGAAAGAAAAAAACACAAAGACAAGCAAGTATCTTTCAAAGACAGACATAGTGTAGTGCAGGCATTGTTGCTGCGTGTATTTTTATTGTTATATTTTAACTTCATTACATGGGTTTTGCATGTATAATTAAAAAAATAAGGATAGAGTTTAAGAATGACTGTAGAAATGTGTATATAGCAAAGAATGTATGATTTCCAAAATTGCTACTTAAATCAGTAATAAAAAGAAAAAATCTACGTACATGTATATGAGTATAAATATAATTATCTCTCTATATTCGTGTACGTGAAACCTGACATAATTACATTATAAACACATTACGAAGTTCAATGCAAATTGTCACAGTGTAATAAATATGTGATGAATAACTAATGAATTCAGTTGCACTGGATCTTAATTATAGTTAGATTACTTTCTCTTGAAAGAAGCATCATGAAATTGGATTCATAGGTATGCAGAGTAAAAATCAAAATATTCGAAGGCAATTGATCTTTTTCGTTTCGAAAACATTTCATAATGCTTCGATATACATCTTTCATCGTTCAAGTATGAAAAGTACTGTATTGTGCACAAAATTGTTACACGGGAATTGCTTAATAATCTTTAAACTATCTTCCTAATGGTATGTAGTTCATTCTTGGGTAAACATTGAAAGCGTGTTATTATTACAGGTGTAAACAAATTTGTATAACTTCACCGCGGTAAATAGAGCTAAAAAATAGAATACGCGCGAAGCGTTTTTCTTTTTAAATACTATCACGTCAAGCGGTGTATCGGAATTTAATGAAAAAGAAAAAAAAACAGCATATGCAAATACTAACATTACCAGTTTATTAGCTCCTAAAAAACCTTAGCATAATAATGTAAATTAATATTATGTAACCGTACAGGAAAATATAAAAAAAATTGTAACGTGTATCCCCAAGAATGGATTATCACCGTTTTCAATTATCAAGTACGCGATCAGCATACTAATTGGATAATACGTGTACATACCTATTCATCTATGGAAAAAGTTGAGTACAAGTACTTGTGTGTATATATAAAATCTATGTTCAATAATGTTGGACATATTATGTATCGGACAGTTCTTGATAACGTGCGTACATCATTTTCTTTACACAATCTTTGTAGGTGTCCCCGGGTAATGCGCTGTACGACGATGATTTCGCCCCTAAACCAGCTGTCGGAACTCTTCTCTCCGCTTCGATGATGCTCGTTCTACCTTGGTTGGACTTTCCAAGCCCCATTCCTTCGCTCCACCCCATTTTTTGCAATAGTTTATTGCCAACATTGTCAGAACCGATGCCAGCTCTCGTGGGCTCCTCGTAGGACACAGATATCTCCTCAACTCTGGTCTTCAAATATTTTTCTTTCAGTTTGTTTGGCTGCGGTGGCTCCGGTTCTCCGTACTTCGCCCTCCTCTCTTTGGCACGGTCTCTATATTTGTTGTTTCTTTGTTGTGGATCATTTGGATCCAAACCGCGAACTTGATACCAATTTTCCAGATTCTGTTTGTGAAGGTCCGACAATTGTTGATGGCGAAGCAACGCTTCCTTGCTCGGAAATTGTCGCTTGCACAACAAACAGGCTAACTTTGCCCAATCTGTGTGTTGCCTTTCTTCCTGTTGTACATCCTCTATTTCCTCCTCCGTGTCGCTACCGCCACCATAGGCAGCGACCAAGCCATTGTTTCCGCTCTGATCCTCGTCCTCGTGGAAAGAACTCGCGAGAGACTTCTTTTCCAATATGGCGTATCCTGCGTCTGCAGCCCCGCTTCCAACTCCCTGATTGCCATCACCACCAGCGAACTCGGAGTTCCAATTGCTCTTCGCGTTCTCTTTCTTTTGATTCAAGGTCTTCGCCCAACGCTCCATATCCTTTGCTATCTTCTTAGCTACCTTCACCTTATCCTGTTTGCTGTCCTTCTTTTTACTGTCGTCTTCTTTGGACAACTCTTGCGCTGCACTGGTGATCGACGAGGTTGTTGGCTGATTGGTGACCGTGTTCGTTGCGTCTGTACTACTAGCGGTAGCAGTTATCGTAGTCCCGCTTGTTGTAGTTCCGGTTGCTTGTGTCACGGTTGGACTTGTCTATAAAATCAAAGTTAATATAGACATTTACAAGCATCGATGTGCATTCTCAATAGTTCAGGAAATAATCGCGCGTATACAGGGTGTTCCAAAAATGTTGTACTTCCATGAAAACGATCATTCTTGAGGTCAATTGAAGTAACTTTTTTCCTTTGTAAAAATGTCATACGCGGCTTCGTGTTGGAGTTATTAACGAAAAACACAGGTCAACTAGATTGTGGCTAAAGTAGACGGATTCCGGCTCGGCCAGTAGCACCGTCCGTGTTTTTCGTTATTGACTCTTTAACAAAGCTTCGAAGAACATTTTCGTAAAGGAAAATGTTATTTCAAATGACCTCAAGGATCATTCCTTTCAAAGTACAACATTTTTAGGACATCCTGTTTATTTAAACCGGACGTATCGTACATTCAATTACCTTTGCTGGTTGATATGAAAACGATTCGGCATCCCAATAAAGGAATTGTTGCGTGTGACTATTATAGTAGTATTGCGAATTTGGATCGTAATATAATCCTGTACTTGGGTCGTAATAGTATCCCGATGACTCGTCGTAGTGATAGGTGCTGACGTCCGGAACAGCTGTAATATGTAAACATTGAATAGAGTACTTTATACGAAATGACACCAACTACGCTTCTTAGATAAAAACTTACAGTAAACTTTACCATCACCAGCGTGCGCAGGCACCCTTCCGCTTGCCAATGAGGTACTGGTCGGTGCCGTGGGCGTTGGCCTGTTCTTCATCTCGTCCGCGTCGCCTAACTTCCTCGACGCTTGCAACTGTTGTATGGCAGATTGTGCTACGGCTGCCGCCGCGTTTACCCTATCAGTCTGGTTCAAAGACGGCAACGTGATCGCGGAACCTTGCATTATTTGATTTTGATAATATTGCGTATAATACTGGAGATAGTGAGCTTTCTGCGCGGGCGTCTTAGCGTATAAGTTGGCACTGTACTCTGCCAATTGAGCAACATCGTCTAACGTGTATCTCTGCGGTTGACTGTCGTTCGCCTTCCACGTATTGGTGTTGTTTATTTGGTGAAGCTTGCAGTACGTGATCTCGACTTTCCTACCGTCCACCACCAACCCCTGTTTAGTGAGTGCTGTGTGCAAGTACATGGCGTCTACTACGTTGCCCATCTCCAAGTAACAGACGCCCCTGGATGTGTTTGTCAGAGTATCACGTCCAATCCGTATGCTACGTATAGGCATAGACGAGAGATTCTTCATTGCTTGTAACACCGAATCCTCGGTCGTGAGAACATCCAGACCTCGAAGTAGAACAGTGTTTGTAGGGTGAGGGCTGATTTCATCGCTACCCTCACCGCCTTCTTCGCTCTCTGCCCTCGAAGCGGAACATTTAAAACATGTCTCGCGCCTCTTGAAATTGTGTGCGCCACACTATAGAAACAGCAGAAATATTTTTAACAAATTTCACAGGCTTTAAGATAAAATTATTCCCTGTTTCTTACATTACAGTATACATGTCATTTTCATTTTTATCTTAAATTGCTCTGCTGTGTGCAAATACAAACACAATCACCTGTTTATTCAGTTAGATTAATTTGTTACTTTAGAAACGTGTACTGTAATATGGAATAAGAGGAATGCATGTATGCCAATGGATGTACCTTAACGCAGTGCCAGTCTTGCGTGTTCTTTGCTGGTGGTTTATCTACATGGCAATCTTTTGGTATACTGTACTGCATCAAGGCACGATATTGGTCCTGCAGCATCAATACTCCCTGAAACAGAGAATTTCAGTGTTATCCCGTCCAGCATCCTCCCAAAGCCTCCGTTTATCCCGTAAACTTCCTTCTTGGTTGACGAAATTATAGTTTTCTACTTCATAGCTTCCCGTCTCGAACGAACAGTAAAGAAAATATGTCGTGGGCTTATATGAACGTGGGCCATTCCACACGGCTTGCAGATCGACTATAATATGTACATGCGCGACAACTTTCCTTTCTTTACTCTCTATTTTTGTGTTTCTTTTTTTTTCTTTTCTCTTTTAATATTTTAAATTCGGTCAAACAAATTTAATTCTCGCGAAAAAACCAAGCAAACGTACAATGATTGCTTGCAGTAAATAAATCATACGTGAATGAAAGAAAGTCGTGCAGAAAATTGTCATTCTCATTTCAAATATGCTCGGATCGTATTTGGTAATTGCATCGAGAAAAAGAGTACGTGTGTGTGTATGTGTGTGAGAGAGAGCGAGAGAGACAGAGAGAACAAAGTTAAATGATATAAGCGCACTAAGATGATACAAGTAAATAATGTAAGCGTTTTTTGTAACCGTATGAACGCAGCGGAAAAAAGTGTGTGACTCGTTAAAAAATCAACTATCATGCCGTACAAAGTATGCATTTTACGCAAAAAGATAAGACGATTGGAATGACCCCTTCCTCAGATCTTCATTGTTAGTCCACAAACTTTTATGACAGACAGAGGACAGGCTAAAAAAAAGCACGCGCGCGCGCGGGAAAAACCGCCTTTTTTTCCTTTTTTCTTTTCAGTTTCGTCTTAATTCAAGAAAAATTTAATAAATCCAATATAAGACGGAATTGCGAGAGCAAGTTAAGAAAAGTCTGCAAAGTATGTGGGGACTCCTAGATAAATAATTAGGTACGGTAGATTGAAGTAGCCTTTTTGATAGGTGAGCAGCCATGGCCATGGGGAAGGCCAGGGGGCTGCGTTACCGTGCCTTGCCGCCACGGGGCGTCGGTGGCACGCGTGACAACGCATCGGTTGGGTATCTGGACTGAACTTCTTTCTACCTGTTTCATCTCCATCCACCGTGCGGCCTCCTGAGTCGCGTTAAACTCGACGAATGCAAAACCTCGCGAAGCACCTATACAGAGCAAATACACACATATCCAAAGTTAATCCACGTATTGCCTGGGTGTCTCTACTCTGAGAGGGCAGGCAATCACAGCACCAACCATTGACAGACTGAGTTTCGATACGAAGTGTATTTTTCTTCGCTTCGTTGCTTGCTTTCATTTCCATTTGCCTAAAGCTCAGCAGAACGAATTCTCTACTCGGATGACAGGCAATCTCTGTTGTATCTTTTTTTTATTTTTTCTTACACGCGAATCTCTTTTTCTGTTTTTACTCTAATGTAATACCTTTTCAGTTATCACTCCCTCACCCACCCCCCATTTTTGGTAGCAGAAATAGATAGAGGTGATAATAATACAGTTTCCCATCGAAAACTTTTTGGAAAACAAAAAGTAGCGACCAATGTTTACGATATAGTTAGAACGCGTTCATAAAAAAAGACAAACAGAAACAAACGATTATTTTTTATGCAATATAGACAATGGAGTACAGCAATTTTTTTTCAGACAGAGACAGGGTAATTAAATGTTGTATAAGCGAGTAGAGTTGGTTGGTAAATTTTGCAGTTCAACTATTTGAAATATAGGATTCAGAGTAACTACAGATATTTTGCGCCACCCTTGCAAGATGAATAATGAAGCTCTGATTTTCCTTAAAACTCTTCCTGCATTTGATACTGACTTACCTTGCTCCAACAAATGAATGATTTATATTCAATTGATAGTTGATCTATCTCTTCAATAATTTTGGAGTATGCATGATTGGTACAAACATAATACTAACAGAGATCTTTGGTCGATAGAACAAAAAATTGTTTGAAACTATCTTCGATCACTGTCAATGTTAGTGCATCTAATACGTTTGACTGAACAAGTATCAGGAATGTCAAACAATTTTTTCTTTGTCTCAATGACCATCGAGAGTAATGCGGTAATTAACTTAGACTAGACAAATCTAATGCACCCTGCTGAGATGAAAAGCGATTTGCTATTTTGCGTATTAGGTAGAGGGGATAGGTTTAATTGATCAAAAATAGGGATAATTACCTGTATCCTTTTTACGAATCAGCCTGATGTCCTTCGGCATGAGACCACAGTTGAGGATGTCTTGCCGCACCTGTGATACACACATCATAATAATAACAGTGATGTATGCTCTCAAACGCTGGCTCACTAGCGGCCACTTATGTTGGGCCGCTAAGTTGACAACCTACGTCATTTTCAGTTATGTGTTGAGCAAGCCCACGAATCATTATGGTGTTGTTCGGAGATTGAGATTTGTAGTGAATGCCTTCCATGGACGAACCATACGTGCGTCCATGGTCGTGCTCAAAGTCCATACTTTCTCGACTATGATCGTCATCACGATCCCGATCTCTGTCATCCCGTTTCCCTCTACGATCCCTATCCCTATCTCTATCTCTGTCTCTCCTGGAGCGATCTCTGTCTCTGTCGCGATCACGATCCCGATCTCTGTCTCGCTCTACAGAGTCTCTGTCTCTTTGCCTCCCATAACGATCCTCTCTGTCTCTATAACTACGGTCTCTGTCATCTCTGCTCCTGTCTCTTCTATCTCTCGAGCGGTCTCTTTCACGATCTCTGTCTCTTCCACGATGATTCCTGTATTCTGGACTACGATGGTCTCTATCCCGATGGTCATTGTCACGGTGCTCCCCATAGTCTGGCGATCTACTGCTTCCATAATCATTGCGGTAATCATAGTCGGAATTGTGTCCTCTTCTGTCAGGCCCATAGCCTGGTTCCCAGGGGTCAATATTGTTACTATACATGTTATCCATGCATTTAAGTGATTCCTAAAAAATACAAGCTATTAGTGCTGTCTTGTTCACAACAATTTTTAAAGTACATACAATAATTTATAACACACTTTCATTATTACAAGAAGTAGAGCATTCGGAATAGTCAATTAAATTACAATAGCTACTCAATAAGTATTTGAAATTCAATTATAGCAGTGTGAAAAGGAAGTTATTAAATTAACACAAACCATTTCATAATGCCGCGTGTAATGTAAAATAGACTAAAAAGTTTTCGCCGAAAAAAAAATAAAATACAAACCCTAACACCAGGACAATAGATTGGTACCATTTTTATAAAATTTATATATATAGATTCGGAGATAATTATATCAAGCATAATTCAATGTACATAATGCTCCATACAAATTCCACCAACTCGTTCCGTCCTTTTAAAATAATTCGAGAGTGCATTGCCAATTAAAACGATACGTTCTACATGAACGTTTGAATCGAACATGACAGATTTCAACCGAAATTCTACGACATGTAATATACTATGAATATGCGTCTCGTCGATAATTTTAAGGCGAGGTATGTGAAATTGTACCAGGCCAGTGTAAAGAAAAAAAGAAAAATATAAACAAAGCAATGTGAAAGGAGCGAATAGAAAATTTGGGTCCGCACACGAAAAATGCAACATCGTGGCGTTGATTTAAAAGCATCGCTTGACGTTACAACCTGCCGCAATTTTCGCAAGAAGATGTCGTTCTTTAAACAGATAAACATTACACCACAGTGAACCGCTCTGATCGATTTTAACTTACTTTCGTCGTTGTTCTTGCAGCCAAATAAGAAATCGCGTGATGTGCACAATGGCGTGGTTGCGCCTCTCGTTTCTCTCGTACAATATGGCGGCGTCTGTGGAAGACGAACCCATTACGTGTTCCGCGAACGTTTCGTCAGGAAATTATTTCGGAGATGGCGCTTCGACTGGTCTCACTGTAAAATTCTACATTTAAAAATCTGATTGGACTTTCTCTTATTCTCGCTTTGTTAATGTAAAATCCGTTTTTAATTCTTTTTTTTTGTATACCCACAGTTATTCGTTCAACGCACCTTTGTTCATTAGAAATTAATTTCAGAAATTGCTATTGTTTTAGAATTCTGGGAAGGTAGTTGAAAAATTCGAGACGCTGAGGTGATCGTTATCGTGTGAGTATTTATTCAGCAGCTTTACAGAGATAGGTATCAGAGATGTCCTCTCTGTATAATACTATTTCAAATAGTAAAGAGTATTTTATTTGAAATTATATGTGCACATTTAAAAATAGAATATTATTAGAAGGATTCTCAAGGGAGATGGTAGTTTTGCTTGTACTATTTTATTTTGATCAGAACATTCATGTAAGTACATGTAAGTACAGGGTGCATAAAACATAAGTGTAAAACCGGTCGTAGCGTGATTCCACATCTCCGGATCGGTGGAGATTTGTAAAAAATATCTGTGCAAAGTGTCGACCTTGATTTTCAAGGTCAAATTTTGTTTCATTGCATCGTATGGTACTCATAATGATGAACAAAAGTCTCAAAGGAACCATCGATCGCAAATGAACCGTTCCCTTGAAAAACGAGTTTAGAGTATCGCAAACTATGTTATTCAATATGCCTACAGGGTGTTTCAGAATTGGGTACCACCCTAGAAAGGGTAATTCTACATTAGAAAATAAGTCGGAAATACTTATATAATATTTATATATATATGTATTTATATATATGTATATATTATATATATATATATAAACAAAGTTTAAATATTTTATATTACGTTTTAGATTATGAAAATAAAAATATTTTATTTGAATTGCAGAACAGCGATTATTTAAAACAATATTTAAAGTAGTTTGTCTGCAAAATTTTATATAACTCTGCTATTTTATTTATTGTTCTACTATGCAAAATATCCATATATAGAAACTTTAATTCTGCGAATCAAAATGTGTAAAAAGGAAAACATTTAAAAGTGGAAACGCGAGGTGGCACCACCGCGGCAAATGGATCTCCCGCGTGCTGACATTAGAATTGAAATTGTTTGAAAATGTTTGTCTAATTGGTTAAATGTGATTTAATTTTTCATTGTTCGTTATTTGATTACTGTTTCTCGCGAGGAAGAATATTGCCTCGATAAAGAGTGTATGAATCTAATTGTTACAACAGCAATCTGAAATTTTCGATTCGAATTGTTATTCGAAATTTGATTGTCACGTTTATCAACCGTGCAGAAAAGCAACACTAGCTTTTCACACATTAGTTTTTCCATACACGAAATCGCACGGTGTCTAATTCTCGGAAGAACCTTCGTTGTTTCTGTTCGTCGGAAAGTGTCGAAAAAACCGGATGACCGCGGTGTCGTCAACAATGTACCATTGTATACGGACACAGTTGTCTTTCAAGATTCTTGACGTTCATACACTTCGATAATACGCAAGATAATATATTCGGGACAATTAACTGATCGAAATTTGCAGTCAAAAGAATATGATAGACATTCTTAGTGCGGTACGAAATGTAAACAGTTCGTACGTATAACCTCAAACTGTGTTCAAATTCTTGCAAGTTATTGTGTCGATACAACTACCGATCATCGCCCTCATAAGTAATCCCGTGTACAAGAAAGAAAGTCCTAATTAACCACGGAATTTTCTAGCTGAGAAAAAACCTCCTTCTTTGTTGCAAGGAAATGCATCACGTGGCTGTAGTTGGTAAGTACATATGAAACAAAGTATACGCATGTTGCTTCTTTGATTTTCAATTTAATATGAGGTCCAATAAATAATAGGTTCTTTGATCCAATTTGGTTAATGTAACAAATATAGTGAAACAGTACTTGGTTTTAATGTTTAATTAATTTAATTACAACTAGAGTAACTAAATCGTATTTTTCATCGTAAAGAATCAATTTGTAATTTATTACAAAAAATCGTAAATACAGTTTAAAACTATTTGTCTATAAGTTTGAATATTGTCGATTTATTCTTCGTTCGACTATTATTCGTCGTAAGTAGCGAAGCGTAAAAATTCGAACGATCGTTTCGAACGAAATCGATGGACCTCGAACACAGACGAATACAGTCTGTCACAAAAATTAACGTGTACCAGATAAACACAAAATATTGAAAAAGAATAAAGTGTTATTCACAAAGTTTGTTATTACTTTGTTGTCTCTTGAAGTCGGTCTACAGTAACAACAAATTTTATTCTTCTTAACACGTTCATCTGTGTATAAATTTGTTTATAAATATGATCTATTTATATTTGCTTATCAGATAGGTGAAAATACCGTAATCTTTCAGGAGCTGTGTCTAATTTCAACTAATAAATGTACGTTCATAAAACGTTTAAAATGATTGGTTTTTTGTCAAATTGTCAAACGCACGCAGACTTTTGCGACCGATTCTATATCGATCAGAATTCGTGCGTATCGGATACTTGTTGATACGGAAGGCAAAAGGTATCGAAGAGATTTTCGGGACAGAAAAATCTGCGCGGATAGCTGCAACTTTCTAGCTGCGTTTTCGCTGCATAACAAGTGTCTGCAAAAGGGGTTAAGCCCGGGCAACCGGGGTCGGTCCCCGCCCACCTAGTCGAATCGTGCGTGCTCGTTGAAATTCGGGTCCTCTCGGCTGGCCGGCTAGGCTGCAGGGGCTGTCTGGTCGCTCGCATCAGCCCCGTATAAACCATATCCGAGCCCCCCTTTTACATCCCATAAAATTCACCCTCGGCGCAGCCAGGCTGAACTTCACACCCTATTTAGAGTCGAACTTTTGTAAACATTTTTTCTCTCCTTTCCCGCGATTGTTTACACACCCATCGGAAAGCGAGAGACACAATGTTGCCGACGCTGGTAATGGTATTGATTCGTAAGGGGATACCTGAGCGCAGTGTACGAAGAATCATCTTTTATTTGACTTCCTGCAATTTTTTCGACCATTCGAATATCGCGCATTCAACGCATTTGCACCGTTAGTGCATATATTAGCTATTTTCCTGGCCACAATAAATAATTTTCAGTTTAACACATCAATTTTATTCTCCGGTGATATAACGATAATTATTTGCAATGACTACCATTTATTTCGTAATAAATACTCTTACGCTCGTTGGTCGAAGCCCAAAACATTCAACGATTCTTTAATCGATCGTTTAGTTTCGTTGCTTGCAACCATTCGCCGTCTTTCTGTTTATTCTTTGATGTCAATATGGTCAAAGGTCACAGGTCGATCCATAAAAATATAATTTCCGAGGCACGAAAACAATCTGTTTTAAACGTTGTTACATCCGGAGGGATAAGAGACGTTAAGTGTCGGCTTGCCTATTATTGGAAATATTTGTAACGAGATGTGTCACAAGCGGGTGCATCTCTATTATCGGTGTTCGTGGTGTTATTTTCATAACATTATCATAACCTTTGTTATTGGTCTGCCACGTGCACCAATGAACCACGAAGGGTTAATCCAGGCGGACACATAAATTCGTTATTACCAGCGATTGGACCGATCGAAGCTCTGCGACCGAAACTAGTGTTGACCCTCGCGAGGCCGGCGCTTTTCATAATTTCATGGCTAGATCCATTCCGACCCTCACATACCAATTTCCTTTCACACCTTCAGTAATTTTTGAATCTATTTCTTTTGATAACATCGCGACTAGTTCCATTCAAATCCTTACGTACCAATTTTCTTTTACATCTTTAATATTTCTTGAATAATATATACTTGCTGGTGCAAAACTAAATATTAGGCAAGTACATTTGTAATTCCGAGTTGAAATTGGTCAAATACAACATTTGCTGGTTTCGAGTTGCATAGACATTACTAAACCTGCAGAAATGATTCGGGTTATGGAACGTTAAGACAATTATTCAGGAAAATGAAGAATAATCGCACTGGGCCAAGAGCCGAACAAATATTCATGGGCTCGGTAGGTGCACGGTCAAACGAATTTCTAGTGGCCATTAGGGGATGGTCGGGCGCTTTAGTTTAAAGGGGGGCACGCTTCTCGATTCGGTCGCCGGTAAGTGTTTATCAGAGACGCGATAACGCTCGGGCCCGATAAGAGATCAGGAACCGGCAAAGGGTTGGCGTTGCACGGGAGGCTCGGGGTGGGAGGATTGTTCTGAGCCCGGCGCACGAATCCAGGGTGACTCTGTTGCTGGTGGCGCGGGTGGCGGGTGGCTGGTTGCAGCCCCCGTGCGTGTTTACCCGCCGCTCTGTGGAGGTCGCTCGGTAGCTCTACCTGGGGACGGGTCCGCGGGTGAAAGAGCACGACGGTACAGGAGGAAAGAGGAGCGTTGCGGGGCTGGAGTGACAAAGGGGCCGCCAAGAGAAGAGAAAACGAGCTGGCGAGCGAGGAGAGACGAGAGACCGATGAAAAGAGAAAGAGAAAAAGAGATGCCAGTGCTCCGAAATGACCGAGGAAAGAATAACAGAAAATCGTTTGTTAGCGACCGGCGCGGCGGAGGATCGAAAGAGGATTAGAGAATGCTCTGCTCTGGGGTAGGTAGCGAATCGGAGACAGAACGAAAGCAAGGGAAAGCGAGATGGATAATCAGGAAGATAAGGGGTTCGAAATAACAAGAGAGACCGGGGAAAGACCGACACAATAGAGAGAAGGACGGCCAGCTTCAAGAGAAGGAGGGGTGCCGGCGGGGGAAGAAGGGGCTGACCGTTCGAAAGGGTAGCAGGAAAAAGAGAAAGAGGCCGTTGAAATAATAAAAGGAAAGAGACCGTGGCACCGAGAATCGGATCGACCGAGGAAAAGAGAAAGAGACGAAAACCGCGGGCAATGGGCGAGGGATGGCGCGGGAGCAAGGGTGGCCGAGCATTTGTGCGCAACCGGTACGACGCAGTCGGCTCGACTATATACTTGGTTCAACGACCACCGCCCTAGTCTCGTCCAACCCCGAAGTACCGGGCGGCTCGGTGGTCGCGCGCGCGGTTGGGGTGGGAGGAGGGAGCGAGGGAACGAGAGAGAACGAGAGACAGAGAGAAAGAGAAAGAGAGATAGAGAGAGGGAGATCGAGCTAGAGGGATGAAAGGGAAGCGGCGGGTGGAGTCGTGGGTATGATTTGCCGGGGTTGCGAAGAGGGATGACGCGTGGGGTAGCACAGGGGCGAAGGGGGCCAGGGAGAGGGTACCGAGGCGGGTCGGTGTCGAGCGGAACGAGCCACGGGCCAGTTCCGTCTCGAGTCCAGGAGTAGAAGAGCTACTGGCCGCTTGTCTGCTCCCTTCTTTCGCTATAGTTTCATTTCTTTCCGTTTTAGTTAATTCTTCAGTTCCGATTGATTGACATAATCACAGAGGAGACACTTAAATATATATATATATACATATATGTATGTATATACATATAGATATATATGTATATATATCTATAGATATAGTATTCAAACATATGTATCATTGAAGAAAAGCATAGTATAAAAGAAAACGCGCGCGCGCGAGTACACGCCACGCACCCAGCGGGACGTATACGTGCAACCGTGTAGGGGGTGCATCACGTTGCTGCTCCATACAGACACAGATCTACAATACATACAGACGTACAGGTATCGGCGAGTGCAGAAACAAACAGTCTCACGTCCACGTATACACATAGAAAGACATACATATATATACATATACATATATAATACATATATTATATGTACATCTATACGTAGAGCGCGAGCGCGGACGTCTTTTTTTGGGATTCTAATAGATAATTCGAGACAGCCGCGCGCCAAACTATAGCACACGCGAGACAACGTGCGTGCAACGCGATCAACACATCCGTCGTTTCGTTCTGGTGATAACTGTCGGCGACGACGACGAGTATCGGCGTACCCGGTCTCGATGCAAGGACACACCCGCCGCCATCCAGCGTATCTGTAGATCAGTACCCGACCGGCCAGGTGTGCAAACCGCGTAGTACCTGCGTTCTCTGTCCATCCGATGCGCGTGCAACAAGCCCGCAGCTCCATTCACTTTTAGGAAACGTAATTCTCGTATTCAGGTACGTGCACCATCTCTCTTCTCTCTTCCCTATTGCCTGTACCAACCGTTAATCCAACTCTGCTCCCGCCGTAAGGGAGGGTAGCCTAATTCGAACCTGTGCCTATGTCGAATCACCACGTAGAAAAACAAATATTTGCAGTATCATCATTCTTCTGGCTTGATCCACCTATGTATCTTGGAGAAGAAAAATATTTACAGTGTTATTAGTGCTTTTAATTGTGAGTTACGTTCAACTTCGGCTTTGGCTCGTATTCGGCTACCCTCTTTTATGTATTGAGAACATCTTTGCAGAAAATCTGATACGGTTGTTCTAGTGTCAACATGTTCGCATTTTAAAGCCAGTAGAATAATATAGAAGTTCACTTGAGAGAAGACTGTTTATTATTGCTCTTGAAAAAGCCATTGTCTTTTTATGTGGTCTAGCTTTTATATATCTATAAACCTTTGATGAAAGGAAAATTGTGGATTACGTGTTGGTATAGTTAGAGTTACGCGCGGAGACGATTTCTCGAGACGATCTTCGATCTTTCTTCTGTTATTCTGTATCCCTGTAAGACCAAGAAATTATTCATTAACCTGTGGTTCATTAAATTGGAGTTTTTCAAAAAATTGTGACTCACATCTCACGAGCATAAGGATTTTAGCTTCCATTGTTGTGATTAGCCGGTCTATGAAAACGAATTTTGTGCTCTGAATCCTTGAAGATCGATGGATATCTGTTGGTTCTCGTTCGAGGGTCTCGGTGTTGTGATTGCTAAAAATGATTGTGCATGTGTTTTATATTCTGTGCTTTAATTCTGTCTACAGTGATAGTACTAACAAGTTGCTGTTTATTCTTATGTCGGAATTTAACCAATTACAGTACGGAATTTACTCGAGTGCTCAAACGAGGGTTAATAATTCTAGCAAGTTAAAAATAATATGAAAAAGAAGACCTTCCATTCGCTTCGATCATCTTTTTCCGACAAAACATTAAATGGAGCGAAAGAGCAGTGCTCGAGTCTCTCGTAATCATAATGTCTTCCAACAAGGACTATATTATAGTTCGTGAGGAAAGTTCCGTCGTTCGTCGCCTCGGTCACGCGACCGCTCGCAAAAACAGCAAATTAATTACGTTCGCGGCGACACCTCTGTTCAGTTTGGCATCGAATTGCGTGAGCTTCGATGGAAAACTGTTTCGGGTTTCTCTGTTTCTGTCCTCTAATCCTTTGCACTCGACTGTTTCTTGAAGAAAACATGCTAAATCTAATTAGTAGACGAATTTTATGCATTTATCCCAAATATGAGCAGGCGTAATTTAAAACAGTAAAAACGTTAAAAGAATATAAAGATACTGCTATACTGTTTTAAATTTGTTAAACAAATTTTTATTTTACCCCAGTTTTTTGCAATTCAGTTACAAAGTTTTGATTTTGCATAAAGATCCGCAGTCTACTGATCAGCAAATCATATGTCCCTTTTACGAGGACACCCAACGATTTCTGGCAATTAAAATGGAAAACTCTTATGTTCCCGATCTTCATCAATTTGAATACCGGAGGCTTATTAATAGGATCTTCAATACATAATAATGCTGCACTAAAAGGAAGCTTGAAAATCTCATTTTATATTATAAACTTAAACAATACTATAAGATTACATTGCTGAGGATGTGTTGTAGGTTCACGGTCGTAATTTCTATAGCTATTGAAGGAGTACTGTAGCTTCATTCAAATTCTGGACACGATACACGTACTATCATTAGTTTCACGGCGAGACTCTGGTCCATTCGGATACAAACATTCCATCTGAATTCTAATTTTTTAGTAATCAGTTCAAATCGTTAACTATTTGCATCAAGTCCAATACAAAGGTCAACGTTGATCTCAAAGACGTAGTTTTGAAAATATGTGAAAGATGCGTAGAACTATAAGCTGTTACTATAAGGAACAGTTTACCTGTCGATTGGGGGATGCGGGAGGACCAGCGAGAATAGGGAGTCGCTATCTGTTTGTCTTAGCTGGTTTGCGAGGCACCTTCGCCCTGTTCTTGCTGGTAGCCAGTTCCAAACCGCCCCTCGTCAGCTGATTAAAATCGATAATGGTGAGCCTCGGCTCGACGGGATGTCTCGACAGAGGCTGTACCCCGACGAGCGGTGCCCCGGGGCTCCGGAACCTGTAGCTCCGGTTCCTGCACCCGCCGACGCCCGTTCCACTTCCACTTCCGGTCCCAAGCTGGCTCATCCGCGTGCCACTCATTGATCGGTAACCGCCGCTAGCCGGCGGCTCCGCTGCCTCCTCCTGGAAGTATCTGCCGATCGAACCCGTGAATTCCAGTTCCTTCCTCGAATTCTTTCTCTTCGATCACATCACCCCTTTTACGCAATCCTCTCGCTACATATTAACCCCTTTGCACTCGAATGGTGACTCTGAATCACCAGTAAAAATTGCCATACCATTATTTAAAACAGTTTTAATATTATTAACTTCGTCTCTATTCTGTAAATTGCTAAAAATTCAACTGTTGTACGGGAGAACAGAAGCACAATGTAAAAAAGATACATAGAATAAAAATGTTGTTTCGAGTGCAAAGGGTTAACCCTATGCACTAGGAATTATTTTACCGCCACTGTGATTAGAATTTCTTTATCGTTCCAAATTTTTTCGAAGAAGAAGAATACAATATATGTATATCTATTGTATCTCTATGTATATACAACAAAATAGAATTTTATTTCGTTTTAAAGCGAATTAAGCTTATTAAAGAAGGAAAGAAATTTTAATCTGTCGTCTGTTTCTTGCTATTGATACGAACAATTTTTATTCTGCATAAAGATCCGCACTGTAATTATGTTAAAGATGTCATGATGACGAAGTAGGAAATATGAAAATACGAAGTTAAATTTGAAAATGAATTATTTTTCATTGGTTTTGTCATCAATATTTAGTCATCGGTGCAAATTCAAGCAAATTTAAATTTTGTTTTCGGAAGACGCGTTCCTCCGTGCTTTGCAAGTGGAATGGCCCAAAAATGCGCTTAGAGTTGCAGCCTGGTATTAAATTTATATAAAATTCCGAACGGAAGATCTAATTGAAAATGAACGTCCGTTTTCCGTTCGAAAAGATCGAGCCGATTTTCCATTCGATCAGAATGTAATCCGCGCGGAACATTTTCCAGTTTTATTGATAGCGGGACTTGTTCTCATTGTCTCGTAAAAAGCTGCCTGGGAAATAGGCTAGGGGAAAGAGACAAGTGCAGGCCAGACAATGAAACACTCTAGTATCCTCTAGTAACATGTAACGAGGGTGCGTCGCGTTTCTGTCCCTGGAATACGAAATGGGGTAGGGAAATGTCCGACTTGTGTAGAACGTAGCGAAGAAGCACAGTTTTCTCGTTAAATTCTTCACGATTTGGTAGAGCTACTTCCGCGTTGGAAATTACTTAGCGATTTTCTAAGGTGACTGAAATCTTTTTAATTACTCGTGGATGCTGGCGAAGTGCACAGGAGCGGGTGTCCTGGAGGTCCTTGGCCGGGGCTCTCTGGGAACTCGATGTCTCGGTCTGGATTGTCGCGATTTTTTCATGGACGGTTGATCGGGAAGACCTGCCGGAATCAGGCCCATCAGTTTGTAGTATTCTAAGAATACGCGGGCCAGATTGCGACCTATTCTATAATCTATAATACGATTTTGTAGTTAAGGTTCTCTACTTTCCTTGGACTCATGCAGTTACAAAGGACACAGTCTTCTCTCTAAAATAATTCCCTCTTTTTAAAATTCGAGCATAATATAATCTAGATAGATTTATCGTGTCATTTTTAATGAATTGGGATTACTCGTTTGTGTATTTCATATTTTCGTTTGTATTAGTTTCTTGCATATGAAATGTCCGATTAACGTTATACAAACTTAACACTTTTCTAAATAAAACCTATTGTTAAAAGTAAGCACTATTATAATCAACATATTCTCCATTTTCTAACATTGTTGGTCATTATGCAAATGAAAAATTGTCTGCATCATTTGCAAGAAATCGGAACCAAGCGATTTCTTTCCTTCTTCAATAACTTTAACAAGCTGAAAATAATGTGGCTATAGTCTTGAGTTCTTTCAATATTTGTACTCTTTCAAATTTCACCCACCTATTTTTGTTACAAATGCATAAAATTCGCACTCTCTTTTTCCACTCATATAAAAAAACATACGTGACAATCGATCGACATTGAAATAAACGTTATTTAAAAGAAACGTTAGATATCTAGACAAGAATTGAAGATAGGATCCTATGAATTAGCTTTGCAGCTTAACACGTTGATCGCCCACTCTGCAATCACAGAAATTACGCAAAATCAAAGCAATATATTTAACAAAACAAAAACTGAGAAGTTTAGTTTCGTGATATTAATTACTGTTTCAAACCTGTTCTATTCCTCGGATCGTGAATAAATTTGGTACACTCAATCTACCAACGTAAAAATTAAATTTCAATTTTGTAGAAATAATTCCGTCACCCAGATATGGATGACATGGCGATCAAAGTGTTAAAATGGCAAATTAATATTAACTCTTCAGGCTATATTAGTATTTTTTTTATCAAAATGCTTCATAACATTTGCATTGTAAAAATGGATATTTCATATGCAACAACCTATACATATTCAAACAGGTTGAAAGATATAGTATTAGCACCCTTAAATGGGGTTAGACATTCGAAATTAATTTAGGGCAGACTTTGGAAGGCTGCTCCCCCGGTAAACCGGATAAAAAGAGATATGAATAAAAGGATACAACCCTCCTCCGTGTACGGGAATATCCCGGAAGCCGTCTTCCTATTGTACCCATACATGGACACCTCGATGCTGTAGCAGTTGACGTGCTCCTTCAGAATGGAGCAGAGATACCGCCTCGCGGTTCCCGACTTGTTAGAGTCCTGATTGTACATCGTGTTCCCAATCTCGTAGTCTTCAGCGCGTTGCGCCAGCAACTTCGGTAGAACGATGTGCCTCTCGTACCTGAGAGGCTGGCAGCCGTCGGTTAGATTGTGTCGTTTGCAAATTGAAAATTAAGGCTCGAACCGAGGAGCAACTTATCGAAAACTAGAGTAGATCTGTTCTAACAGCTTCCGAAGAAGTTGGGAATCCTGCTCTCGCAAATGTTGCGACTTTGGCACGTGTTAAAGCTATCTCCACACTGAAGCACTATTCAACAACTTTTCGTCGCCTTTTGGTGGCTTCCTTTTTTACCGAATAAAAGAAGAAGTGTGGACGCAGCTTAACTTACAGCTTTATTTATCAATTTTCAGAAACATATTTGTGGGATCAGGACCCCCCAGACCAAATACTCTATGAAGATTAGGAAAAGTGGGAGGGTTCCGTGGGTATGTGTAAGAGTTGATCAGCTACAACCGCGAGGTCCCGGGTTCGATTCCCGGCGCGGAATTCCTCATTTTTCCTAAGATCCCACATATTTTTATGAAAGTATTTTCTGTAGACATGTTAGTCTTCCTCTTTTGCCCTAATGTAACAGTTGCCTATTTTATTTAATCGCTAGAACATGAGTAATTAACTGTCGATTTTGATATTCTGGTTCAAATAGACCCCGGCTCCGCTGTCGGAGAGTTAACACTAGAACTATGGTGTAATAAGTGCGACTGACGTATATTACGTTGTAATAATGACAAGACTGATGAACTAATATGTGCCTCAAAGAGGAAGTTCACTCGAAAATTTCTGATGAAAATATTTTTATAACTTCAGTAATCGCGATAGAAAAAATTATAAACCAGTCATCTTGACTGGTCCGGTAGTTTTAGTATTAATAAAAACGAAACTGTTTCTGTTTGATAATAAAGTCATTACGTTCGACTAGCTCAGTGATCAGACCACAATAGGAAGATGCTTATTTGAAAAATGTTTTACTAGTCCTCGGTATCGGAAGAACTGGTTTCAGTTACCTGTACACGTCGTCGTAGGTGTTTCCATAGACGAAGAGGCCAGTGGCGTTCGTGTGTGCGTGCAGATCCAACACACAGTCCAAAGGGGTGCGAGAGTTCTTGTCCAGGTTCTTCAGCATAGGTTTGATGGCCATCAGAGCAGGGTGTAGCCAGTCCGATATCTTGTTCCACGCTCGATTCAGGTCTGCGCCCAGGGCTGTGGATCTTCAAAAGCGATCGATTCAGGGTGTGTTCTAACAGGAAAAGATTGTCAGTAAATCTAAATTATAGCTTTTTGTACAAAAAACCGTGTAAATCGAAAAAAACAACCTAAATCCTTACAATTTAGTCAGGCACTTATTTCAATTCATTTAATTGAGTTCAATGTAAAATAAAACTAAAATACAAATGAATAACAATTTCAGATCGGAGAGACTTGGCAATGAAATCTGTAATTAATAGTTGTGCTTGGTTTTTGGCTGGATCTTTATAGACCATGTTGAGCTAAACATTAATTAATACGTTAAACGCTATGTCAATCTCTGAGGATCGATAGCGTTGAATTTACGAAACAATATAATAATATTAAAAAATGTTCACACTGTCTTAAGTGTATTTCCCTTATGCACAGTCGTATTTTTGTATTGAAACCTAAGTGAAAAATAAAATGGAAAGTGTGACAAAATTGCTCCGCGTTTAACATGTTAATATCTCGCTGGAACCAGAGAACGCACCCAACATTGTGGTCAGTTTGTAGAAAATCCGTGTAAATCGGGGGATAGGTGTATATAACATGGGTCTAAATAACAAAAAATGTTGTACAAGCTGTTCGGCAACATTGTCATCAAAAATTGTCCCTTAAATTTTCTGCTACCTGCTGCCGAACACCCGTTACAACATTGCTTTCTTATTTAGACCTATACATAATAACCTCGAACCTGGACCACCCTGTACAGACACTCACCTGTAATTACCGAGGTAAACTCCGTCGGGGTTCATCATCGGAACTATCTTGAAGATGACGTAGTTCCTGAGAACCTGAGCGATGGGATGGCAGCTGACCAGAAAGTCCATCAGGCCCTGGCAAACGAAAGATGAGGGCGATTCACCCGGATGAACCCTCGCCAAGATCACCACCACCTTTCTGGAACGCTCCTGCGTGTCCTCCAGGTTCGAGGCTATCGTGATCAGCTCGATCTTCCGTTTTTGTATGGACGTGGCCAGCGTCTCTCGCTTGGTACATGCGATCCTGGTACAAAGATTGTCCAGGTGCGCTAGGTAGCGGTTGTAGGAGTACGGGTAGGTCAGCGCGAATTGGTAGATCTCCTCCTCGCGGTCGAACGAGAACGAGAAGCTGAGGACGTAGTGGTTTTGGTGCTGCGCTGATTTGTAGTAGAACACCTAGGCAGTGAGAAGATAGTAATCCTCTAATATACTGATGTTCATCTATTGCTCGTGTTCAACATTATTCCTACCACGGCCAAATGACCGGTTTCTTATTTTACAATCAATGAAATTGTGAAGATGCTATTTTTGTTTGTTGAAATACACACTACAATAGAAATTGCGCAGAATTGGAATAGATTCAATCTTGCTATTTTTAGAAAGCAATATTATACCACTCTCTTTTCATGCTGGGTAGGTTTAGCGTTAACTTCTCCAGGCAGCGTATACAGGGCGAGTCATTTATCTGTGCTACCTAAATTTACTCGTAAACTATTTGTTGTATCAGAAAAATTATCAAACGAAAGTTGCTCGGTAGCAAGCAGGGTATACAATGTAATAATTAGTTTCTTGGTGGTCCGCTTTTTTATCGAGATTTGAAGGTCACCTTAAATTTTTTTATCATGATATGAAATATTTCCTCTTGTGGTTCGGAAGAGGGTGAGTTATATGATTGAAGTTTCTGTTGCTATTCAAGGATCTATTAAAAAAACCTCAGCCATAGGTCACAGGCTTTAAATAATTATAGATATAATCGCCGGTAGATAATGTGTTAACGTAGTCATTTCTCATTTTGCATAAACATCCGCTGTCTAGACTTACTTGGTCCCTGGGAATTCTCTGCCACTTGGACCTTGTGCTGCTCTTGACCAACGGCGTCATTCCGTTCCGAAACAGGTTCGCGCTCTTAGAGATGTTGACGATGTTGAAAATAACCCGTTGCTCCGCCTTCACGTTGTCCACGGTGAAATTGAACCACAGTCGTAGGCGAGGGTTGCAGATGTCCGGTCTGATGAACAGATCGTACTCGAACTCCGAGATAAGGTCGACCCTGCCCAGGTTGCCGGTCTCGAAAGAGGCGTCGAAGCAAATGTGGCCTTTCTTCGCCTTCCCGCTGTGACCAGGCGGTCGCATGATCATCTTGTTCACGTTGCCCAAGCCACCCTCCGTATCGCTGTCCTCGCTGTCTGCAACACCAGTATCGAGCTGAAACTCTCGTACCTCTAACCCTCGAATTTCTCTCCGAATTCCCTTGGAAAGTTCTATTTCGAATTGCGTGGAAAGCTTTCAAGGAGAATCCGGAGGTTTCCGACTTTCTAGATCATCCGTCCACTTTGTTACAGGTCATAGTTTCATGCACTGGGATCATTGCAAGTTTTAACCCTTTGGCTACTGCTGGCGCTTCAAGGCGTTTATAAAATTTGGTTACGTGGTATTGTTGGTGCCTAAAGGCGCTTTTAAAATTTGGTTCCGTGGTGCTGTTGGCACCTGTAGGCGCTCAACTTACTTTGGTCCGCTGAAACGATAGGCGCCTATAGGCGTTCACTTCACATTGAGAAATGCACGCTGACGAAAAATGTCGTCGTTCTCAGTGTAGGTCGCGATTGAATTCCTCTACAAATCAAAGTCTGCCGTAGCGAAAGGGTTCAAAAAACGGTGATGGGCACTTCAATGTTCATCCTTGCTAGTACAAAAAATTCCTTAAAAAATGATTTTAACACTCGTAAAGCCATCCGTAGAAAATGTTCATTGCATCAAAATCTTCATGGTGTATACGATGCATCATAGGACACTTAAAGGTCGAGTTATACAGACGATTTTGTCGGATCAGACAGAAATATTTACCCAGGTTTAAATGAGAGTGTTCACAAGCCGATATCGGAGACCGACTTCTCAACGATACTTTTTCTTCGAGTCTGAGAGGTCATGAATTTCGAGCGGGTGACGACTCTCTGCTGCGCGTGGCACAAAAAAATTGTTCTATCTGATCCGACAAAGTCGTCTGTATAACTCGACCTTAACACGTTCGGCGCCCAGAGTGATTCGGTTGATTTTCTCGCGGGGCCCAAATCCGACTGTCGGAGCGCCAGAACGTAAACAGAGCGATAAGCAGGAATAGCAACTATGTAACTCGAGTAGGTTTTATTATATATTTTTATGCTGTATATTCTATATTTATACTTCAGTGCTTGTTCCATTAAATTTCTTTTAAAAATGCAACTGAAAATCTTATTTAACCCATTTGCATCATCGCTCTACTTAAGCTGCCGCGTTGAAACATCAGCGACGTTCAACTGAGGACTGCCTCCTATCACTGCGCGCGGTCGTTCGTATGTGCAGTAGCGGGCATCCAAATTATTCATGGAGTTTATTAACAATATACTGTTTAAAACGATTGATACACAGTGTTATATCGGAAATATTGCATTTTACATTTTTTTTACATAAGGGAAAAACAAATATTTTTTTATACATAAAATAAAATTATTTAAATTAAAATGAAAATTTAAATAAATTAATTTTCGTGGAATTCTTTAAAGTGGTCAATGCATAATGCTTTATCACAAACATGGCATTTAAAGACTGTCTCTCTTCGAATTGACTTACTTAGTCGTAGGCTCGCGGATTATTCCGCGCTTGGATGCAAATGGGTTAACTTGAATAAGAAAAACGTCACCCATATATGGGTGACGGGGCCCCCGTGGAAGCACACCCGTCACCCAAATATGGGTGACGCAGCGCCGAACGTGTTAAGGAATGCTAAAAATTACGTTATTGTTCAAAATCATAGAAAAACAGAGCTAACAAAAAACTGTGATGCCGCCGACGGCCGTGTGAGTGTTAAAGTGCAGAGTGAACTATTTAAACTTTTCAGTATTGAGCAAAGGATGCTGAGAGATTTAAGCACACTCGAGTCTCTTTTTACATGATGAACGTACACACTTATATGAACTATACAGGGTGTTCACGCTATTACTAGCCAGCGTTTTTCTTGCAAATAATAAATATTAGAAAAAAATGAAAGAGGAGAAAGCAATACTACATTTGCAAGCAATGTAATGGCGTATGTAATTTTTTTTGCATTTGCACTATTTTCATGAAAATGTCGGTGACCTCCAATTTTTGTAAATGGATTGCTACATAATGGCATATGTAAGTTTCTTGTGTTTGCACTATTTTCTTAGAAATGAAGGTGGCCTCCAATTTGTGTAAATGGATTGCTATATATTTTTTCATACCACATGAAAGCGTGTGTCAAGACAAATTCATTCGTATACGTCACAATGACCTTCAAGATCATACAAGCTCAGAAATGGAAGAAACATTTTGAACATTTCGTACTAATGCGGTTACAAGTATACTTTATTGACGAGGCTATAGTAAGTGTTCAATATTCCTTGTGCATGACTACATACTTCGGCTCTATTAAGTACATTCTTGTTAGCTTCTTCTAACTTTATCCGAAATATTAATGCACATGATTGCGTTAGTTTTCTTTGCACGTCGTTTACATTTCTGGGCTTGTGTATCGTGAATGATACCTTTACGAAATATTCCAAATTTTGTTACCATTTTTGACCTTGTATGACTTTGAAGGTCATTGTGTTGTATACGAATAAATTTGTCTTGACATACGCTTTCATGTGGTATGAAAAATATATAGCAATCCATTTACAAAAATTGGAGGTCACCTTCATTTCTAAGACAATAGTGCAAACACAAGAAAATTACATATGCCATTATGTTACTTACCAAAAAAAGTATTACTTCTCCTATATAATTTTTTTCTAATATTTATTATTTGCAAGAAAAACGCTGTCTAGTAACAGCGTGAAAACCCTGTATATGCATATATGCTATTTATTTCTGTTTGCTGGTGAGCCAGTTGTTTGCTGTACATCTTTCAGTAGAGTCAAAAAACACACACAGTAGCACATTCCACACGATTTTCATATTCCTTGCGAACCAATCGGCATTCCTTTTAACAATTTTGCTGTAGCAAAGTGGACAAGTTGGAATCTACACGTTAAAAGAACCGCACGAAGTCAAATAAAAGAAGATCGAATGAATCGTGTAAAAAGAGACCAAGTCTTCGAGCGGCAATGAGTGCCGAGGCTCGATCTCGCGGGTTATTCGCGGCGAATAAATCGGCGAGGATAATGTATATCGAGAATGAGCGAACCGGCTCTTTGATAGAGGCTGGTATGCTCGAGAGGGTCGCGGCCCTCTCCGAGAGCCATCCTCGGAGGACAGCGTTCGCTGATCTACCGGGCAGAAGACGCGCGAAGAGACTGACTCCGAATAATCCTTGCCGAGGGCCTATCGCGGTGGGTGTGCTCCGTTTCCACCTACGCGGATAACTCTGAAACGACCGCTCGTGCTGTTGGATCAGCACGTTACGGCTAATTCTCGTGTCGGTTCTCGTGCGAGGAATCTCGGTGGCCGTGTTCGTGATTTCGCGCGGTTCTATCCAGTCAGGGAATCGGGTTGCCGGGTGATTCGCGTGGCTGCCACGCGTCAGAGATCTCTTCGTGGCCGCCTCGACAGCTTGCCCCGCGATCAAAACGGCCTCGGGAGTCGTTCCGTGGTCACGTCACATACTCGTGAACCGATCGGAATCGAAATTAAACGGGTCCATTACGAGCGGGTGGATCCACAACCGACGTACCGTGCCATGGAATCGCGAAAGCCATAATTCGTATCTCTGTTAATCGGACAGTATCGTTACTAGACTGCGGATCTTTATGCAAAATAAAAATGATCTGCATCAGTTACAGGAACTGGGAATTACAAAAAAATTGATTTCTTCTCTTAACCCCTTAACCTACAACTACGGGCATAGCCCGTAGTAGATGATCGGGCCAAAAGTGAATACAGTATTTCATCGATAATTGTCCACAACACGGGTCTGCGGAGGGACAATTATGCCGGAGGGATATCATTGTTTGAGATTTGCCGAACGTGAAGAAGGACAGCCGAGCTCGAGAGGCCTCGGTCACCGAGAAATGTAAACATACCTAACCCGAATTTCCAACTTCTTTATTAATTATTATTTTTTTTTAATAAAAATGATACCAAATATGATATAATTCCGATGATATTTACTTGTGTAATCGACGATTAAAGTTTTGGGCGCGAGGAAGGATATCATCGGAATTATATCATATTTGGTATCATTTTCATTAGAAAAATGCCACAAATATGGTCATCGAAGTCCCATAAAAAAATAATGAATAATAAAGAAGTTGGAAATTCGGATTAGTGTGGTCTCACCGATATACCCGAGCCGCATGGTGTCATATTTCTCGGCGACCGAGACCTCTCGAGCTTCACGGCCCCTCAAGGGGGTACACCCCGCACTAGTGGGGATATCTCAGGGACAATTCTGTCGGAGAAATTTGGGACAATTACCGGTGAAATATATAATAAATAAATATAATACGATGATCGGGCCAAATATAAATATTACGGGCATAGCCCGCAATAGATGATCGGGCCAAAAGTAAATATTACGGGCCCGTAATATTTACGATTGGCCCGATCATCGTACTAAACGAGACGTGCGAATGGCTCGAAGGCTGCGCGAGCTTGTTTACGTTTTCGGCCCAAAATTTTCGAACGTAAATCGTAGGTCTGTACCGCCGGTGGTACACGTGGTGGTTTTTGTATCGATAAAATACATAATTAAAATAAAAGCAATTTGAATACAAGCTATACTATACTAATAACATGCTCTAATAAATGCATAATAAGAGTAAATTATAGTGATGTATCCTAGCTTTTACTTTGTAGAGGTTACTTTTTCTGTACACTTTGGTTTTGTTTGTACCTGATGTTGCAATAAATCTCTTATGAGATTTTCTAAATAAAAAATAAAAAAAAAATTGTCCTGCTGAGACTGAATTTGGCTTAACAAAATATCGAGTACGGTGCCATCCAATGGGTCAAAATTAATGAAAACAGCGTCGGCGTGAACGTGTTCATCATTTTAATATAGATTGTGAATAATGTACCAGTGATATTAACCCCTTCGATTACAATATCGTCTGAGAGACGTGATGAAGATTCTGAACAGAGTTTAATCAAGATGTATGCTATTAATTTCCTTTAAACCGAAATATAATTCTATTTTGTTGTTGTTAATGTACAGCCATTGGAGAACATATAGGCATGCAATAGATATACATTTTCTCCTTTTCCTAAGAAATTATGAACTACAAAGAAATTTTAATCACGAAAACCGTAAAATAAATCGTAAGGCAAGGGGTTAACCCTATATACACGAAGCAATTTTAATTCCAACATCTAGACATCTATTTCAATCAAGAACATTTTCATTCTGTGTAATCTGTTTTGCATTGTGCATGTGGTGTCGAATCGGTCACCTCGAAATGGGGGACTTGGATCCGACAGGATTTTCGAAGAAGGGGTGTTCCAACTCCGGAGAACAAAATCGTTTATTTCGGTTAGATCTAAGCTAGGATCGGCTATACTTAGTAGATAGAATCGCGTAAGATTTTAGGAAAGCTCGGGTGTTGGTGTGGTCTTGGAAAATTGCATATGATTGGTTGTAGGGTGTGTCGGAAAAAGTGGTGGAACCGGCCAAAAGCTAGAGTGGGAATGGAGAAACATTGAGGTGGAGTAGGATTAGAATGCGCAGGGTGACAAAAGGCTATAGTTATTAACACTTTGCCGTCCGGCTACACCTCAGTGGTGTCGCGCACAAAGTATTGCTCAACGGCCGGCGACACCACAGTGGTGTACTGGACGGCATAGTGTTAATTGCGCATTATTTAATGCATTCAGGACATATCAACGTTTCAATACAGAACGCAAGAGTCTCCGATTTTATGATTTTTTATTGAAAGTGTCTGCTGCTCTCATGAGAGCTAACGATGACATTAGTAAAACTTGAAAATTTATAATCACCCGATAACCTCAAGAACGGCCGGCGCCAAGCGAAGAAATTTTTACGAGACGTGCGGACGGCAAAGTGTTAATTATCGTAGCTAAACAGGGTACAGGGCTTTCAAAACATCTGGCTATCAGCTGTACTTTGGACGAGCCCTGCGAGGTGTATGGTGTTTATGGTCGGTACGTAGCCAGGTGGTTTATCTGACCTCGGTCGCGCGTTTGTCCTTGAGCACGGAGGGTTTTGCGACGGAACAGTGCACATGAAATTGAACCTGTTTCTCATACACAACATTTGAAGATATTAGCAATTTATAGAATACAGACGAATTTAATGATATATGTGGAAACTGTTTTGAATAGTGGTAGGTATGGCAATTATTACTGGTGCCTCAGAGTCACCATTCCAGTGTAAAGGATTAAATTCATCTAATGTTTCTCCTATTTTGTGGTCCTCCTACTCATTTATCCCATAAATGCATAGAGTCAGCAGTCTAATCGTTAGGTTCGTGCAAAAATAATGTCAGTTCTTGACTCCAAGAACTGTTGGTTAACTCCAGGCAGGGAGGGTGGACTAACTAACTGGGACCAAGCTAAATCGGACTAACTAAATGGTTCTAGCTGCAATGGGATAAACTAGACGAAACCATTTAAATAATCGCATTATTTGTTATCATTTAAAGAAACTTTTTAGAGAAACTTGCACTGTTTCGGAGAGCACAAATGATTCTAGAAATAGCTTTTTTTAGTGATCATAGTTTTTAATGAAATTCTAAGTTCACTAATATTTGTTGATAATCCTTCATTTTGGACATTCGTATAGGCGATAAAACGAATTCACCGACTAAAGGTCGAGTTATACAGACGACTTTATCGGATCAGACAGAAATATTTACCCAGGTTTAAATGAGAGTGTTCGCAAGCCGATATCGGAGACTGACTTCTGAACGATACTTTTTCTTCGAGTCTGAGAGGTCATAAATTTCGAGCGAGTGACGACTCCCTGCTGCGCGTGGCACAAAAAAATGTTTCTATCTGATCCGACAAAGTCGTCTGTATAACTCGGCCTTTACAGAATCGTACAATTCCGTTCGTATTTGGACACTTATCTACAAAAAATATTAAGCTTGAGATATCATAAAAAATAAGTTATCATCAATGAATTCTCGGAAAGCGTTTTAAGCATCGTCCTGATTCTTGAAGGTTCCTTAGCCTGTCTCTTGTTCGGTGTATGTCGTTCGAACATAAGCTTACGAATAGCCCCGATTTGAACCTATTTGACGACACGAAAATTTTCGAATAAATTTAACCCGTTTTATGGAAATAGCCCACTGTGGATCCAGTCCCGATATCATAGATATCTACGGCTTCTTGCCTTTGTAATCTCCGAGCGATCACGTGGGAACAGAAGAACGTGCCGCGCACGCTTTCGAAGCTGTTGCTTCTGGTCACGAAACCATCCCGAATGTAAAAGTTCTCCGCTGAATGGTTATCGGAAGTTTCTGTTGGCTTTGGTGGAATAGTTGCGAGAATGTGTGCGCACTACTGCGCTCCGATCGCTCTAGATCTCCGAAGAGACTGGAGGAATTAATGCACCCCCGTGAGATTGAAAGATACGGGGTAATTGGTTCCTATCTTGGGGGCGTCCGTTCCTTTTTTAATTTAATCGATTCTCTCGCAGACATTCGAAATCACGTGCGCAATAACAGGTTATTGAACCTCGATTTGAATATAGGATCCAATTTTAAAAATTTCATTTATAAATGTCAGCTTTTAGAGGAATTCCAAGTTTAATTTATATTTTTAAAAACTTTTTAGAGGAAATTTAATTTATATTTTTAAAAACTTTGTAGAGGAAATTTAATTTATATTTTTAAAAACTTTTTAGAGGAAATTTAAACGTAATTAAAAATTTCATTGATAAATTTTAACAATTGTCTACCGTAAAATATACGTTTTCGGTTAGAAAATGAAATTTGAACGACGAATTTTTTTTTTCATTAATTATTTTTAAAAACTCATGTTAAAAAATTCTTTGATAGCATCGAAAATTTTTCGCATCTATAACATTTTGAAATAGGATGATACATTTGATCAGAGCCTTCATGTAGTGTTGGAAGATTAGTAAAAGCCAAAGACTTGGTGGCTATGCTGGTTAAGGCACGGTATTTGTGATCTCAGGGTCTCGAGTTCGAATCCCGGTCATTACATTTCTGATTTTTCTGGGGCCTTATATTAATTGGAGTAAAATTGGTCTTCTCCAAACTCTTAAACTGAAACTAGTACCTAGATGGCGACATTTGTGACCATCCTTGGTCACAATTATTCTTTGACTATATCTCCTTTAGCCCTTAGGACTACTATCGAGGTCACCTAGATGCATCTGAAGCTTCTTCGGAGTTCAAAGACGGCAGGGGACTTTCTTCTAGTAGGTCTATCACAGACTGGCAAGAAAGTGTTAGGGGGTGTTTCCCTCTCTCAAAAGGGTTTCTTCATGAGTTAGGTCTCTCAGAGGTTTCCACAAACTCTATGAAGGTCTTCGTTGGTTCTTACAAGGTTCCTGCTAAACAATCTTGCAAAAGGCCCTTCGGAGGGCCCTTCTTCAGGACCCTTACCGTGATGTCTTTGAGGTGTGTCTCGTACAGTTAAAGGACTCGAAAACAACAGAGGGTCCCCATAGATATATATTTTCCCTGTCATTCAAGGGCCCCCCAAAGTACATTTTAAGGTCTTAAGGCTTGATTTGAATGACAGCCCTTAGAAATCGGACTTTCTTCTAGTAGGTCTATCACAGACTGGCAAGAAGGTATTAGGGGGTGTCCCCTCTCTCAAAAGGGTTTCTTCCCTCATTTAGTCTCTCAGAAGTTTCTACGAACTCTATGAAGGTCTTCGTTGCTTCTTACAAGGTTCCTCCCTAAGCAATCTTGCAAAAGGCCCTTCGGAAGGCCCTTCTTCAGGATCCTTACCGTGACGTCTTTAAGGTGTGTCTCGTACAGTTAAAGGACTCGAAAACAACAAGGTCCCCTTAGATATATATTTACCCTGTTATTCAAGGACCCCCCAAAGTACATTTTAAGGTCTCAAGGCTTGATCTAAATGACAGTCCTTAGAAATCGGTATCTGAGTTTCACAGCCCTTTAAAGGACCTCCAAAAGTCCATTCTCATATGACCATCATAGATGTCTCCTGAAATCTATCAGGAAGATTCTACAAATCCTCGAAGGGTAATGTTTTTAGGTCTCAGGACTGTCTAAAAAGCCCTTCAAAGTTTCCTTGGCTATCTAAACGAGCCCTCAAAGGATCTCTAAAATCTTATGGGAGTCCTAGAATGGTGGTGTTAGTTTAGGTTAATTCGCGTTGGACTTTTAAAAAATTCGCACAGTTCTACTTCTTCGACATTTGTGGTCTTTGAGATTGACGACACGTCAGCATTGTGTCATGGAACCTATGGTCTGACTTGCGTACTTTGTCATTATTCCCCCCACCCCTGAAAGATGTCTAGTGTCTGCGTTATACAGACGGCTTCGGTAGCTATTTCCATCGATAGCGCATGTGTCATGATGTCGTAAATGACGCAATACAATAGCTGGAAGTTCTACATTTATTGTCGACGAAGGAACGTACTAAGAAAGAGGAGTAACGTGCGCTTTGAACTGTCCCCTGCTTATAGCAGTTTCCAGTAAAGATTCCACAGTTCCATTGTATTATCAATGATTCACCGAGGCGGAGGGTAGAACCTGCTCCGTGAGCTTTCCGGATATAGTCAATGTTAGTGACCGACAGTGACTCGTTTCTCCTTCAAAAGTGGAGGAACACCTGATCTGCAACCCCAACAAAATTCTCTTGAAATCAGGATAACCAAAAATATTTGTAATCTTTAAAATATTCGAAATTTTATCTCTTTCAGAATTTTTATTTCTCGATTACGAAAGTTGCTAAGGTATTTGACACTAGGCTTACAGAACGCGTTAAAATGACTAATAATAATAATTTTTTTTTTATTATAGCACGTTGAATCTCATTTGAGATTCATTTAATTTACGATTATTGAGATTGTAGGCATCCATCCGTGAGGAATTATTCAACAAATTTCTTTGCTTGGGTATACATTATAATAAAAATTGCTAAAAAATTGGATAGATCCATCTTTGTTATTTCTATAAAGTCATGTAAAGTAAACCTGACAACAAATGAGAAGATACGTGACATATAACGAATTTAAGGCTTTATCTGCGCACATAGCACAACAGAACTCGTTCATTGGCTAATCATACACTTAAAATAAAATATAATTTTGAATTTTATAATTTTATTTTAAGGATATTTTATTCCATTTATTTTTTATTAATTTCTCCACTATAACCCTAATATTTTTAATCTTCGATGTTGAAATTATTTTGATTTTACCAATTCCCCTACTTAAAATGATACAAATCATAAATTACTTGTCTCCCGCTATATGAAAATTTATGATGTTTGGATGATCAAGGGAGAGGGGGGGGGGCAGACTTTACAACAAGGCAACCATGCCTTGTGGCGTGAAACAGGTTCCTTCTTATTTGGTGTCAACTATAGTAACTTTTAGTGCCCGGAAAACCTAGTATTAAAAATTATGCGAAAATCCGTTAATGTTTATAAGGCAACGCAGACCGCTTCCGACGACGTTAGTGTTACAATTCCGAATCCTTTTCCCTTATTTCGACGTTGGCAGTGCCCGGAGGGTGCTCGGGGTGTAAGTGACCAAATTTTCGACGCTTATTACCCTCGTTTCACGGGCGAAAGGGCAGGAGTGACTTTCACAGTAGCAACTCCTTGCCCGCAACGGGACAAGAACCACTTTCACCCCTTTTGGGGTGAGTTTTTTCGTGATTCAGCCGGGAAGAAATGTGTCGTTTCGTTGCGATTACGTTCGGGTGTCTCGGGGGTTGGGTCGAAATGAACGGAAGAAGATTCTTGGAAAATTAGAGGGATAAAAGGTTTGAGGACGCTGCGAAGCGGACGGTTGGGAAGAGCAATTAAAAGTGAGACAAAGAAACCGGCGAAGAAAGTCCGAGAACAATCGGCGCGCGCGCGAGAGAGAGAGAGAAAGAGAGATATCAGCGGAAGGGGAAGATGGAGGACAGGACGCACAATAATGTGCGCGGCTAAACTTGCGCTAAATCCTTCACGGTTGTTAGCCTACCCGGCGGGAAACGGTAACTTCGGCCGTTAGGCGAAAGGATATTTCTTGAAGAAAACTCCTGTTCGCTTTGATCGAACTTAATTCGAAGCTCTTTGTGCAAGGCTCAATATCCCCTTTGCGCTTTAAGAAGACGGCACAGCTATATTAAAAAATAAAAACTGCCTTAAATTGCACCTGCCAGCCTTGAGATTGACATTTTTACGAGTGAAATGCTTCCTCGCGGGAAATAAAACGATTTTAGACAATATCAAATTTTAGTAAAATTCATACTCGTCGATGTTTCCCATATTTGTGTACGTTGCTTTGATACATCGTACCCGAAAATGTTAAACCTGTTGGTAATCTCGGTTACTCCAGTTTCAATGAAATCTCCTCCACCCGCAGAGAAAAACAACGACGCGTCGTAGAATTTACGAAATGTTAGCAATAAAATACCAGGGAGAACGTCCATAAAATTATCTGGCCGAACGCCAGAACTGTTGTTCAACACGGGAGGTATCGAGCGGTCAAAGCGACTGGAATTGATTCCATATGTATAAATTACGAATATGAATTTAGCGAGATTTCAGCGGTTCAACGGACAGACTTTGTGGAATTCGACTCGGGTGAACAAAAATACGTAGAAAAAATTTAAATAACGAACGAGTATCGTTTGGATCACGGACTGTGAGGTAGACTGTGAGTTGTCATGCGAGCCGCTGTTTCTCGACTGTAACCGAATCCCGCGGGCGTGAAAATTAGACTAATAACGATCGACGCGAGAGAACGTTGATCTCGGGCGGAAATTAGGTGTTCGTGGGAGGTTGCACGAGACCAGGAGGTAACTTGGGAACGATTTCGAGGGGCGATTCGCAGGAATTCACGGCGATATGTCGTGTTGGCTAGATCGGACTTCGGTGAGCACCACCTTGAGGCAAATGTCAGAGTGTGCGGGAGAGCGCAATATCTGGCTGCGCGTTGATCATCGCGTGACTCGTCGATCGACTTGACGGATCACTGGAGATCCATCGGAAGCGACGTCGAGATACAATCGGATCGTCGTATGCTTATATGCTCGTGTTCGTGTTCGTGTCCGTGTGTTTCTGTGGATGGTAAATTGCGCGCGAATACACGGTGGTTACGTGTTAACATGTTCGCGATCCAGTCACGAAAACCAGTCCCGGTTTCCAAAGCTTGTTACGAACTCTCGAAGACGGATCGGGCATGTACGTACCAGTCTCCTCGGCGTCAGACATATCGAGAGCGGGCCGGAGGACCGACTTGTCCCGAACTGGTCCACGCTAGAGCCACAACTTCGGGGACCAGAGGCGACACTGGCCGGCCGGTACTTCCGCCCACCGGTTTCCTTGGCATTGTTGAATCGATAACACCCGAGTACCTACAACCCCGCGACCGTTTCTTCTTTTCCACGATTTCAACTAACCCTGTCTCGTGCCCTCGAACGAGTTCGTTGCACCCTCCGATGCCCGCGGAGGGGACACGGCGGGATCGATTTTCGACTTACTAACATTTCCGTGTTTTCGAAATACTTGATCATCGTCTGCGGTAATTCTAGACTGATTTTTGTGTACTCATTGTTAAGAACAATATGTATTAAAAGAATTGGAGAAGGTTCATGAAATGCTTGCTTATCGTCTGTGATAATTGTAGATTAATTTTTGTGCATTTATCGTGACGAACAGTAGATATTAAAAGAATTGGAGAAGGTCCATGGAGATCGATTTTCTAACTTTTTGCGTGTTTTCGAAATACTTGCTCCCCGTCTGCGGTAATTCTAGACTGATTTTTGTGTACTTATCGTTCAGAACAATAGGTATTAAAAGAATTGGAGGAGGTATTGGAGAAGGTCCATGGAGATCGATTTTCTAACTTTTTCGTGCTTTCGAAATACTTACTTATCGTCTGCGGTAATTCTAGACTGATTTTTGTGTACTTAGAACAATATGTATTAAAAGATTGGAGAACGTTCATGAAATGCTTGCTTATCTTCTGTGATAATTGTAGATTAATTTTTGTGTATTTATCGCGACGAACAGTGGATAAAGAATTGGAGATGGTTCATGAAGATCGATTTTCGAACTTTTCCGTGTTTTCGAAATACTTGCTCATGGTCTGCGGTAATTCTAGACTGATTTTTGTGTACTTATTGTTCAGAACAATAGGTATTAAAAGAATTGGAGGAGGTCCATGAAATGCTTGCTTATCGTCTGTAATAATTGTAGATTAATTTTTGTGCATTTATCGTGACGAACAGTAGATATTAAAAGAATTGGAGAAGGTCCATGGAGATCGATTTTCTAACTTTTCCGTGTTTTCGAAATTCAGGCTCATCGTCTGCGGCAATTCTAGACTGATTTTTGTGTACTTGGAACAATATGTATTAAAAGAATTGTAGGAGGTCCATGAAATGCTTGCATACCGTCTGTGATAATTGTAGATTAACTTTTTTGCATTTATCGTGACGAACAGTAGATATTAAAAGAATTGGAAAAGGTCCATGGAGATCGATTCTCGATCTTTTCCTTTATACTCGTTCTTGTATCGATCTGTGTTATTGGTAACATTAAGAACAAACGGGGCAGTAGGTAGATTGGATGGAGTCGATGGAGATTAATTTTCAATTTTCGTGTTCGTTTTCTTGGCGTTTGGAAGAACGGCTCAATTATCCATCGACGCAAGATCATGCAAGGTTCGAGTTTACTAAAAGCCGAGTCGTGTCACCGTCGAATAGGTAATCCGGTTACTTGAAATCCATTAACCGGCCCGAGAAGAGAGGACTGCCGCTCAAATATTAGCTCGGCGGAAGTTTGCTCATTGAACGGGGCCGATTCGGTTACTCTATTTTACTCGGAAGCGGTCCGTAACGGTTTCGGTGTCGTCGGCGCCGGTTTTTTCTTAGCGGCGCGGCGCGTTCCGTTCGATTTCGGGGGAGGCTACCGATTTCCCGGGCCGCGGAACTGCTAACGAGGCCGGCGTGCATTTAATACGCGATCCGCCGGCCTCGGGAGCCATCCTAATCCGCGCACATAACAACCGGTCGATTATCGGGGTGCAGAATTGTCTATGCGCGGGTGTGCGCGTTCGTGTCCGTGGAGAGGGCTGGTGCACGTGTGCAGCTTCGTTCCCGGGTCCACGCGACGTTCCGTGCAACATGCGAAACGAGCTTAAGTCATGCATATCTATCTTTGGCCAGGCTTTCGAGCTATGCTCGTGCTACTCGGGCGCAGTCGCGGAAGGGTTGGAATCGCGGGAAGCTGCTCGGAGGGATGGGGACAG